>JASVER010000033.1:167309-269066 GCA_030449065.1 Oceanodroma leucorhoa | reverse complement strand
TTTCCAGCCACTCTTCCCCAAGCCTGTAGCGTTGCCTGGGGTTGTTGTGACCCAAGTGCAGGACCCGGCACTTGGCCTTGTTGAACCTCATGCAATTGGCCTCCGCCCATCGATCCAGCCTTTCCAGATCCCTCTGCAGAGCCTTCCTACCCTCAGGCAGATCAACACTCCTGCCCAACTTGATGTCATCTCCAAACTTACTGAGGGTGCACTCGATCCCCTCGTCCAGTTCATTGATAAAGATATTGAACAAGACGGGCCCCAAAACTGAGCCCTGGGGAACACCGCTCGTGACTGGCCACCAACTGGATTTGACTCCGTTTACAACTCTTTGGGCCTGGCCATCCAGCCAGTTTTCTACCCAGCAAAGACTATGCCTGTCCAAGCCATGAGCAGCCAGTCTCTCCAGGAGAATGCTGTGGGAAACGGTGTCAAAGGCTTGACTAAAATCCATGTAGACAACATCCACAGCCTTTCCCTCATCCACTAAGTGGGTCACCTTGTCATAGGAGGAGATCATGTTAGTCAAGCAGAACCTGCCTTTCATAAACCCATGCTGGCTGTGCCTGATCATCTGGTTGTCCTGTACGTGCCAGGTGATGGCACTCAGGATGATCTGCTCCATAACCCTCCCTGGCACCGAGGTCAGACTGACAGGCCTGTAGTTCCCTGGATCTTCCTTCTGGCCCTTCTTGTAGATTGGCATTACATTTGCTAACCTCTGGTCAACTGGGACCTCCCAAAAATGGATATTACCATTTAAGTTAAGCATTATTTTTTCTTATAAAACCTGCTGTCACTGTAAAAAACAGTGTAGATGTACCCTGTATGAATTAACTATGATGTTCATGTCACCACAATATGGCACACTTACTTCACATATATGCTTCTTGACAAAATGCCTGTGTTTGATTTCCTTTATTTCTTAGTATTTCCCTAACTTGACCCAAAAAGTTACGATGGAGTCAAACTTGCCCAGCGATGCCATTTTCTTTCAGCCCAGTATTGCACCATAAAGCCACATGTGTGAGCCATCAACTTTGTATTTCTACTCCAAACCTCCTAATATTTTTTTAAATCTGCAAGGTTTCAGGGTACACACGCTTATCATTTGTCTCTAGTTTTGAAGAGATAATGCTTCATAACCCATCCTTCCTAATATTTTTAATACATATTTTTTATAAACCAAGATTAACTGTGAAGATTTGTTAAATGATAATTAATGCTGGAGTAGATTGACAAATTGTTCTGTTTAGTGAAAATCTAGATGCAAGAATTTGTTGATTTCTGTAAATGGAACAACTATGTGCAACTTTTGAGCACAGAAAAATGAAATACAGATATCTAGAGGAGCAGCAGACTTGTCATCACTCTGCCTAACACTTGCATCACATTATAATCCTCAAAAAGCTTACTGCCCTATTTCCATTAATTTTGGTAACTTATTTTGGCTGTTGCATAGTCCAAATCTTGCAGAGTCCCAGCATTTAATTTTAAAATTTATGTGCTTTGAAAAATTGTATAAGGCAAAAAATATTCTTTCACTTTTATGCTGTAGCTCAGATTTACATTTTTAGAGCTTCCATCAGCTTTGGCAAAATGAAGATTAGTTTGATCCAACTTCTGAAGCTGGGAGCGAGGCCAAGACTCTGGTAGTCAGAGATCTGTGAAAGCGTGTTGCTGCTCTATTACCTGACACTTTTGGCCCTATTTTCAAGTTTTTTATACACGCCTTTTATTTTCTTGTGTGTATAGGGTTCATATTTTCTTTTTCTCTGAGGCTGGAATCTGATACTATTTTCACTTAGCATCTTTTGCACATCACTAAATGCATTATGAAGCAGTTCCCCAAGCCCAACTCCACTACTCTGGGGATATGGCAACAAACAAGCGGTTGAGCTGGCTTAAGCATGGACATTCCCATCTCTTACGAGTATTTCATCTTAATTAATGAAACAAGCCTGAACCTTTCAAAAATGCTGATGCTTACAAGGTGTAGCCTTTGTTTCACTGTGCCATCAGTTTTCTCGGCACCTGAGCATTGATTCTGAGTGGAAAAACAGTTTCATATAATATTCAGATATACACTTGAGCATTAATAACCCGGCTATAATCAATCAAAGTAGGAATGGTCCAATTATTCCACAAATATAATTTACTGAATCAGTATCTGTGGATTAAGTTTGTCACAATGTAACTAGCTCTGCTGAAACTATTAAGATGCATTGTGAAAACAGATATATTGTTAAGGGAAGTCTCTTATCTGCTTGTTTCTATACTTGCTCTGCAAACAATATTTAAATTAATTTGTCAAGATGTTACAATACAAGTTTAAAATCTGAAATTTGCAGACCTGAGTTCCTATTTAGATATATTTTTGAGAATTTCTTCTTAATGTTATATATTATGAAGCATTTCAGAAATTGCTTTGAAGGCCATAGAAAGGCAGTATGTTCATACCTACAGCTTAACCACAGAAGAAGTTGTATTATTTTTTTCAGGTAGAGCTGTCTACAGAGAGATCATGATACAGAGGAGACAGGATTTATTTTTACCCTTTTAGCTTTGAGTTGTTTAGTTTTTGTTTGCAAGTAACTGCAACAAAAATTGTAATGTGGTGAAATTCCATCTGCAAGATAAGATGTAACCTTTGCAGATTTGAAGGTTATCGAGGTATTGTAGGTATTATTTCTCTTCTCATGCTGAGAAAAACCAAAATGGGGAAAGAAAATGGAAAAGTTGGCAATTGGTGTTTAAACACTTGTAGTAATTAGAAAAATACCCAGAAAATAAAAAGGTTCATTATAAAATGTGGCGCTTTGGGACATGGTTTAGTGGGCATGGGTACTGGGTTGACGGTTGGACTCGATGATCTTACAGGTCTTTTCCAACCTTAAGGATTCTATGATTCTAAAACACACTGAATTAAAAAAAAAAAAATAAAATTATGCTACCCTAATTCTCATATTCCAAATGAAATTGAATAAAAGGCAATGTTGCTAATTATAAAGTATCACATAGTTCATTCAGTCAAAACCATGAAAGAATTAGTGGAAAATTAGGATGCTGTTACTTTGCTTTCTGATATGAGTAAATTTAATGTCTGATACTTTAGCAGTGAATTTTCTACCATTAAATTAAAAAATTTAGCATTTTTGAGTTTTAGCATTCTGCAAAAAAGATGGGTTCTTTGATGGTGGGGTTTGGTTTTTTTTTTTCCGCGGGGGGAGGGTGTTCTGTCCCAGTTCAGAATAATCACCCACATATTCTCTGTTTTGGTGTCTAGATACACTTTTCTACCTTTAAAAAAAAAATAAAACGGCCACAAAAGTCCCTCCCACTTTGTTGCTCTTCCCTCACACCCCTATCAATGCTCATTTTCAGGGAAAGAGAAAGGAAATTAGAGGTACAGGGTGTAGGGAACTCTTGACCCGCTTTGCAACATAACAAGAAATAAATTGAATTCAAACGACTTTGGCAATTTGTCACAAATATTTTCAGCTATTCTCCAAGGCTTTTCCCTTGACACCAGCAGAACTTCCCACCTTTTTTAGGTTCACTCTGTTGCGAGTGGCCTACATCACATGCGTGTGCTTCAGCTTGACAGGTCACAGAAAGTATAGGCCAGCCTTTCACCTCCAGCTGCCCTTCCACTCGACTTCCTCTAAGCAGTATTGGCTTCTGCAGCTAAAAACTGCTTTTCACATATAATGAAATTCACAAGTGCATTGGAGGAAATGTGATTTTTTTTTTTTTCTGCCCCCACAATTTCAATAGCAGTTTATTCCTTTAAAAGGCAAATTGCAGAAGGGAATAACTTTGAAAGCAAACTGGAAATATAAAGACAGGAAATGAGTCTGTGACTGTATAACTGAGTTCATAAATGGGTCCTTTTTTGGTATGAAACTGGGCTTTTAAAGTAGAAAAATCACCTACTTAACAAAACCATTCTCTGTTTCAGCACTGCAGGAGCATGAAATAAATCCATGTTTCTTTCTAATATATCATTCAGTCTATCAAACTATTTCCAAATGACCAGAGTTCTAGCAGTGCAGCAGAAGGTTCCATACCTCTGCTGGGATGGTGAATTTTTTAATATAATCCTTTAAATTTCCTTGTTCATTTTGGTTTACAAAGATGACTATAAATCCTCCCTTAATCTGAAGGTGAGATAAGCATATTCGTTCTGAAATTATGAGCTACAGACACCCTAACTTCCCTCAGAAACCCCCTTCAGTTCTTCTGTAGCGAGGATTTCTGCATTTTAATGCATTCAAACATATTTTCCTGTGTACGTCTCAGAATGTCTGTACATGCTCATTCTGCACCAACAGTTATTCAGAATCACCAGGATTGTCCCTAGTCACTGAGTTACAGTGCTATCATGTCAAATGACGTTGATGGAACACCTAAATCACTTCATTATCTTGGCACAAAAAGAAAAAAAAAATCTTGCCTACACTGTTTAGGGCAGCATGCAACCACCATAAATTCTTACAATTTCTCTCTAGCTTGACTCCATCTCCCACGTAAAAAATACAAGTAATCAGTTGCTTTGTTTTACCCTCCCCACCCCAGAATCAATATGTAAAAAGCACGTACACACAATGCATGCACATAGTAAAGCAGTTCTGTAGGATTTAGACTGATTTCACTAAAAAGAACGTTTCCTTCAAGATTTCCTAATTTTTCTGCTTGTTGAGAAGTTTTCTTGTTTTCTTTTTCTGAACTTTAAGATGAGACACTCCCAAGTATCTTTCCCTAATCCACTGCTCCATCACAGTTTCTTACTGCTTTATGGAAACAACTTTTCTTCCAACTCAGAGGTTTGAGGAGAAAGAAATATTGCAAATGCTGTTTATGCTAAATGTAAAAATATCTGGGACATTTTTGCAGATTTGGGTTACCTCAGATTGTATTGTGCATCAGAAGGTGAACGTGCTGCATAGCAAGTGCACCTTGCAAGCAAATGGAGAATAAAGGCCAAAATCATTGTGCACATTAGAAGATTAGGGATTGTTTGTGGATATCCAAAGTCCTGTAAAAAAGAGATGGTGGTGAAAGAGCTGGAGATGATGCTTGATGTGCTATTCAGTTCATGTGGTTAAGGCTAGGAGCTAAGGTGGGTGACTGGGATCTCTGCAGGTTCAGATATTCTGCTTTCAGTAGAACCAGACTTAACCTTGGAGCTTTAGAATTTTTTTTTTCCCCCTCTCCTTAGAAATCACCCCGTGCTCTAAAATGTATTTTATTGCTGTAGCTTAAAGGTATCGTGATATTACCTTAAGGTATGTGAACTCTAGGGATCACACATAAGATGACTGACAAAACGATTGAGTGTATCTCAGGAAATCTCATATTGGTCTTAGTTAGGCTTTAATCAGTTTTGTGTTTGTTTTTTTTTTTGTTTTGGTTTGGTTTTTTCCCTAATCTTCTAAGGAGCTATGAAACAGGGAATGTTAATTAGATTTTCACTCTAGGCAGAGTAACAAAACACACTGCAATCTCAAATCATGATTAGCTACCAAGAAAGAAGCTATAGAAAAAATACTGTGTGGGAGAGAAAGTGGAGGAGGGTGTTAATGACAGTTTTTCTTTGTATTTTTTAAAATAGTAAAGGTGGCACTCTGCTGAGTCATTCTACTATGTATCTGAAAATGGCAGATCAAAAAGGCATGAGCTGTATTTGATTTGGCATTTAATTATGGTCAGCAAAACCTGTGAAGCTATCATATTGCTTCCTTCTTTTAATTTTATTTTTAAAGGCTATTTTGTCTGTCTATCATGTTGAAATGTGGGGGTTTTTTTCTCTTTTGATAGGTTGTGTAGGAATGGTATTTTCATTATTCCTGTGGATGGGAACTTTGAGAAGCATTATAATTGTCTTCATTGACAGATGAATTATATTTTTTAAAAGGAAAAAAGAATGGACTGGATAACATCTTAAACTTATTTAAATATAATTCTTCTTTATGTTGTTTTAGAGAAAAAATGTCTTGAGTAAAATAGAATAGACTGAAAACATCTTAAACTTATTTAAATATGATATTTTTTATTGTGTCTTATGGAGAGAGTTTCTTTTTAAAATTCTGAGCCAAATTCCACCATGTTACAATCATACAGTTAATATTAGTGTACTGAATGCAAAATATAGCCTTCTACAATACATTTTGCATTCAAAATTAAGATACACTACCTACCTCATAATTACCGCAGGGCTACAGAAATTAGTATTGTTTAAAATTAAATAGTCTCTCTTCATCCAGTCTTAGACTTTTTAAAACATGAAACTTTTGACTGGTTTGCAAAACTCAATCAACTCAAAGTTGATTGAAATATTTTCTTTCCCTAAGATGTTTGATCAATTTTTTTTTATTTTCAATAAGTTCTTGTGCTTAATTAAGCGTAAGAATTTTGGTGAGGTTTTTTTCTGGACAGTTTTCTCTGAAGTGTATTTGAGAGATATCAACTTAATTTCTAGCCAGATGAGCATGGATATGTGGTAAGTTTTGGATGCTGGAGTAATCTGTATAAGGAGCAGTACTTTCTAAATGACTGGTTCTGTTTCCCACTTAAAAGAAGATAACTTAAAGTTAGCATACTGTCTTTCCACAAGATATTTTTATCAGATGTCTAAAGGTATTTAAATGCATTCATRTACAGAATATCACTAGAAATGTTTTCAAAGATGGACAGGGATAGATACACAAAGAGACAGGCATCTGATTTCATGCAACCACATCCAAGTTTTGCATCGTATCAAAACTCTCCCCTTGCCCCTCTGCCCTTCACTACACTTAATGCTGCAGGGACATCAGTCCCTAAAGCTAGGAGGTGGCCAGCTGGCAAGGTGGCCTAGGCCACCAGCATTTCAGCTTCTAAATACATACCAGGCAAGTTCAGATACAGCTCTGCTGCTCAGGCTACAACCCTCGTCTCAGAAAAGGTATTTCTCACCTTTTCTGCTGGGGTGTACTAATTCAGCAAGGTTCAGAGCACAATTACCTCAATAGTGCATCAAGGATCATCATAAGTGAATTGATTTACAGCTCTCCTAATTTGGTCAACATCATGTCTGCCCATTTCTTACATGCACCAGAGAGGTGAGTTTAGCTACTTTTTTATTGACTACTACATCACTGGTTTAACCCATGAAACATAAGCAAAGGAAAATGGTGGTAATGCCCTTATAAAATCTGCCTAGGATTTGGAAGGAAGATTCAAGTTCGCCATGCTTTTCTGCTGTCTGATATTGCCCATGCTCTTAAAATTAGGACCTCCACCATTCAGGAGAGGGCCAGAGTAGCTTCTGGGGATGCTTGCACTCAGGCTCTTTTGTTTGAAGCTTTTGTTTGGTTTTGTGTAAAAAAAATTCAATATTCTATGAAGAAATTGAACTCAAGGTCTGAGGGCTAAACAGAGTGATCAAGCCACCAAGCTATACTCCTTGTCTCTCTGGTTCAGTGGGCATAGTGAGCATACAGAAGGTACAAGAATCTCCTCTAATTTTTAGTTTTTAGGCAAATTTTTGGGCACTCAGATCTGAGGGAGAGTTCAGAGTTGAAAATATTAAGGGTAGGAAAAAGTTTCCTTTGCTCCTACATATTTGAGGCAGGCCTAAGCCTCCTATTGAGCAGCTGAGGTGGATTGCTCCTCCATTTGCCTGTATTTATGAATTTTTTTTGGTACTTTTAAAACTCTGTGTGTCCTTTATGGAACCTGGACAACTCAGGCAGAGTATCTGAAGGTGTATTTGGCTTCAGGTGTTTAGCTCCCGATTCCCATTATTGTCTATAAAGGTTAGACCTTTACTATCTAAAAAGTAAAAATAATCTTTACAAGATTTTTTTGTTTGTTTGTTTATGCTCAGACCTTGCAATTTTTAAAGTTCTGTGAGACACCAAAGAAATGTTTAGTCCCATGGCTTTATGTATTCTAAAAATTCACTTCCTATCACTGAAGCATCATATTCCTGGCAGAACCATGCTCCTAACCTCTAGCTTGATTAACAAAACTCCCCAAGCTAGCCTGAGTTCAAACCTGGATCCCTCACATAAGCCTTCTTCAGGAATATTATTCCACACCTATTTGCCAGCTGTTTTCTTCTGACCTTCCTGTTGCTGAAGCCTTTATCCACCCTCAAGAAAGCTTCCAGATCATCTTCCACATCTCCCTGGACATGCATTATCTCCTATGCTCCAGGCTTTGTTCCCTCCCATAACCATCCTGGTCTCCCCACCCAGCAGTGTAATGAATTCCTGGGCTTCAGGACACATTCTCTTTCCATGTGTCATTTAATTGGATGCTAAGTAGATAGTTTAGCATTATTAATAGATATTATTATTTAATAGCATTTTTATGATAATATTTTAATATTTTGTTATTTTCCTTGAAGTAAGAATCATCATTATGCTTAACCTTGTTAAGGAAAAAAAATATATTACTAATGTATTCTGTTTTTTTGTTACAATATTATGTGCTGAATGAGTCCAGCAACTATATATCTATGTAGGAAGAGAAAAGGAAGATGGAGAAAGTGAAGATCCTATTCTATAATTAGGCTTTCATGATGAAATTCAATAGAACAGATTAATTAACTTTAGCCTGATTTTTCATGGGACCTTCAGAACTTTTGTGCTTCACCAGCACAAACAAAACATAAATGAAAAACATTTTCTTGAATCATAGGCTAATGTTAAATGACTCAAGTCCACCTTCAAAACCACCAAACTGTTAATGAAGGTATGATGATCAAAAAGAAGGGAATATGGTCAGCATGTCTTGAACTATAGTGCTTTTTAACTGGCTGCACATATACAACTTTGAGAGAAGTTTATAAGAGAATGAAGTTACTATGGCCCTGGGCATTTCATTAATTATTTTTCAGCACTGGGTGGGAAGTCCAAAGGTTAATAGTGAGTTATGGCTATCTCTGAAATTCTTGAGCAATGGCAAACACCTATATTCAATATAAGAACTTTATTAGGGACAAGAAAAATCCCCCTAAATAGCTCTTTGCTATTAAAAAAAAAAAATCAGTTCTTGTGAAGAAAATAATTATCTCAAGAAATAGAAATGAGGCAATATGGCCTGGGAATATCCTGATAATCAGTTCAGGCAGGAATCAAATGTTTCAGATTAGGTAACCGTTCCTGCCGAGGTCCCTTGCACCAGAGTGTCTGTTAAGCAGATGAAGAAAAGTTGCTGGAACTCATTTTTCTAGGAGATGAGGTTTTTTTTTACGTTTCTTCACTCTAATTGGTTACCTCAGTG
Source organism: Oceanodroma leucorhoa (assembly GCA_030449065.1). NCBI lineage: Eukaryota > Metazoa > Chordata > Aves > Procellariiformes > Oceanodroma > Oceanodroma leucorhoa. The sequence continues at coordinate 259,793 of JASVER010000033.1, read as the reverse complement.
TACAATAACAAGAAATTGAGAAGAGTGTTCAGAAGCTGCAGTTCTTGGTCCTCTGTTACCTCTTGGAGTTGTCTCATTAAGGAGGATGGGACTGCAGACGTGAGTCAGTTCAGGATTTCACCCAGTGGAAGATACTAATTTTCACAAGAGAGAAAGGGAATTTTCTCTGGTTTGCTGGTCCTTCTGGTTACTTTCCTACACTCTAAATCTGTCATCTGCTTACAGTTTTGCATGTGCTTATGTGCATCTAGCTGAATCTTAAAGAATTGCAGATGTATGTGTATTTCTGAGAAAGGCATGCCTATCATTCCTTTTTGAGTTAAATAGTCTTTCAAACATCCTTCAAATACATATTTTTCTTCATGGAAAAGCTTTCTGCCACATGAGAGTATTTCTTCATTCAAGCTAGGTCACGATTGTAGCATTGACAATACTTAGTTAAACAGTCTTAGAAATTGTAACTAAGAAAAGTTCTGTGTATATGGTATCTTGGATACACCCTATGTGGAAAAGAAAGTAGGCCTTTTTTATATACTTTTTGTTTCATATACGTTCAGTTACCTGAAAGCACGCTCTTGTGGTCTATACACAGTTCCATTGGCTTGGCTTTCTAGTGTTAAGCATTATTAGAAAAGTTCATAATTGTGCTTTCATTGTTCATGGTTGCATCATTCCACATTTTTTTTCTGAGCTTCTGTCATGGCTGATTCCTAGTAATAGCTTCAAAAAGGTACAAAGAGAGGGGAACAAAACAGAATGAAAGAATGGAACAGTACTGAGAAATGAAAGCTAAAAACTAAATGTATCACCTGCTTAGAACTAATCCTGTCTTAACATGTTATAAAGACCTCTGAAAATTTTGATGATGGCATTATTTTTCATATTTAGAGCTGAATGCAGTCTCTAATCTTTTTATGCTTTCAGATCTGGGAGCAAAAATGCCATACCAATATCTTTAGGTACCAAACAGTATTTAACTCTGAATGTAGACATTATCTAAACTTTAGGTTAGTAGTATTTTACTCCAGTTCTTAAAGTAGAAGAGAGATGAAATGGAAGGAGGCTCACCATAAAGCTTTTCAGTTACTGAGGTAGGTGTAAAGGAAGCTGAGACTTTGGCAACAAATATATTGGAGTTTAATGTAAGTACCTCTGGCTTTCGGCAGATAGCTGATATTTTGTGTGTATCGTCTTTGTCCTCTACACTTTTTCAAACGGTGTCTCTCAAATCTGATTATGTGTAAGGAAAAAAAAAAAAGGAAGAGGTACTGTTTCTGTGATTTCACTTTCTTCTCACCCAAAACCGCTTTTCCTTGGTCCAGCCACCTTCTTTCTATGGATTTTTATGGGATTTGCAGTTCTAAGGATCGGCAGTGCAGAAATGAGCATGTGTGCCATATCCAGGGATATTCTCACATGCTCTGAAAGCTGATCAGTTTCTTTTTGGTACCTCCACTGCTAATGGTATGATCACTCTGCGTGCTACTTCCACCACTTCCATTCTCCAGATAAAGCGTACAGGAGTTTACTCACATTTAATGCACAGAAGGATATATTCACTGAGGAGAATTCCTGTATGCATTATAACATGTTGACATTCCACATGATAAGTCACTTCTGGGGTAGATAATACATATTTTGATATTATGTTAGTGCTAGAATTTGATAATGAACGTTCAGATTAACCTTTATATTAATTTACGTTTTGTATTTTATTGAGAAATGTATCCAAAATAACTAAAAATTAACATCACATACAGAAAAAGATTAAGTGATTTAAATTACATTTTGTCTTCAATAGAGAATGACCTGTTAGAGAGAACATGAAATACCTTTCTGCAAAACTGAAAGGTAAAGGACTGCCATGAATTCTGCTACTTACAGCAGTCTAAGCAACATGAAAAGTTCTGATGCACTTCATCTTAATTCTGAAAAGAACTTGTCTGTAATACCTATCCTTTGAGTCAATATCTTTTGAGTCAGTTTGTTGAGTTGCTGAGTATAAGCTGTTGAATGAGTTTCTTTGTTGGCCAAGTCAACAGAATGTTAAGTTGACAGAAAAATCGTGACTCGTTGGGAGAAAAATGGCTTAAGTAAATTACTAGTAAAAGCAAAAAATTTCTAGCAAACTTTGTGTCTGTGCTTTCATGTACTTTTTTTTATCACTCCAGAACATCCCACGGTGTCAGGTGGCAGATTTTATAGCATAACCGATCACAATTTGAGCTGTTCAGCAATTTCTAAGTGTCAATAAAACAAAAGCACCAACAGATCTTTGCGCAAAAATGTAACCAGACTTTCTGAAACAAAGGTGGCCCTTCGTTTTTCTTTCAGTAAGTCCTAGTAACGCACTGGGTGAGAATGTGTGCGGCATATCCTTTGAGCACACCACAGAACTGGCAGCTGGGAGTAGGGCAGCTGTAAGTTTTTGTTAGCACTGAGTCTGGTCTGCTCCGGGACCGGCACCACCAGCCCCGGCATGATTTAGAAAGTCTTGAAAGGCTGGGGTTACAGAGGCCTGTCTCTAGTTACATCCACTCTGCCTTATAGTAGTCAGCCTCTGTTTCCTTACGGGCAGGATCATGACCCAGTGTCTCCGCAGTGCTGGCAGATTGTCCTGATATACATGTCAGTGGCCCAGCGCTATCCCGAGGTAGCTGGGTGATTCTTGAAAAACAACTTAGGAGTGTGTTTGTATGCATCTGCCCCTGGGAGAATATTGCTGGTTTATGCTTTATTTTATTTTATACCTGGGATGGAGAGTGGACGAGAATCTGATCCTTTTTTAGCACTTTAAACTTTATGTTAGTACACAGGCAAAATATATATGTGCCAAAGGAAAAAAAACAGAGAGTCATTCTGACAGGTTCKTAATTTTTTGTTGGGTATCCTTACATTATTTTGACTTAACTGAAGTAATGGAATTAAGCTTGAATATTAAATGATGCTAGAGATGCATTTGCAAGCTGCTGTCTTATTATTTAATAATAGTCAACTAATTAAATTCTCTCTCTAATCCACTTTCTGTCACTCACTAGAATTGTGAGGGGGAAAATATAACATTTTGAAAACTGAATAGATAGAAAATGCCATACCTCAGATGTTGTTTTTTGTAACTAAAACTAATGGGGTAATGTATCACACCAAAGCAACTCACGTTGAATTTAAGCTGTTTTGGAAAAGATGATTTAAAGACATTTGCACAAAACCACTGATTGGTGTGGGTAACCAACTGGGCAAATCAGTGAATTGCTGCATGAATTCTGGCATTGTCAGTCATTCATGTTCAAAAGTATGACCACAAAAACTGAAGTAATGGATGCCAGCGAAGGCCTTCATTCTCAGAAACAGATAATTAAATGGTCTACTGAATTAATATTTGGGGGACCTAATCTAGAGAAGTGACTGGCTGGTATTGGCTAACTTCGTCTGTTCTTAACAGGACCTCTGGCAGCCAGCCTGTATCACTCACTGCATGAGCTCCAGGGTAGACTGTCCATTTCCTCTTTATTCCATGGTATTTTTTAAAATATGAAATAATTTTCTTGCAGCAGATCCTAATCTCTTATCAATAGAAGAAATAATTGATTTTGATTTCAGCTTCCAGAAATAAGTATTATGTTATGATTTTCCTGTCAGCAAACACATTTTTAAAGGGGGAAATACTCCAAAATTAGGTGAGAGAGAAGATCAAGTCAAGCGGAAATGCATTCCTCACAAGAGATAGGCTAGTTTGTCTTTTTTTTTTTTTTTTTTTTTTTTTCCTAAGCAGTCATTAAAATCTGTTTCTGAAATCTTAACTTTATCAACTGCAGATAGGAGGGGGGAAATATGTGTGGAGAAATTCTTTTTTGAATGAGTTCCATTTTCCCATAACTCCAGTTGGGATGCATGATAAAATTATCAATGAAACGTCCTAATTTGATCCTTAACCAAAGGGATGTTGTCCTATGAATCATCTGTGTTTGTGGGAGGCAATACTGAAGCTAACAGAGCAGGAATGGGACCCAGATGTTTTCTGGGAAGCTGGTTGCACTGTAGGCTGTGTGTATTACCTAACATAGGCAACCATATGGAAGAAAAGGTTGGAAACATCCCATTACAAGTCATATATCACTGAGCTGACAGCAAGGATTTCAGCTTGTTTTTATTTAAATCATGAAAGCAGCTGCTCAGCTGTCCAGCTGTATTAAATTTAACCCTTCTTCTGGCAAATGAATTTTGCTTTATGAAACAGCAGCCGAACAGTTTGGTGCGCTTGCAGAAAAACACAGGTTAGAGGGTCCTGCGATAACCCTTGCCCCATCCAGCAGGAAAGCACTAATGGTGGCTAAGTCTGCCACTGGGTGACAGTGTAGCCACTCAATACACCTGTACTTCGTGAAACACCAACAAGCTTCTTATCCTGGGAAGGTTGCAGAAGAAAGGTATACACACTATATAAAGAGAGTATTTGTAGATTTTTTTTCCTTTTAATCTACTTATTCTTCAGTTGTTGCACACTTTAGAATGAGTCTTTACACATTTTTTTTTTCATTTCTTATGCCCTTCCATTTTCTATTTTTCTTTTCTATTATTATTGATTTTTCTTTCCTAAATTTTCCTTCCTTTTCTCTTTTTGTGTTGTTATATGGTGTTCCTCTCACTCCATCTCCCGCAGCCTCTCTTCTCAACTCTCCTCTCTGGTTTCCTTCTCCTGGCTCTATCCTTTTTCTTCTCCGCTCTCCCCCCTTTGTTTTTTCTCTGTCACTGGTATATAAGTTTCTCTCAGGGATAGTCCCTTCCCTACTTCTCTGTCCCCTTATATACACTGTTTACTCTTTACTGTGTCATTTAAAGAATTTCCTCTTTCCATAGATTTGACATTTATATAGAAAAACACTTAGTTTGCAGAAAGGCTGTTCCCATCAGTAGGAAACAATCGTTGGCCTCCAAATCAATCCTTCACCACATGTGTCTCAAGCAGCTTATTGATTTGTTATTTTTTAGCACTCTTTTGCTAAAGAAAGAGACTTTAACTGAAGCCTAACAGTTACAGTTAAGTAACAGCCATACAGTAAGTACAGACTTTAATTTCCTGTGTAGAAATCTGTAGAAGAAATATAAGGAGTATCCAGCATAATACTAAACCAGATTAGTAGTTTTGGCACGCTAAAGCGTGCTAAAGTATGTTCGTCTCTTACTGTTTTGGAGGCTGTACTCTTTATTCTATGCTATGTCTACCCTGCCCACCTCTATGTCAGAGTCCTCTGTTTTTCTGTCAGAGCATGGAGGTTTTCTTATTTTACATCCTTCATGTCTTATATTGTAGTCATACTCCTTTAAGACTACAGAATATTTTAGAATTATTTCTTCCACGTCCATCAATACGAGGCTTTGGCATAATGAAATGGTATGCTTACGTTAGTATTTGTATTTGATACAAATATTTACATCCAGATTGATTCTTTCTTCCTTAAACACAGTGGAAACACAAGGAGCTCAGCAGCAATCGCTTCCAACCAGTGCTTTGCCTCAGTTACTGCAAGACAGCTCCTGGCATAGACAGAGCCAATAAACCTCCGATCCAGGCACTAAGATGTGGCTGCGGTAACAGTATCAATCCCTAGTTAGTTTTGGGAAGGAGGTAGGATCAAGAACTGAGATCTTCCACTCTGGTTAAGAGTAACAGAAGGTGTTGCACCTGGACCCAGGCAGGTTCTTCATGCCCAGGCACTGTGAAAGGCAGCCAAAACACTGCTCTCTTGCAGAAGAAGTAACTTCCGTAATAACGCTCTGTCAGTAATTCCACGTGATTTCTCTAGTTCCTGGAGGTTCAGGTTTCTTGTTATTAAAATAACTTTTTTTTTTTTCTTCTTTCTTCCTTTTCCTGTTTCCATTTCCCTTTCTATCTCTGTAGGCTATTCTTCTGAAACACTCATCTGTACCTAGGGCATTATTTTCATGCCTATAACAGGCAGTCTGTTTTCTGCTAAAAACTACTGTTCCGACTTTCCAAGATTTTGCTCGTTGTTTTATCTAGTTCGCACTCACCCACTGTGTATAACATAAGGTTTGAATCTCTTTGTTCCATAAGACTAAACTTTCCCTTCCACACTGTTAGTCAGACCTCTGATATCACATTAACCCTCTGCAGCTGTGTCCAACTTATGGTTAATAAGCATTTTCCTTACATTCAAAATAATAATCCAATCACTAGCCGTAGCTATCTCCCAGACAGTTGTGATGGGGGATGCTTCACTCGTACTGATCCTCCTCCTGCTGAAACAGTCTTTCTTCCATGCTGCAGCAGTGTCATCTCTGTGTATTGGGTAGCATCTGCTCCTTTCATGAATACACCAGGACTTGAATCTGTGGGGAGACTCTGATCTGCACTGATTAGCACGTAGCTGCTTTGACCAGCTAGACTTAAAACCAAAATATGCCTGGAGTATCATGTTCCTTCAGGGAACATATGGAAAAGTTTTCAGGCTTTGCTGAAAAGTTTTGCTTCTTGCAAATCTGGCAGTTTTGGTGAAAACAGTTAAGTTTGTTTGTTGCCATCACACATTATTCTCTGGCTTTCTACAGAGTCACTGTATTTGCATTATTTTAAAAAGATTTTGCTTTATCTCTGATTGCTATGCAGGACTTGGATTTACAGTCATTCAAAGTAGCATCATCTCTTTTCCTTCCCAAATATGACATCTTATGGGTATGTTCTGGAGGTTGATATATTCCTTTTGAAGTTTCATTTTTCCAACAGATGCAAAATTCTTCAAATCTCTGTTGCTCAACCTGATCGCATGTTCTTCCTCACTTGTTTCTAGTTTTTTATGCAAATCTAAGGCCTCAGACTAAGCAGTAGTTTCAAAAAGCTTCCAGTTGTTCAATATTTAATAGGTGGGGGGTTTTGTTTTGTCTTTTTAAAAAAACAACCAAATTCTTGACTGAATTTTTTCTAGATGTTTGCCACAATGTTAGGTAGTCTGGCTGGACTGGAGACCTTAACTTCTCCGTTTTGCCATTCATCAGCTTTCAAGGAGCTGTGTTCTCTTTTTCTCAGTTTCTCATACGTGATAGCTAACTGTGAGCTAGCGTCAGACCTTTATGATTAAGACAACTAATATAATTATTAGTATGTATACTAACGTAACAATTAGTAGTCCATCAAATAGATGAGAAAAGACAGTGTAGAGGGGAGGGAAAGCGAGAGACGTATATCCGCTATCTACACATATACCTGGTTAGGTAGCTAGACACCTTCCAGGCTACCTCCGGAGCTTCTCAGAGCTCCCCCTTGCAGGGGGCAGTGGGAAGCCACGGTGGGTCTCTAACCGCAGCACAAGAGGCTGCTTTAACTCGCGGAGCCTTAACACGGAATCTCACCCAAGGAATTCAACCTGATTTTGCTATGAGGTCCTCCAGGTGGCAATGCAGACAAACTAACAGGTCAGAGTGCCAGCTTAAAAGTACTGAACGGAGAACATCTAAACTTTAGATTACCAAAGTGGTCATTTTAATTGTGTTTAATTTAAAATGTTCATCATTCTGACAGGACTGGCAAGTTCACGTAAATGAGAATTGGGCACAAAACAAGAGGGATAAATTTATGTAATCCCATTAGTTACTTCATAGAGTAAAAGATGAAATACTTTTAATGTAAAAAAAAACCCACAAAAATAATTACATTTGAAGCCACTAGAATGAGTCACTGTTGTTTTTTTTTTTATTATAGGTGCTTAATTCTCCACAATCATGTATATTGGTAGTCATTTATCCCTTGAGGAATGCCCACAAAACATTGCTATTATGATTTTATGTTATTTGTACCATTTTTACAAAGATAAAAATATGTTATAGTAAGATGAAGATGCAACTTCTAGATGATTTAAAATTTTAAACCTCAGGAAAATAAAAGCAGCTAACATATTTAGACTAGAGATTTTCAGACAATGAATTTCAGTTTGCTTATATTTTGCAAAAGACTATTTATGTATCAAAATGGTCTGACTGGTGACAGGATGTTCCATGTCCTAATTCATAAACTGTAACTCGCAAAAAAGCCAAAACCAAACTCTTAACAGTAAAAAAACCAAAAACTCAAGCCTAAATTACATAAAATATTTAAATAGGATTTTTCTCTATAATTGCTACAGAGATGTTGCAACAGCAAATAAAAATGAAAACACCTCCCAGTGCCAACTTTACAGGGATTAATGACTTAAATTACTATTAATTTTTGTGATTATGATTAACTTTCGCAGCATGTCACTGTCACATAGCCTGCAAAATACAATATCCACTCCTTAGCATACCAACCTGGCAAGATTGCTTTGTCAGGGAAAGGAACTTTAGAAGGAATTTAACCTTCCCAATAAGACATATCCCAGATGCACCTATTTGAAGCTACCTGTAAACCTTTTTCAGAAAAGAAAGTCTTCTGGAGTTTCATAAAATGATATCTGATTTCTTAAAGATTTTTTTTCAACCTCATCCACCATCTGTTTGAACTGCAATACTAGTTTCTTATATGAAAAGAACAAACATCTCACTTTAAATTGGCCACTCAGATGGCTAGTATCAATAAAGCCCCACACAGCTTTTCTAATTTGGAGATTTGAGGTTTTTCTGATAAGATACAAGATTTAGGATTTATAGCTGAAGTTTACTACATGCATTTTATTTCCTTGAAATGTGGTACCTGTTTATGTAAATTCATTTGTTTTGATTTCACTTGTACTTGTAGTTCCATGCCACACTGCTATTCTATCTGTACAGAAAACTTTTAAAGGAAATATTCCTAACATACGTGTTTTGTTTTCTGTCTTTTTTTCTGCATTCATTACTATGATATTGAGTGCTGCTTCAGCTAAGCATTCCACAAATAAATGTACACAATAAATCTTTTGTTCCAGATTACCAGGCTAAACAATTATTTACAGAAATCACACAAATGCTCCAAGGGGTAATTAATTAATTATGTGAATTAATAAATATAAAAATTAATGATGTGGATTACTATAATGCTATGTAATTTATAATATGTTCCTCCCAGAAAATTCCAAAGCACTCTCTAGACTACATTAGTGACTTCAGATACTCTGGTGTGGAAAATATATTTCTATTCTGTAGTATGTTATTAGATTTTAGCCGGAGCATGAAGAGAAAAGCAGGCTCATACAGCCAGGAATAGGAGGATCTGTAATCCCGTTCTATGTGTGCTTCTTAGAGTGCTGCTATGGCTTCACTGATCTTTTTGTTGTATATAGTAGTTGTATATTTAGTGATTTTTATTACAGTTTAAAGTTTAGCAAAGCATTTGGGGAAATATTTTTAGCTTGTGTTATGTTCCTTAGGTTTTTCTGGGCAAAATATTTGTTTGCATGGTTTCTTATCACTGTGGGAACTGAACTTGATTCAGAAAGTTCTTCCAGTCATATGTTTCCAATACCCATATCCCCTGTAACTCCTGTACATTTGTGTTTCATATTGTTTCATATTGTGGAATTGATATATGTAATGGATTGCTAGTGTATATATATATTTGTTTATAATGTTCTCATCACTACAATACCTGAGCAGCGATAACAATCCAAGTTCCAAATTGATCCATCATGTCCATTTCACATAGAGGTGACTTACAATAGCCATGTTTGTCCTTTAATACCCTAGGGAGAGAAAATTACACCTTACCTGTCAGCTCCTCATTTGCACTTCCTTGTCTGCCTGTTTGTCTTTTTTTTTTTTTTTTTTTTTTTTTTTTGACCCAGAAGCTACTCTCCTTCAACCATTAGGAAGCAGTTTAATGATATGGGTGTATAAATCCTTAATACTGTTCCCATTAGCTAAAATTCTTTCTAACCTTTCTGCCCCATAATTTATTCTGATATGTTATCACCATCCATGTATTCATGGATGGGGTCCAACATGAGCTGTCCAGGATGGGAACTGGGTATGTGAGGGATGAGGGGCTGGTACATGAGAAAAACATGCATGTAGTTCCTGCCACAGGTGGGATGCCAGGCCAGGCATCAGTACACGGGTACCAGCAGAGATTGACACAGGCTGCTTTGGTTAAAGGGCAGAGTGACAAGATAAAGTGATTGAAGAGGGAAGAGCTAAAAACACCAGGGTTTTATTGTTTGTTTTTATTGCTGTTGGCGGTGAGAGCCTTGGTGTAATAGCAGGATCGTCAGTATAACAGTGGAGAAAAAAAAAAAAAGAAAAAGAGACAGAACTACAAAGGGAGTTATAACCATCAGTATGTGAGGAGCATTTTGCTCAGGAAAGCAGCAAAAATGAAGTTATGAGAGTTCTACTGCTGTTCTGTGGAAGAGGCAAGTGTCCACTGGGCTTCATACGTTTATTTGTTATGTGTCCCAAAAGCCTGGGTTTGTTAGCTTTTTAACTTAGTAAGCTTAACATGAGATATCTACCAATACGCAGATGATGCTAGGATGCTGCTGACCTCTTGGCTTTTTGTTATTTCTTTAACATTGAGAAGGTAGTACTGACTTGCTATATGAGTGAATAGGCCTCTTTGTGCCACTCTGCATATATGAGGCAATTTCTGATTCTTTCTGAATGGTGCTTCTTCAACCATATGTTTGACCTGGAGATGGCAGTTTGCAGGTCTTTTCCTTCCTCTATAAGGCCTTAGAAAACCTATCATTCCCTGAACTAGGAGCTGTATTTGAGAGTGCGCCAGTAGAGTGGTTTGCCTACTTGCTATGGCTTGAGAAACAGGGATTCAAGTCTCACTCCGTATTTATGGCCAAAGACTGTTCCCAGTCAACGAAGCTGTAAATGTCCATCTGATTATTTCGGCTGGAGAATCAAGGTGGTTGGATACTGTTAAACCTGTGCATGCTTTTACCTAATTACCAGTAGCTATAAAAAGCGTTGTATGAGACGTGATGCACCAGATAGGCTCAACTGGACTCGGGAGATGAGAGGCAGTTCTTGGGGGGCTTCTCAGGGACTGCCTTCCCAAAAGTTGTCGAGCACCTTGTCAAGTTTGTACAGGGCAGATGTCCGGAATATAATAGGATGTCTTCCTACAAGGTTAAACATATGTTTAACATAGCTATAATAGAAAATTGATTTAATAATATGATGCAGACACATCAAGCATTTGTAATAAGGCATGATCTGTAGGAAAAGCAGAATCCATAAGGAAATAGCCAAATAATTTTGATTAATAAATCTATTGTAAGGTCATTCTGTTTTCATAAAAATTGTGTATAACAGAAGAGTTGAAATGTGTTGAATAAATTATTGTTCTAAAAGTACATCTAAACATACCTTACAGAAACATAGCAAACTTTTTCATGGAGATAAATCATTTTCAAATAAATTTTTTAATGTAAAAAACAAGAAGAAAGCAAACTCAAATCTGCAGTTAAATCTTTTGGGTTGATAGGTTCTTCCTTCCCACCCTTATCTCTGTAATAGGATCCAGTCATATCAGTCCCACACAAGAGCTTCAGTACGCTTTGACAGAATAATGATACATGTATATGTGTTTACGCTTATTTCCTACTTCCAGATATACATGTCATATTACACATTTTATTTCATTTTTAATCAACTACACCTTCTGCACAACTCCCTGGATAAGGTTTTACACCATCAAAATGTAACTCTCATTTGATTTGTTTTCTAAATGAATATATCCCAGTACAATGCTTCATAAAAAGAACATGGGTTTATGGAGATAAAATCATTAATATAAGTCTGATTGGTTTTGCATATGTTATTTTACTCTAAAATTGGTTAGCTATGTTGAAAATATATAAATAAATGTTACTTCTTTCTCTCTCACATTTTCCAGACAATTATATTTCAGTACTGAATACAAATTCACATAGGAATCAATAGACTTTGAATTCATAAGACTGACAAACCACAGGGCAAAATTACAAAAATATGAAAAATATATTTTTCACTTTACAATTATTACTTGTCCTTATTATGGATGTTTGTGGGAGAAGAACTTCAAGGCCTATTTTGGAAAGTGTGCATAGGGATACTATCGCAAAGTGGCCTTTGCCATTGCTCCATAGCAGCCTGTGGAAGATGCCAGGTCCAGCTCACCGTGAGTGAATGCAGACATCCTCTGGGAGTCACCTCCCGTGCTACAGATCCCCAATATTTTAGCGTGGCTCATGGCCTGGTAAGTGCAGTAAAGCGTGTTGATCCAATTCCTCTTCCAGGGATCAGAATCATCCCTGTAATAAGGTCCCACAGAAAGCTACTAGCTACAGCTAGAACAAACCTATGCATTTAAATTAAATCATTGTGTGGGTTTAGTTAATGAAGAACTCATGTTTGCTTATTCAAAAATACAACATCTGTATCTAGAGTTGTTTGGTTCTTCTTCATTTTTGTATTTGTTCCTGAATGCATTTATATAATACTGTAGACTGTGATAAGCTTTTTTTCAATCTATGGATAGCTCATTCATTTCTTTTTCTCTGGTTAGTGGCAGCTAGAGGTGCTTTTAAGTCACTTTTTAAACCAGTTAGCTTCTCCTTTATTACAAAAATCCGTTCTCTCTGATGGTGTTACTATGATATCGGTAGTAAATCCCTTCAGATACAGACTAATCTTCCTTCAGTATCTGACAATAATTTCTTTAACAATCAGGAGGAGACTCAACGCCATACTCCAAATTGTCTGTAATAGCTTCTCCTCAGGTTCTATTATCTGTCATCACTATAGACGAGCCTATAAGTCTTCTATAAGATTATCTTGTTGCTAAGCTATTTTACTCATCTGGACATCGTTTGTTTTATGATGCAATATTTGTTCTCATAGCCGAAAAAATAAGTGGATTTCTTTCAGGCTTTCAGGGTTAATCCTGTATTTTTTATGTGCGTACTCCTATAGACTTCAGTAAGATTACTTTGGTGAGTAAGGGTTGCAAGATTAGATCTTATATCACATATATATGAATTTGTCAGAAGTGTGTCTACACTTCTGTAACCCTGTCCCCTTTCACTCTCCTGCTTTAATGATTTTTATGATAACATACTTATTTTCCATATCTTCTGTATGATTCAGTATTTAAGTATGCAGGCTTTCAACAAAAAAGAAAAGTAATATTGTGTTTTTGTAGTACTGCTGAAAGTATGATTTGGCTGATGTATATGCATAACTGCAAAAAGCTTCTATTCTTAGAGTGCTTGAAGGACATAAAAATAGGAGATACTTTCAATAAAAACGGAATAATTCATTATGAGTCAGTTGAAGGGTAGAAAAATAATTAAAAGAGCTAGCACAGCAAAATATTTCAAATAATTAAACTAAAACTAGAGATAAACATATACTATTATCTAGGTTAATTCTAGGTTAATTAGGCATCAGCAAAACGTCTTTGATCCTTAATGAACAATTGAAAATTATTACATTCTTATTTAAATACGTAGTGGGGGATTGATTCTTGTTGTCACAAAGGGACACTTTATCTTGGGCAGCCATCTGACATTTTTAAAGACCTCTGTCAATTAGTTTGGAGAAAAAAGGGAAGATTGCTCATTCTTTGGTTCTAGGTTATTAGATTCCATGTTATAAATACTTGGACAAGAAAGCAGAAAGGTCAGGCACTGGTTCTTTTGGAAGTGCAATRAATGAGTTGCAAAGGAGAAAGTGAGACAGGGCAGAATCAAGCTCTGGTGTATAACACAGGCAGCAAAATTCCCATAACTCTTTCCCCTGTTTGAACAGTTTTGGGCAAGGTGTGGCTTAAATACAGTAGTTCTTTTTCTGAGTTTTAGACTTCCTTAGCAGCTCAGACTCACTAACTTCTCATGGTTTGGTCAAGTGAAACCACTTTCTTCCTCTTGTTCCATTCCTAGAAAGATTCTTACGTGATCCATCTTGCTGGTGGTTTCTACCTCTAAGGAGGGGAACAGCAGCCTGCATGGCTGACCTATGAGATCACCACTCAGAGTGGATCTAACTTCTTATCCTTATGGGTTAGAAATATTGTATCTACCACACTGGATTTGTCTTCACCGTCTTTAAAGCTTCTCTGGTCTGAAGGAGCGCTAAGGCACCCTCTTACAGAATACCTCTGTGGAAGCTGTCAAGCCAAATCTATTGCTCTGTCTGGGGAATGTACTGGCTAGGAGAACAGCTTAGCATTAGTGCAAGAACACAGGTAGTAGCGTAGTTTGATCATTGAACTGAAGTAGAAATAGGTGTCTGATGTCTAGGCAGTGATAAAGACAAAAACAACAAAATATTTGTGGGACTGAATGTAAATGAAAGGTCTTGATGAACAATGGGGCAGAGAGGGAGAGCCCTGAGGAAGACTGGTTGGTGGCTGTTCAGGTAGCCTGCTGCGAGTCTTTAGGCAAATGTCATTCAGACGTCTTGTGGGGAGAATGCCTTTTTGATTGTCTGTTGGGGAAAATTACCACTTTTATAGAGGTGCTCTTTCCCGAAGCACTTTCCCAAAGCTTTTTGCAGACAACGTTTATCATCTGCTTACTTTCCCTGTTGATAGACAGATGTTTCTTCATTTCATGGGAAGAGGGGCTGTGACAGAAAGGGCAGGCACTGACTGAGCATTGCAGGTAGCAAACAGGTGCAGCCATCAACGAGACTGACAGAGCTGTCCTTAAAATAAGCAAATAAACTAGTGAACTGTAAGCTTAACTGATAGTGCTTCTGTTGGTTCACTGAGCAATAAACAACCATTAAATCCAGGGTTTTTACAGTCTTACGTATGTGCTGTTCTGCTGTTTACATATCAGCTATAAATATCTACTATTCCATTTTTACTTACATTAATTAACTGTGCTTTAATTGGACTAATTAAGTCCATTTAAGAAATACTTATATAATACTCCAAAAGTAGTATTTGGAGAACTGGAGAAAAGTGTTGAAGGGTGTCAATGTAAGGGCTTCAAACCCGCTATGTAACTTGTCTGGAATAGAAGCATAGACTTTTGACCAAGTATATCTATGAAAAGATCATTGGACATCAATACTTATAGGCAAAAAATAGCAGATATGATTAATTACTAAACAGTTACTGAACAGTATCATAAGCCACATCCTAATGTGATGTAATTTCAATGAAATTTATGAGGTACCTGATGTTACATACAATTCTTGGCCAAATCAATGTATAATATAACTTTGCATATGTATTTTCTTTGACTTCAGAGTTACACTAGGGATAAATATGGCCTCACAATTCAAAATCAAATCCATATTCTGACATTCAGCCTGCAGTCTGATGGAAGAAACAACTCTCTCTCTGGAAGATGCATACGATATACATATTTTATATATGCTCTTGAATTTCTGTGTACGTATATTTATATATATAGATACACACACACACACTTCTATGAGCAATATCTTTTCAATAGTATGCAGTATAATTTTTTCCCCTGAAATATTCTCTGCTTTCATAATTAAGGTCTTTATCGTGATCACTAAATTTCTGCTCAAGATGGGAAGATGGGGAGCATTAGTGCATGCTCTCACCTTTTTTATAGTTTGAAATCCAGAAAAAATTCTTTTTGAACATTTTTAGTGTTTAGGCAATCAGTACCTGTGCTGCCAAGGCTTATTGAAAGCAGCTGGATGTCTGCCTCTGTCCTCCCCCTTTCTCGGAACTGCTGCCAGAACAGGTAGTCAGAAACGGAAAGTAGAGAAATATTTGAGCATCTGTGCGCTCTCTCTCTCAGGAAAACAGCTGTGGCTTCCATAGGAAGCACTCATTTTTTCCCATCAGCCGAGGCTCTGGATACCCTTGGGTACAGTTTTGGCACAGCAAGCCAAGTAGGATGCAGTTTATGGCTTGAAACTTATGAGAGAAACCGTTCGGGCGGTCCCATCCCTGGCAGAACATTGAGAGAAATTCCCCAGGCTGCAAGCCACATGTGGGCCTCTGACCTTTTATTAGCACACCATGGGAGAGTTTAACAATTGTTGAGACTTCAGTCCTCCCTTTGACATACAAATACAACAATACCAAGTAGCCTTTCCAAGACAAGCGTATTTAGGGCACAACATCCTTTTTAATCTAGGATTCAACATAGGGGAAAAAAAAAACCAAACTCAAAAACTTAGAATAAGAAAAGGATATATTTCTATAAAACTGAAGCCTGGGTTGGTATTTTTTCCAACACTCTGCAATTGTTAATGATATAGTGATTTGTGATTTTTTTTAAACCAACGAAATCATGAGATGGAAACAAATTCTCACACCATTTTTAGCTCTTCATGTGGTCAGTACCATGAGTTATGGAACTAAGATTGCTCAATAGCTGGAGCGATATAAGAAATGCATGCAAGTATCTGATTTTTAAGGATGTCCATTGTGTTTATCCAAGTACATAATTGTTGAGATTAAAAAAAAAAAAGGACGAATTTACAATTATTGATATGAGGCTTGTCAGAGAAAAAATCACGGAAGGCCAAATCTATGTCTTTTCGACATGTCTTTGTCTTCTCAGCGTTACTGTAGTGAATGAAACTACCTTAGTTTTCAGTAAGACAGGGATTGGAAAGTAACTCCTTTTTGGGGAAATGGAACCATTGTCTATTTTGCAGCTCAGGGGCTGTAAAGGCTAAGTGTCTTGCTTAATCTATGGCAAAGAATGCAACCTGAATACCCCAGCATCCTGGGCTTTTACCGTAACTCCTTGATTATTTTTTCACAGTCTTAGAGGCAGATGATTTTGACTATGCAGTCCCATGTTTCTAGTGTGGAGAGTATGCTGAGGGTAAAACATGAGTGAGCTAGCTCATACTTCTGCCATCAGTCTTTGAAGCTATTGCCTGGAGAACCAATGTAAGCTGATCTCTAAATGTAATAATGCTATGAATACTCTGACGGGAAGCAGTTTCAACCCTGTCCAATGCCAGAAACTGGGAAAAAAATACTAAAGAAGGAACAGATACTGCTTTTTGTCCTTTTACTAAGGTGACAACCACATCTGAGAATGAAATTGGTGAAGTCTTGCACAAGGTTGGTTCTTACAAAAAAAGAGTTGCTAAGTAATGGTTGTTCCATGTGCTAGGCAGTCTCATCTTTATTAACCACTGTTGGCAAAGAAGTTCTTAGCAAATGTTAGTTAGAGGCAAGAGTCCTTTTGTATTAATTGTGAACAAACAGAAAAACTGGACTGGTGGGGAGCCTGCACTGAAGAAGGATCAAGTACAGCTACACCTTAGGCACATGCCTATCTAACCAATTACATACCTTTCGCAGCTTCCTTACATAGCTGAATCCAATGATATACCATCCTTATAGCCAGCCATCTAATGAAAATTTTAGTTTAGAAAGATTTGTTTATTGTTTTTATTACCCTGAGCAGTAGCTTATCATCTTCTTTTCTTTTTGTGTTATTCTTTTACATGTCAGAAGATTAATCTTATCGCCCCTCCTGAGTTTTTTGTTGTTTTTTTTTTTTCTCCTCAAGAATACACAGCAGAATTGCTTCAAGCTTTCCTACAGGTCAACTTTTCTAAACCTTTTATCATTCTTGTTGTCTACTTCACGACTATATCTAGCTTATCTATGTTTTCCTTAAAGACTTCATCACCTTTCAGTAGGCTAGATCAATACCTAGGGGCTACATGAAATGCTTCTGTTAGTATCTTCCACATTGATACTGGCATCTTTTTGTATCAGCACTGTATGGTTGAGACATGTTTTGTTTGTGAACTGCTCCAACTCTGCATTTTTTTTTCTGAGGTACTCCTGACTAATGATTATTCCTCACTGCATATTTGTGTATTTGATTTCTCTTAAGTCTAGTATCTTCCATTTCTATTAAATTCAACATTTTCTTCAGTGTCTCCAGATTTTTTTAAAACCATTATGAAATCTCCTCCTGTTTTCCAGGAAACGAAAGTTGTTTCATAGTTTTTTTGTATTTTAGAAATGTTATGATATACATGCCCACTTTTTCATCTGAATTCTGATTTCACTCTCATTTTGTGACATAATAATTGATTCTTCCTTTCTGGAGGTTTCTTCTTCTACTCAGTTCTGTACCCTCCATACAGAAGTTTCATTTAGACCGTATTTCCCTAGTTTTCCTCGTAAGAAGTCACATGGATCACTTCCATTAATTTTATTTCTTTTTTTAATAAGCTAGTTAAATAATACAACTACATTGGCTTGACATAATGAGTAGGAATATAAATGATTTAGCCCATTTGAATATATCTGTGGTTAATGTTGATAACAACGACTTTTATATAATCAAAGTATGCTGAGTTTTGGGAATGGGAGTTTCCCTGGACAAGAACAGAAGCAATAAGCCAGAACACAGGAAGAGTGTCCTGAGAGCAGGCGAGAAAGAGAAACACCAATAGCCAGAAAGAGGTTTGCTTTTCCATGTAAAGGGATGATGGACAGAGGGCTGGACTGACCTCAGCACATTTTTCTTCTCCTTGGAACTTAAAAACAGTCACAGTTTACTGCTTTTGGCCTCAAAAGAGGGTTGGCTGGCAGGATGGGTGTGTTCTGTCTATCTTTAACTTGGACATGTATCTTCAATGGCAAGATTTTTCCTTTACGGTATCAATGAATATTAACCCATTTCCTTCATTCAGAAGTTGGGGTTTTTTGTTTGGTTGTTTTTTTGGTTGGTTGGTTGGTTTGGTTTGGCTTTTTTTATGCTTCTATATTCTTCATTTTTCAATGAAAGGATTCATTTCTCTTTATGACATGTTGGCTTTAAGAGCAATCTTCGTCTCAAATGACTTTTAGCCTTGATCTTCCTATGTCTTTCTTGAATACTTTTCTGGTGTTTCTTCACTGTGCTGGAAATCCCTTCTGCTTGTCACTCAATTGTTTTGTCCCTCTCTGCACATTCTTATTCCTTTCTTTCACGTTTGCCATTAGTCACAGTAGCCAGCTTTTTCCCATCACTTCTTTTCAACATCTGCAGCAAAGTTTTTCCCGTCAGTGATCTAATGTCTGTGGGTTATAGTTAAAGGCTGGGATTATTTTTTTAATATTTTTTTTTCCCCACACAATGGAAAAATTCCCATTTTGGAGCTCGTAGCTAGTCAACTTTTTCTCAAGAGGATATTTAGTATACCAGTGAGTTGAGATCTTCCACTTTGCAGCCACCTTTGTCAGAGCTCTCAAGGCTGACAGAGTGCTCTTGGTTCTGTTGGCCACCCTGCCAGGATGCTTACGCACAATAGCCACGCTCTGAAATGAAACCATCTGTGTAGAAACATACAATATTTTATGTCTGCTAATGATGGAGAGATTGGACACTGACTTACCTAATGTTTTTCCTGCAATGTCAGTATAGTATTATATTAAACTGACATAAAAATGAAGGGATTGAAGAGATAGATTGAATTATCTCTGTAGATGCTTATTTGGTGAATGTTACACACCTAGGTAATATCCAGTCCAAATTCTGAAATGTTATGTGTAGCAATTTTTCCTCTGTGTTCAAACTACAATAATTTTTTTTTGTGTAGCTGTCATTTTCCTGTATTTTCAAGCAAAGATGCAGGCATAAAGGAGAGCTCCTTTAAATGATTTTGCCCCATCTTTTAAGTAAAAGCTTACTTCAATGCAGTATTAAGCAGTATGGTACCTAAACTCTCCTTAAACCCATGACCATATAAAAAGAATCTCATGTCCAGTCTTTCTTGCATAGAGTATTGCGTTTAACAGCATTCAATTCTTTAGGCCTAAGAGAACAATTTAAATTTGATTAAATAGAAGATCTCTGCAGTAAACTATTGATTAAACTAAAATGAGCTTCATGTTTCTTGAATAAGGGAGATTAAGCTGCTCTTTACGTATAATTTAAATAATATAAAGTGAAATAGTTCTTTGCAGATGTTTTTTACCCTCCAACTTGTGTTTGAGCTATAAGTGATGCAGTGGGGTGTATGTAATTATGCTACAGCTGCTGACAGGCATAAAAGTAAAAGAGATGTTTCATCTCAATGGATACATTTCCTGTTTAAATGTTTAAGAAAATAAACTCAACAGCTCTAGCCAAACTGAGACAGGACTATCTCAAATATTTCGTTTCTGCAACAAACAGCTATTAATAACTCTTTCAATCTCGTTTGGCCTGTTAGCCTGCAACAGATTAAACTGGTATGTTTACAGATTGAGTAAATTTTGTCTTCTTAACTTTTATGAAAGCTTTATTTTAAAGTGTTCATTTAAAATATAATAATTGAGAAAATTTCCATGCCTGTTGTTTCTCAACTCTGAGAGAAAATGGAGGCTGAAAAATGGCAGAATATTTAAAATAAAAAAGGTGACATTCAGAATTAAAATCTTTTAAAACTGTTGATCTTTGAACTTGTTTTTCAGTACTGTATTGTCAAAAATTAAACTAAAGCAATATGAAATAACAGTAAACAGAAATGCTAAAATATTACTATGCTTTAGAATGTGTAACAAAGTATATATTTTGCTTGCAGGTTTTATGAAATTTTTAAGCTTAGATGACAATTGACAATTTGTAATTACTAAATAATTTTTTTAGAATGTATTTGCAAAACAACGAAACAGACTTGGTCCAGAAGTTATTTTTAAATGTTCATTGAACAGCTAAGAAGACTTTTTTTGTTTAACAGGGTTTTACTTTGAGGACAACTTGAAATGGCTAGATATTTAAGAATGATCTAGGAATTTATAGATGGAATTAGGTAACTTACTGTGGGAAACATTCTCAGATGTTTCAATAAAATATTTTAAAACATATTTCATACTGAAGAGATGCAGAGAGTTTATGTATATGTTAATGAGTATAATGCTGATGTCGTCTCCAGCTTGCATTAGCTCATCGCAAGGTGAAGATTTAATAATTATTAACATGCTTTGGAGTTCCTGTTCACATGACTGACAGCAAAGCTTCCCACTTTAGTGGGTTTTTTGTCTTTGGGGAATGAGGTAAAACCTTCCTAATCCTAGTGCTTAGGTTGTGGATTATTCTGTGACCCAGGAGAGAAGGGATTTCATAGGTAACAGTTCAATAGGATACATATATCTACACAAGTGATTTGAGAGGCAGTGGGCTGGTTTCCCCTGAGTGAAGAACATGATGCAAGATACCATGCTGGATAAACATAAGCCATTTTAGGTCTAAATATAACTGCGATAGCACTGCCTGTGTAAAAATCGCCATGTATTTAGCTGAGGGATGTGACTTACTAGCTTATGTGCAATGACAGGAAAATCAGAGTCAACCTGATGCTGTGCTGAGAGAGATTTAGCAGCTCGTGTCCTTGCTAGCTCAGGCATCTCTGCAGTGCACTTGATTTCATGCTGGGGATGTGCCCAGCTGTGAAAGCAACAGAGGAATATATAACCTTTCTCCAGATCTTTCTTTGTCTTTCCTGGATAGGTAATATAAGCCTTCTAAGGTATGGGGGCTTTTGCAGCCTATGTTTTCATGCATTATCTAGCTTTAGAGTCTCAGACCAAATTTTAATAAAAGAAGGAATGTTTAAAACATTTAACAGAGTAGGAAGGAAATTTATATATCACTTCCCTATTATTTTCTCATTATCTGTTAATAACGAAATATAAAACTAATGAGGTATATCATAGTAGCAATAAACCGGTCCTTGAGTGAACTATCTATACGCTTTGTGGGGGTTGAAGATACTTGGATTAATCCTGTGTGTGCCAACAGTCTCTTAATATACACCTCGTTCTATGTCAGGGACATGCTGAATCTGCGAGATATGTGCTGCACCAACAGTCTGAGTGTGTGTCGTGAACCCTTATGGAGAATTTCCAGACATCCTGCTACTTTTACAGAACTCTTGGACAAATGCTGTGAAGCCACTACTATCGTAGTTGTCCCTGTTTCCTTCTATCCACATTCCTTCACCAAAAAAAAAAAAAAAAAAAAAAAAAATCAGCTTCCCACTTCCTTCTCCATATATTTCCAAGTATATGGAAGCCATCATACAGAAAAAGAACCTTCTTGTTTCTTGGTTTCCCTTTCCAGGTATTGTTATTGCAACTTTTTTGCCAGTGCAATCTTCTTGATCTGTGCATTGTACAAGATTAGTGATTTCTGGATCTGCTGTTAATGCCATGGCATTTCTCTACTAGCCTCAGACTGCTCATCTCAAAATATTGCACTAAGAATGAAGATCCGTGAGTTTATTACCCAAATCCTGACTTCCAGAAATAGTGAACCTCTTTCCCCACTTCTGAGATATATTTTCTATCATCTCCTCTGTGGAGTCGAGCACCTGAAACAGTCCTGTATAGAGTGGGAAAACAGTGATGGTGTTAGTGAAAACTGCACCATTTAGGTACTTGTGAAATCTGGAGTAGTTTATTCAACCATTTTGTTATTAATATTAGTATTTTTTATTAACTGTTATATCAGTTCATGATCTCCATCTTTACTAGAAAAGGACAATGACATTACCCACACACAGCCTTCTCAATTATAAGTCTAAAATTACTCTATCATTAATATTGATAGTATGAAATGATTTCTGGTGCCTTTGAAGAAGCCACGTCCAGATTTGTAGATAAAGAGAATAAAAAGAATCTTAATCATTTTGATTTGCAGTGTCAGTTAAACAAATCTCAGCATCACATTGAGAGGGCTCATTGTTTATCACATTTGCCAGTACCAGGTCCACTTTATGATGTGAACAGCCAAGCTAATGAAGTACATGGATGTACTGATCTTCCTGAGGCCTCTCTAGAGCTAGGAATACATTACCCAGCACAGAGGCATTCAGAGAATTCAGGGTCAAAAACACGCCCATTCAGATGGTGGTATACCCCAGATATAGCCAATTTGTTGCACAGTTGCAAATTGGCTCTGCAGTGAAATTTGGAGTGAACGCGTCTGGGCAGAATCTGAGAAGTGCCAGAGAATCATTGAATGATTTGGGTTAGAAGGGATCTGAGGTCTTGTGGTTCGAGCCTCTTCCCCCTCCTTAAAGCGGGGCTACCAGGACTTTTGTCTACATTTCTAGACCAATGTCTAAAGCCTTCTAATTCTATCCAGATGAAATCTGCAAGAGGAAAGACACTATGTCTAGGCAACTCAGATATACAAAGCCATTACAAAAGAGAAGATGGCAGAAAATAACATTAGTGATCAACAACAAAGCTAATCATGCAGAAGTGTGTGCCTGAATTTAGCTAATGATTTTAAAGTAGTTTACAGCCTAATAAATGTCGATCACTCCAGTGGGGATTTCCTGTGAAGAGCAGACTCAGTCCTGAAGTCAATCCATTAGTTAAGCTATCTTTGTTCTTGTGAAGAATGTTATTTACATTTCTGTAGGCTTATTCACGGAGAGAATAGGGGTTGTATGGAAATAGAAGGATTGTATGAAAGGAGGTAATGCAAATATTTGGAAAAGGATTGTCCTCTTCCAGCAGTCTAAAGCACAGTCTATAATTAACCTGCAGTTACTTGAACAGGTAAATGCAACAGGTGCTTATATTAAGGTGGCAAAAAGTTCGCATTTAACTTTGTTGGATATCTGGTTGTGAGAAATTCTGCTTTCAGGCCTAGCTGTTCCATATATACTGCTGGCCACAGTAATATTTCATCTGAAGACAGAAGTGAAACTATTGTTCTTTTGTAATATTGTTTGTGGGTGAACTTTTCTCACTGTAAGAATATAAAAAAGTATACTATTTAATTCTACCATTTTATTTCAAAACCAGCTGAATTAGGAAAATGATAGGTGAATATTTTTATCAAGGGACAAATATTAGTTGATTTGGACAATACAAAAAGGAATGAGAATTTCTGTGACAATAATTTAGAAACAGCAAAGGAAAAAAGAAAAAAAACACCAAAGCCAAAATCTGACCTGTCAGGTTGTGAGAGAGTTGAACAGAAAATGCAAAATAACTGTGCATAGGATTCAGGAAATATGTTTTCCCAAGGGCATTAGAAAAATACCGGTCAACTATAGTTCAGGTTGCCTGGTGGAATGCTCTTCTGCTGCTTCCTGCTGCCTACACTATTGTCTGCTCAAAATTCTGGCATGTATCGTCTCGGCTTTCCATCGCTGACATCACCTGATTGCACCATTCATTCAAGTGGGTCAAGCCTTGTAACTCCAAAATACGTAGCAGCAATCAAAAGGAACTGAACTCCAACCCCCACAGCAAGTTTCTGCTTGGTAGCCCCATACAGCTGGCTCTGCTCAGGGTAGTTCAGCATTATACAGTAGAGCCAGCCAGAATTGCTGTCATGCAAGGGAGGATGTGGCCTCTTAATTTTTTTCCCTGATGTTTGGGTTTCTCTCAAACCCCATCCCCCTCAACCTTGCAGCATTATCATTTCATGAATACGTTATTTCCATTGAGTACTGGCAGTCCTGACATTGATAGACAGTGAATCAATACTTTTATAGAATCATGAAGCCAAACTAGTTCTGCAGATCCACGATGTGCAGTATGTGGTTTTTCATTCTGGATGTAATAACTGCAATTTGAAATACGCCCCCACAAGCATTGATTGCATGCTTTAAGAAATTCACAATAAAGAATTTAATTAAGAAAGAAGAAACTGCATCACTCCATTTTAAAAAGAAAAATTCACCCGAGATGTTTTTTTCATTTTCGGGCTATAATAGCAATAACCATCTTTAGCTGAGGACATTTCCTGGGGCTTAATGGCCCATGGCTATGCTTCTTCAGGTGATCATCATCTCCCAGCAGTCATTAATCCCCTACAAATGCCCTGCACCTCAGTCATTAAATGTGCTTAAACGTGCTTTTTCTGAAAATTAAGTACTTCTATATTTAATGCATCTCCCAGGAATAGGAGTGATCTTTCTGAGGTGAGGAATGAAAGGAGTTTAGTAACGTATCAGAGAAGTACTAATTACGACAAGTGGGTAAGATCTGTTTCTGGAGATAGCAGAACAAAGAATTTTCCACAGTAAGAGCATGTTATATGTAAGTTATCATTTTATGTATGTCATGATTCACACTCAGCCCAATTACATAACAGCCAAATCAGAAATACAGATAGTTATTTGTAGTTGGTTTTCTTCTATGGGGCATCTCAGCATAGAAATAAAGCATCTCACAAAACACGGAGAGTATGTGCCTGCAGCACTGCTTAAAAAGTCTTTCCATTTCTTAGCTGTAAAATAGAGCTATGCAGTTTTACAAGGTGCTTGTGATAATGCAAGGAAAAAAAAAAAAGTTAAATCTTTCATACCTAAAGGTGTGAAACTCTTATAAGTAAGTCTTTTGGTGAGAATTTTATGAGTCTTTCTTACAAATAGGACCACAAATACAGCACCAACAGTGTCATCAGCAGTTTTAAACACAGTAGACAGCCTACCCTTGCTCAAGTAGAATTAAAGCCTTCAATGAAAATAGTTGAAGGGAATTTATCTTGATAGAGGTTGAATGAGGGTGGATTTTTTTAATTTGATTAGAATTCCACTTACTGATACGTTGTGCTATTTCCATCTCGTGCTATGTAATGTATAGATTACGTGAAGCCTGTACCTGTCCCAAACAGGTTGTGAGAGGGATCAGACCTGATCCCATCAGGTTCCCTTCAGTGAGTGCAAAATGAGTACCGTTTAGGTATTATGGTCATTTATTATTTCTGTTGGACATTCAGATCTCATGTACTGTGGTGAGTGACTGTGTAGATGAGGACAGAAGTAGATTTTTGGGCCATGCATTGTTAAATGTTGAACGTTAAATGATGTTAATGTTAAAATTGGAGCTCTCCTATTCAGTATCTTTTGATTGCAGATTAACCTGAAAAAAGAATTATTATAACCTGACCCCAAAATTCCTTTTCTTTTACATTTCCTCTGTCCCTTCAAACAAACCAAAAATCACCTGAACAAAATATCAATCAATATAAATGGAATGTTTTGTTTAACTCACAATAAAAAATTTCACTTACATCAGTAACTCATAACAACTGCCTTAATTTTGCCATTTTCTAAGTTAGAGAAATTTTTGTATGTGAAAGACAAAGGTTTTCTTCAGAAAATTTAAAATACAAAATTTCACATACACACATGTGCCCACACTTTTTATCCTGCTCTCTTTCTTGTTTTTTGGACAAAGCTATTACCTGAATTACCCTGCAAGTATTCCTACTCATCCCAAAGCAGTTTTCAGCAAATAAATTAATGAAAAAAATTATTAGATCTCTCATCAAAATTCACTGACTAAAAAAAAGGTGCACAGAGCCAAGGACAAGATAGAGTATTACATCTTTAAGTTGTTTCCAATCTAGTTTATACCTCATCATAAATAGCGGGCTGGGGAACAAGTACTGATCTATTGTACTGCAGCCAGAACACTCCTTTTTGCCATAGACTCTATTTAAGGCTACTTTGGGTATTTGTACTCTACCATGCAACTTACAATGTCAGCGTTCTTCAGACCATATGCCAAAAAAACAGTTAACATTTTTGCACCTACCTTCTGTCACAGGTGGTGTTATATGTCCTGTCTTATTATATATGACTCTCAGTATGCCAAATCCAAACTCAATTACAAAGTAGGGAAGGTCATGCAGACTTTGCCAGTTATCTTGTTTTGGTACCATTTAGAAAGAACAAATTCAAACAGGAATGTACACAATAAAGACTAACAGAAAAAAGCATACATTCCTAAAGTGAATTTATCAGTATGCCTAGAATTCTTGTATAATTTTTCTACTCGAGAGCTCTCTGGTTTCAACCGTTTATTATATTTACAGAAAAGTATAATTTAAAAAATCTTATATAATGTTTATTATTTTAAATTCTGTGTTGTAGGTCTTGTTTTCCCTCTGCGCTGCATTCTGGGGAATCCAAATTATGAAGCGGATCACTTCATCCAAAGATAAACATCACTGAAAGAGCAGACCTAACATCACTTTAGTTATGGAAACAGCACTTTGGAATAACCTTCTATGTTCCTTGAAATTAACCAACCATGAATCTTACTGAATCGCAATCATTTCATTTAAAATAGGAGAGGTTTGTGATTTCGTATGAAGGTTTGAAAGATTCATTAGGATGTGTATTCATTTTTATTTGATTTTTTAAAAATATTAAATTTCCCCCCTATTTAAATAAAATGTTCATTCACAACATACATTTTTACAATCAAAGGATTACAAAGTCTTAGAAATCATGTAAAACTAATTGCATCTTGCAGTGATTTTGTTAGTAATCATGTGTGAAAAGTATTTTTCACAAGAGGAATGATTAAAATCATATTTGTTGTAACCTGGTATAAAGTGACTGATTGTCTTCCTACTGAGGCTAAACGTAAACACATGTGAATGTCAGTTTTTCCGTAATGATTGAATTACACTAGAATCTCAATGTCATGCCCAGTTCAGTGTTCATAACATACAGATACATAAGGATGAGTAGTTGAAGCAAGAAAATGATTAAAAACAGCATGATAAAATAACTCGAACTAGTATGAGTTGAAACATCTTCAATAAAATTGGCTGATGTATGTGTTGTATAATGCAGACTTGCAGTTTAGACTGAATTATTTAAGGAGTACACCTGCAGTTGCCAACTTTAGATACTGATCAAGCCAGCACTTACACATGGGTATCCCATTGACTTAATGTTACTCACGTGACAAAATATTTGCAAGGCTGGGCCCTTAATTTCTGGTAATTTCCTGCCGGGGTGATCTCAGGAGAGATGCACGTCTTGTCTTTCAGGAGCTGTTGGAAAGATGGTTTGTACTAAGATAGGAAAATTAAATACAAATGGTAAAGGGAGTCTCCAAACAGCAGGACTGGCAAAAATACTGGAGCTAGGCTGTTTTTCTTTCCTCACACTCTTCCAACTTTTTATTTGGCTCCAAGACTTTTAGAAGTGCTTGAAGTCAAGTAGCTGAAAAATGTAGGCTGTCTTGCATGCTTCAAACTAGTAATAATACCTGGATTCAAAAATGGCTTTAAATTTGGGTTGGGTTTTTTTCCCATTCCATTTTCCTTTAAGATGTTAATGACATGCTAACAGACATCTCAGATTTAGACAGACAGCCTACTTTTAATTAACCCTTATTTTCAGTCTTTAGCTGTAACAGATGCCACTGTCTACATAATTGGATGTTTCCAATAAATTGTCAGAAACACAATAATGTTATATAAATAAAATTGATCCAATTGTAGTGATAATATCAGCTTAATTTTATACAAATTTTTACTTTAAAACCCAAGTTTTAAGTTACTCTATTTGTGTATCAAATGCCTTGTGCCTATCACTTTAGATTATGCTCAAAGACATTGAAATATTTGACTGAGAAAGCAGGTGTTAGTTTGATTAGAGGTACTAATACCTGGGATGTAAAGTAACGATAATGCCTTCCTAAACTGAAGGCATGTTTAAATAGAGGACTTACTTGTGGATCTTCTTCACTTTACATAATGAGAAAATGAAAAAACTGGCCCATGAAAAACCTAGAAGAAATCAGATTTTAAATACTTGTTGAGAAGTTTAATTCAAACTTTTATTCATAATAAGGTAGGCTTTCAATGTCTTTTTAAGAAAGAGGAAATTATATACCTCTGAGTTCAAGAGTGGAAATATAATCTTGTGACTAACACACAGGTGCGACAGCCAGGAGCTTTCTATGGTAGTACCAGTTCTGACCAAAACTTACCATCTCTTTGCCTGAAATTCCCCATCTGTGGAATGGTGGTGATGGCAATACTGATGGCGTCTCTCACCATAATCAAAGCATTTCATTTGGGATCTTTTCCTTACAAAGCTATTGTAGGATATTTAAGAAAATGACGGAATCTGATTCCAGAAGTACCACACAATCTATAAACTTCTTATGTGACTCCATAAGTTACTGTACCTATATTTTCAAAATTTGTAATAGTGACATCAACTTCACAGGAATATTTTAAGGTCAGTTTAATATAATGACTAAGTCACATAACAGAGAATCATACTGAAAGTCAGTTTCCTTATCAAAATAAATCCTTCAAAGAGACAGGAAGAGGATAAAGATTTAACATTTTCTGCATTTAAAAATTTGCAATTTTGGAAGGACAATAATGAATATCTGAATTAAATTAAATTAATTTTAAAGATATCCTAATGAATGTCATTTATTCACATGAAGTAATGAAAGGAATGTGATTTCAAAGGTAAATTCAGATTAAGATGTAAATGTTCTATGTAAATCACCAGTTTCTCATTCTAGTCACTATCAGTTGCCTACAAATAAATTGAAAAATACAGATAAACTAGTGACAAATATAAAAGGCACAGTAGTTGAACTAAGAGCCGAAAGAAAACAGTACTCATATGAGGTCAATTCTAATAAATGAAATATGCAAAAACCAGGCACAAAGTATAACCCAAATATACCCCTGCTACAGCCTACTCTCTCAGAGATCCCGAACTCTACAGAAACCTTACTTTCCTACCTTAAAAACATCTCATTTCTCAGCTTGATGGGAATCTGGAAATGAAACATTCCTCAGTTTCAATTTGGCAGCCCCAGTTTGGCCAAATGAGGGGGGGCTCTACCACTGGGAGCATCTAACATGTCTAACAGAACTGCGTCCCTTATAAAAAAGTGGCTGATGGAGGCAACCTAGTCATTAAAGCAGAGACCAAATAAATTTCCTCTTTTCCAAGGGTTTTTAAGTCCCAGTTTCCTACTTCCAAGGACTTGCCATTGTGTATAGGTTGTTTGAAAGCAAGGTGAAGGAGAGAAACAATGTTCTTCCCATTGCATACTGAGCAACACAGAGTCTGAGAACAACTCCTTTGGCTGAAGGCTTGAACAGACTCATCATGGGTGTCCAAGACTCTTCTGCTTTACAATAGCATCCACGGGGTATGTATAAGCAATGCTTTGGATACAGACTGGAAGCTAGGGTTTGCCCTTCCCAGAGAAGAGAGTGTCAAGGACAAACTCATAGAAACACCCTTGACTGTGTCATTGTCCCATTAGCTATGTGGTAGGTAGCTATATCCCTGTCAACTTGCTTTTCATGATTTTTTTAGAATATAAACTATTTCAATATTTTAAGCACCTAACACCAGTACTGGATCTAGTTCATACTATCTTTACAGCCACTGCATAGAGTGAAAGAGTCATCCCAAATATCTCTGGTTTTGAGAAATCAAGAGACTCTGGAGACTAGATGGCCAATGAATTGAATTATGTGTAGTTAATATATTACATACAGTTAACTGAATGAATTAAATGCTAACTGCCAACTTTGCTTATTGCCAGGATATATTAGTGATATTTTGGTAAACCACCCTTCTCCCCTCACCTTTTTAATATTCCATTGCTTATTTCTTTAGAGTTTGACCATGTTGCGTAGTTTGAACAATTGTATGTGATCAAGTGAAATCAGGTGAATTATGTGAGGAAATTAGTGAACAAAATATTGATGCAGAACTAACAGCTTTTGTGCAAGTAACTATTTTTCTTTATAGAGAGCTACTGTTTCATGTCTCTGGAAACAAAATATTCTGCAGGCTAAAACCCTAGCCTCACATGTCCAAGTGAGAAACTTCATAAATAATATTTGTAATATTTGCAGTATTGCTTAAGACTTCCTTTTGGTTTTGTTTGTCATTAAGCTCCCCAATGACACACCTTGGGAGAATAATGTAGATAAACAGAACTTTTTTTCAACAAGAGTATTAAAAAAGTGACTTCCCCTGCTCTTTCCAGCTGTCGTAATGTCACATCCCTACACGTGGCCTTTCCCAGACTATGTACATAGCAATATTAAGTTACTGAAAACCCAGAAGTAAGCAGATGAATCCTGTGTTCACGTGAGACCTGACCCTGCACCATTCATTGCTGCTGACCTCAGGATCAGGGCAGAGCATTCACTGTATGGAAACAAGAATGATGCAATATTTACTGCAACTCAAGTTTTGGTACAGTGCATTCATTAAAAGTAACACAGTTGCACAATTACTTGTTCCCATAAGTGGCTAACATGGTGTTCTTTGTGCTATATTAAAATCAGAGCCCTTTGATGGATAAATGATGACAGTTAAAGCTGTAAACTATGCATACCAGATACAAAGGACTCAGGGCCCTTTCTTTTGTCTTTCCTGTCTCCAGTTTTCTCTCAAGTCTGTGGGATTAGGGACATCGTTACGTAAACCATTATCTAAAAGGAGGTAGTTGATCAGATATTTTAAAGCTTTCTTTTTACAGACAAATTTCTGTGAGCTTTCAGGATTTTATGTCATGTGATTAGACACTACTAAGCTGAATGGCATGAAGGTAAGAGTTGTTCGGACTTTTCTTCTTTGCTCTTTAACTTGTGATAAAAAGAGCTATGGCCCAGCAATGGAGTTTATCAAGAAGAGCAATACCTCTCAGAGAGTGCTCAAAGCATTGCCACATCTTGCAATATTATGCAAACTATGTTGCCCATAGTTGAAGTTTTTCTTTAAAAATCTGGCTCCTGGAATAATCCTGTGACTGCTGCCTTCTTTTTTTTTTTTTTTTTTTTTTTTTTAAACTTTCCTTTCTTTAACGAATGTTTCTGACTGCTGAAAACAAGAGCTATAGCAGGTTCAAAATCTAAGAGGCAAACAAGAATATTTTAATAGGTAATATTTTAAAATATTTTCCTTTTTAAACCACCCTAGTGATTACATGAGGCTTGACTCATGATTTTTAAACTCTTGGGATTGCTAATGCTGAATGGGAAAATACTATTATTGGTCTATCCTTTTTCCATAAAACCTCTGGTTCCAGCATAGGCATATACAATGACCATGAGACAGAGTTTTGCTGGGTTTCCTGGTTCCCTGCTGGTGTTTGACCTGTTCAGTTTGCAATTAAAACAAAGTGGGCCACAGAGCCGGCTCTCTGAGGGCGCACTACCCTCAATAATTCTCAGCACACACAGACCTCAGCCATAGTATGTCATGTTACCTATCACTCCCAGCAGTTCTGGTCAAACCAAACAAGAGATGTACTGTGGACTTCAGGATTTTCTCTTTCTACAGAGGAAACAACTGTAAAAATACCAAGTTTGAAGTTCAGATACAAACCACAAGGTAAAGCAAAAATAAGATCTCTCACATACTGGAGAAGCACTTCCGTATTAATATCAGGGCCAATGGAAAACTTGGCTCGGTCCTTTGTCATTTTTGCCCCACCTATGGAAAACAGCAGAAAAATGTGGAAACATTGAGTAAGAATGAACTGCTGAGTGTCCTTGTGTTTATGGTTTGGCAAAGAAAAGTGATACAAAATGAATCCTATCCCCCCCGCCCCTTGCTATATTTTTAATGCTTCCTCCTTTATTCTTTCTTCCCATTTTTCTGTCTGTCTGTCTGTTTGTCTCTCGTGTTTATTTATCTTTGCGAAAATTTCCCTCCTGTCTTGCTTTAGGTTTGTTATGTGTGGAGGTACATAATGGCATATCTCATATCCACAAATATGTTATTTTATTTTAATAGATGAGAGCCAAACATACTTACCTAAAGGTGACTACTTTCTTTACTGTTCCTATCAGTCAACAGGCTCTTCTAGTATTCAAAACACAAAATACACTGCTCATACATTGTTAATGTTATATTTATTTATTTCATATGTATCTGCCTAGTGTCCTCTAATGATTCATTTTCTATTTCCATTCCAATAACAGAGCACTGTCCTTTTCCCAGTTTCTACTCCCTCTCCTTTGCTATTTCTAGTCCCTTTGTTTCTTTGCTATTAATTCCTCCTAGTTACTTGTTGTCCCTTCAGCGCCATGCTTTAGCTGTCACTGTCTCTCTCTGCCTCAGGGTGTACTATTACAGGTTTTATCCACTATTTTCTAACCTGATGATATTAGTGTGGCAAAGGCAGGCAGCCCAGTAGTGATAATGTTTGATTAAAAAGAGATTAAATTAATAAAGAAAATCATGGAACATTTTAAACACTATGGATTTTGTAGTGTTTCTGCTACTTACATTTTTCCACAAACCTTGAATGTAAGTACTTATCAGCACATAAATTACAATTATAGAAATGTTTGCCAGGAAAGAAAAATACTGTAAGACAATTGAACTACAATTTTTAGATCAAAGAACAGCCTATTAACTTACTGAGTGTGATCATGTCTTTTGCTGGTGTCTGTCTGCATTGAGGTCATGAGCCTGTTATTTGAAGATAATGGCATTACTCCTTTGCTCCAAGTAGCAGCATTTGTGATTTCAGTTCTAACAGCCCTTTACCTTCTCTCCACTCATGACTCACGGCTGACTCATTACCTTTAATCATTCTGAAAGCACGGATTTTATTTTTGCTCTTCTTTTAATCACAGTGCAAAAAAAAATGTTTTGAGGGAGGGTAAGGTGTTATACACTGCAGCAGTGTAGGTATGTACCAACATGCTTATTTTTGGAAAACCTCAAGTACTCCCAGTTTCCTATCCATCACCACAAACTGGATTTCACAGCGATGTTGAACAGAGGAAAGCCTGATGATCAGGGATCGATGGGAGAAATGAAAGGGATGTTTCCGAGATTCTGAGAGCAAAGTTTGCCATTGAAGGTCAGATCACCTTTGGTTTTATTTTCTATATGACTTATTTTCCCTGAAATACAGCTGTAAGAGAGGAGAAATGTATTCCTGCCTTCATGGCCAATAATAAGATATATACTTGAATATATTTTTTTCTTTGTCAGCAATATTCCTATTATTCATGGAAAAAATCTAAGAGTGCCTCATGCCTATGGTTAATTATGGTTAATTATGCCTGATAATTGCATTGTAGTATGTGTGTAAATGGCCCTATTAATGAAGAGCAATGAACAACAGTTTGTGCTACAAAAGCAGAATTATTGCTTAGTATTTTTTTCCCCAGGATTTCTCCTTGCAAGAAAGCCCTGTGGTAGCGTTAGAATTTAGTTAGCATAGTCCTGGTTGTTATAGGACCATGGAAACTTGCTGTACGCTACTAATGGCTTCCTCTTTGCACCTCTTCATGGAAGCCCATAATATTTTCCCGGAGGAATCAACCAGCTTTTAAGATGTTACATGAAAAATAACTCATCTCTGAGTGTGGCTGAGAGACATCTGAGCATTGGCAGAGGTGGGTGTTGTACCATATCAAGCAGCCTAAGCAAGGTGGGGTGATCAGTCCCCCTTCCCCAGCGTTTCCAGGTGGGGAAGCAGAGATGGACTTGGGCAGCAATAGTTGCAGAGTGGGAGAGGAGCACCGGTTATAGCAGACCTGTTGGGGCAGCGGGGGGGTATGCCCTGGCAGGGCGACGCAGCAGGAGATTGGCAATTACAAGCCTATCAGGCACAGAAGTGAACAGCACAAAGTCTCTCTCATTCAAAATAGAAAGTAAGAACAGATATGACAGAGAAGATGGTCCACAAACAGTGCCTATGGCCTATTCGTGGGTGGTGGTGGTTGTCGTTGTTATTATTCTTTCTTTGGATTTCTCCTATTCAGGAAGTTCTTTGTCACACTATGCCTTGGGTAAGTGCAAAGCACATAGGTCTTCTAATACATAGCAGGGATTTTTCTGCCAATACTTTAATCAAGAAGATGAAATGGTATGCTGATGGGCTTCAGCATTTGACATGTATTCGCAATATACGTCTTTATGGTCCTGCCAGATTCTATTGCACTTATATGCAAGATAATGAAAATGAGCAAGGTGTAGCACTGTCCATTGAAGCTGGTATAAATACATCCACTAAAGTGCATAATTTAGTACATTTGCTACTGTAATTTTCTCATTTAACAGGATGAGTATAAAGGGTTGTACACAATGCTTGTGAATCACCAGCAGAAACCACTTCTGGTTAGTGGGTGCAGAGGTCCAGTATTTTAAAAAAATGTATTTCTTTTGAATTTTCAGAATGAACAAAGATTCAGGTAATATTTCCTCTAGACAGTATTTCACAGACAATATAGTTGTAGGCAGTGTAACACAGAGTAGTAGCTATGAAGTTAATTTTTATCAGTATGTTGAAGAAATTATCAGAGATGTTTTGCAGTCAGGTTTTAGTGGGAAACAGCAGTAATGACCAATATTACTGTTAAAGAGTTAGAAAATACTGATCGCTGTATTATTAATATTAGTAAAAGTAACTCAACATTTCAAGTTCAGTTGCACAGTCTGAGCTCAGTCAAATTTGCCAAAAATGTGCACTGGGATGTTTTTGTTTTTTCTGGAAAATTTTCTGGAACTTATGGAAAATGTAGTTATGTGTAGTCTAAATATATTCTGTGGAAAATACTTAACTGTAAGGCCCATTTTCCTGTTAAGGAGATCCCAGAGCAACAGAATTAATAGTGCCTGAGTCCTTGAGCTTGTCTGGTTAGAAGATATGCATTTGGTTTCTAAGATGTAGAGATTTATGTCTGAATTCTCACAGAATAGGATATGTAGATATACTTTTGTGTTTTCCAGAAGGCATAGTCATATTTCTCAACCACTCTGTAGTATTTCTGGGTAACTGCAGTCATAACCTCTATGTTTTTACTGACTAGATATGCAGCAGACACTGAAGTTAAAAAGGTGCAAAATAATAGCACTACATGGCTTTTTTCTTACATTTGGTTCCTCTGGGGAACAGCTTCTGTTTAGGGAGAAGTGAGCTAACATTATGTAGAAATATATTTTTCTTTCATGGTTTCCTCATCTGATTTGCTTGTCTGGAGAAAATATGTTAATTTTTTCAACTATGCATGGGAAGTCCTACCAACCTCTTCCTTTTCAGTTTTTCATAGCTGTGGTCATTGCTTCCTTCACACTTTATTTTCTTTATCCCTATAGCAAGTATGGAATTACAGGCTAGATAAAATCCTGTACTCTAGATTTTTGAGAAAATCTGATTAATAAAATCCCATTAATGATTTTGCTGTGCTATGGCAATTTCTGTTGGAGGCTGCTGCTTTTGGCTTTTTCTCACTGGATTCTTTGAAAGGTCTCAGTGCGTTTCTTACACCTTCTACAGGGAAACTACACAAATGGGGAAAGCCAGCTAGGCTGAGGACCCATGCATCATCTCCTGTGTATGGATTACCCATGCAAGATTTTTTTAAGAGTCAAGGAGAGTGATGCTTTGCAGTTGCAGTCTGCTTTCTGCCTGCCCATTTTACAAAATCTCTGGAGGTGGTCACCCAAGTAAACTGCTTAGACACCATATGTGAGGACCTGGGGTCTACTTTTCTCTAATGAGCTGATTCCAAGATGAAGAGAGTCTCACAGATAAGGTTCCTGCTGTCGGTAGTACATCAGAGAAGATTAGTGAGAGATGAAAGAGTAACCCCTCCTTTAACAAGACACAGCAGGTAAAAAGCAAATGAAAAAGCCCCTTGCTGTGTTCTCTAAGAGCTAATTCTAGACTATATGTGCTCAGGTGCTGCCGTTTCTGGTGGGAAAAAACCCTGAGACCTGTAGTGTGTGCTCATAATTACTGGTCTCCAGCATGCACTAATGGAGGTTCCCATCATTCCAAAGCAAAGCTGGTCTTGGAAAAAAATGTATTTTTAGGCAGATGAGACAGAAGCAGCAGCCTGGTCCTATACCTACAGTGTTTTACTAAGAAAAGCCTGATCCTTGGCTGACATAAATTGGGTAGCTGTGCTGACCTTTGTGTTTGGTTGTTTTTTCTTTTTGGCTCATTGAATTTCCTCACATCCTAAGCTCATTAAACTGTGGCTCAGCCAAATTCCCTGTAAGAAATAGTTTAAAAGGTAAGTGCAGTAGCATATTGTAAGTTCTGTAGCTTAGGGCAGAATTTTTTCACAAAGACATTTGCATTAAAATACAAAGGTTCTCTAGACTGGGAGCCACAGACTTGTCATTATGAGAACCGTCCAAGTGTTTGTGTCTTCGAATTAGTGCATGGGTCTAGGATTCGAGACAGAGTGAGACGACTTCCTACATGAGCAATAGGACTCTAGGCTGGACAGGTCATTAGCAACAAGTTATTCAACTACTCTTGTCTCTTTGGTCATTCAGCTAGTTGCTTGTAAAAAGACTAGCAAACTTTTGGATATATTTGTTACTGAAAATAACTCCAAACTGGAACAAGGTTCACAAGCAGATCATAGGGAGCCATGAACACGGGAGCTGTTTGCATTGGATACTGACATCTTGTGGTACAATTTAGTTTGGGGATGGATCCTGATGCAGTTTTGGCAAAACTTGCACCAGTGAAAATGCTCTACTACTTGATCAAAATGGCATTCAACATATGGGCTTAGAGAGATTTATAGAAAAAGTCACTAAGTTTTCTAAAGGTAGAAAGACTCCCATTCCCAGGTGTATTCCCACGAATTAGGGGCTACAAACTGTTTTTTATTTTTCAAAGAAGTAGCTTGTTTTCCAAGGCAGTAGGGCTGGTAGAGTCATCTCAACATCATGTAGTAGAGCTGACACAGTAGCTATGTAGGGTTTTGCTACTCTATTCCAAGCAGTATGAAAAAGAGATTCAGAACAATGAAAGATCCCAATATTCACACAGAAAATATGTTTTTTTCCAACAATTTAGGGGTTAGACAAAAAGAACAAAGTATCTGCTTGGTCAGTACAAAACCTGAAATTTCTGTAGCACAGGCAAATAGCTCTGAAATAATTTTACTCATAAGCTTTACTTATCCATTTCAAGTAGCGCTGTCATGTTTTGACAGGTCATTCCAAAAGCAGTAGTAAAGCTTCATAGCAGACTTACTCCAGATGTGATCCAAAACAACAGGAAAAACGAGCATTTGTAAAACACAGCACAGTAATGTGCAAAGTGGGCTAAAGAGAAGATAGGCCATTTTTTTGTAGTTGAATCAGGTTAGAGCAAAAAGCTAAGAGGAAAGTGCTTATTAGCCCAGACACTCAGTAGGTTCAGTCTTACTTTTGCATTCAATGAAACTATTAGATATTTTTGATCTAATAGTAAGGGCTTAAAGAGTGAAAAGATGTGCACTGTTTGGCTGGCAGCTGCTCACTTCAGTGTCTAGCTTAATGAATTTGTGCTGTCATGCTGGGATTTGAAGCAGTCCAGTGAGTAAGGCTTCCCCGCTGCCTTTTCTTTGCATTACACAACCAGCTCTCTTTTATATTTTGATAGTGACATCTATTGGAGCTTTGAAGAATAATTTTTTGAAAAAAAATCCAAGGGTATACTAGTAAAAGAAAAATTGTTTGACTACTAAAAATTTCAGTTAAACCAGAAGCAGATACATACCTGTCATCAAAACATATACAAGAATGAAAATACCGATGTGAAAAAGAAAAATGGGCAGATTCAAGAACAAAATGTGCCTTTCTCTTTTTTAATGATGGGTGAGCTTAGAAACTTACCCAGATGTCTGAAGTTTGTTTAGAAGAAAGCCATCAAGCAAAGCTGCAATCTCAAAGTGAAACAAATACAAGATTTGACTGAATCCCCTATAGATATGCGCAAGACTCTGACAAGTATTGGCAAGACCAAATCTAACAGAGTGGGTACAGTAACAGTTAGCCAGTCAGCAAAGACTTGGCAAGCCTTCCTCGTAAGCAATTGAAGTCTGTGCTCTCAAAGGGACACAACCATCCAGATTATTTAGAATGAAATTAGCTCCGGCTTTTCTAAGCAAGCCATCTTGACACCTCTGGATTATATTGTGAATATGGCTTGTGTCTATTTAGAGCTTACGGCAAGGGTCCTAGACTTGTCCAGAGATGTAAGACTGAGACACAATGAATAAGTGTGGCCAATGGATTTACATTACAATAAATTAGCCAATGTATTTACATTTTTTTAAATGTGTATGTACTGTGAGAAGACTCTAGCATTCAGTCCCTGGTGTCAGCAATAGGCAGTCTGAGTAACTCTACTTCACATAATCTCCAGGAGAAATCAGGAGATCCAAAATGCACAAGAGCATGCTGTGGCAAGCACAGTCCCCAGGACAGCCCCTTTCCCTCCTGTCTCCTGTGGACTCCCAGAGCCCCTTCATGCACACCAGAATAATTTCCTCAGCCCATGTGTCTCCATAACATCTGGCCCATGATGAATATCCTCATATGAAAGTTTCATGTTTATTTGCTAGAGGTTGTGACTTTGGGACCTTTTTCCTGGCTTATTCTTTTCTACAGGGATACGATAAAGAATTCCCCAATATTTCAGATGATGAAAGAAGCAGGACATTTCTTTATTGCCTCAGATTATAGATTTTGGTAGGGTTTTACTTTGGTTTGGGTTTTTTTTGCATATGATTTGATTTCAGTTAATTCTTATTTTTAAAGGAAATCTATTTTATCAAACAACCAAAGGTTTGAATTACATTTTACTTAGTGGTATTGTTTCGCATATCTTAAGATCTGGTTTTGCTTTTATTTATTCTGGTGTATCTATCTTCACTAGTAGCAACATGGCTTACGCCCTGTTGACTCCATTATAATAAAAACACAACTCAGTCA
The DNA here is from genome assembly GCA_030449065.1 of Oceanodroma leucorhoa. Taxonomy (NCBI): domain Eukaryota; kingdom Metazoa; phylum Chordata; class Aves; order Procellariiformes; genus Oceanodroma; species Oceanodroma leucorhoa. Next base: position 220,439 of record JASVER010000033.1, on the reverse strand, counting down.
GGGAGCTAGTCAGACAGGGATCTTACTATGAAATGAAGAGGTGAAGTATAATCTTAGAATAGCAAATTAATTGGCTCAAACAATCTGAGTGCAAAAGTACTTGATAAAGCCTTGAATAACTTAACTATTTTCTGAACTGCATGTTTTGCATATCTCTATGCATAAACCCCTTCATATACCCTACAAAAAAATTGATAATGTCTTCAGTTATTGTTCTCATATAAATAATATAACCGTTTCTCCTGCTGCTGGGTGAGAAACGTTACATTTTTACAGCCAGTTATGTTCTCCATTCTTATTCAGCATTTACAGAGCCTGAGGGAGAAATAAAATATTAATGATGTTGTAAAGACACTTTTTATAATGAAAATATATCCAAATTAATCTCACCTTTCATTTATTTAATAGGAATTCTATCATATTATTTGGTGCTTTCAGAGTGTCTGTAAAAGGATAAAATAGGAAAGAATCAAGTATCTTAGTCAGTGTATCGTGACTTTTCTGCGCAAGTATTGCTACATAAGAATAATCCTGATTTGGTACTGTATCCATTTAGCTTGTATAAGAAGTTTCAGTGACATCAGTTCAAGTGAGCAAACACTGTAGAGTTACTTTTCTCCATCTAACTGTGCTTTCAAGATCATTGGTTGCTCAAATGAATATAAGGAGAGAATACTAGAAGCAGCGAATGAAAGCTTCTTTCTCTAGGCTTGAAGACAGATATTAAGGGAGAGATTTATTTAGTTGAAATGAGTAAAACTCACTAAAATCTGTGCTGGGTACTTATTTAGCAAATAAGATCACAAGAAACAGAGGGTAGGGACATTGCAGAGGTCTTTTATATGGGTACCTGGTTCTGGCATAATCAGGAATTTCTAATATGCCTGACCATCCTCAAGCAGACTCTGAAAAGGTTTTTAGGCCTCTCTGGACTGCTCTTCTGTGTTACAATTGGGTGCACTAAGCTCAGAAAGGCTCCAGCCTGTATTTGCACAATGCTGTGCTAATAATCTTCTTGGAACATTGTGTCCTGAGAGCACAGGACAGAGACATCCTGCCCAAACCTGTCCTGTCTTATTAAAATCCATCTTCATCTCAGCTGTGACAGACCGCAACTCTGTGCAGAGCCACCTGGATGCCTGCTACATCACTTTCCCCAGCATTTGAGCTATGGGGATAGTGTGTTGGTTCAGGCACATCACCAGATCCATGTTGATGCAAGATGGCAGAAAGGCACTGCATTGAAGTAATGATCCCTCCCAATTACACCTAAACAGGTCATACAACCAGAGCTGCAAAGATGAAAGAATTATTTGTAGACTGCAGGAGGAACATAAATATGTAGAAGTTCTAAGCCTAACTAGATGAATAGTCATGTTAAAAATATAGTAGGAGTAAATCTAAAAGGAATGGAAAAAATAATTCATCAGCAAAGAAAACTTTATCTAGGAAGTCAGACACTAGTAAGGATCAATTGAGAGCTGCAAAATATTGAGCTTAGAAGTTGTAAAAGGAATGGAAAAATAAATTCAAAAAGTATGTCTACAAATCCAAATGAATGCCTTGTTCCAGTTTTAAATTAAGAGGAAGATATAGAACATGAAAGCAAAATGAGGACAGTTCATGAGTTTGAGTATATAAAAAAGGAAATTGCTATTGGAAACAAAACTAAGTAAGCTTAATGAGTTCAACTTTGGGCACCCATTATTCATTGTTCCAAAATAATGAAGGAATAAGGATGCTTTCATCACTGGGAAAAAACAGATACTACATTTCTCTTAGATAAAAGGAGAAAATTATTGAAGTAATATGATGCTCATTAGTCTGACCTCAATAGAGTTCAAAAGTGTTTAAAAAATTAAAGAAAGAAAAATTTTAAATGTGCAGGTAAATAGGAAACGGAATAAAATGCAGCATGAGTTAACCAAAGCAAGGCCATGCCAGACTAAATTGCTGCCATTTCTACATGGGGTAACTGATTTTTTTAGACAAGAACAGTATAATACATCATCTATCAATACTTTAACAAATAATTTTATATGATGCTGCATAGTAAATTATTAGCAAAACTGGGAGAGATTACGATAAATGCAGGAATTGTAAGGCATGTAAGGAAACAGGTGAAATGGATGACTAAATACACTAGGTCTTTTCAGCCTCAAGAAAAGCCTGCTGAAAGGGAATATGATTGTGATCTATAAAATCACAAGTAGAAAGGGCATCAGTAGGGGATGCTTATTAACTTTCTTTAATATTGCAAAATCTAGGTAACATCAAATGAAGTTATAGGCTGCTAGGTTCAAGGGAAAATGGAGTACTATTTTACCTGCCACATAATTATGCTGTGAAGTTTACAGCTATAGAATGTTATAAATATAAAAAGATTTTATAGAGTTCAAAAATACTTAGATGGATTTATGGAATAAAAAAAAAAAAATCTATCATGGGCTATTCAACACAAAAATCATGTACTTTCCCTAAGCATCTAGGTAGAAGGGAAATTTTGGTCTCACCCAGTTCACCTGTTCAGCTTAGGAGGAGCTGATAAAAAAACCCCTGGGACTTAATACTAGAACTCTTTAAGCTCAGCCTTGGGGCTATTATTATTTAACTTTTCTGTAACTACCTTGGCACAGAATGTTTGAGTGCAGAAATGAAAATTAGCTGATAAACCTGAAAGACATCAGGATAGACAGATCTGGATATAGTATAATCTTAAGGAACAGAATAACAGAAACTTAATGAACTTTAGTAATATGAACAGCAATGTCATTCACTGAAGGGCTAATGACAAAAACCTGCCATTAACTCAAAATACAAGTGACCAAAAGTAATCTGGAAGGAAGAGCTGGGTTTGCTAGACAGTTCCAGGGGTCTCTAAAGGACTGTGGTTGAGAAAGGAGGAGGTGTTCAGTAAGAAACTGTTAAGATGGAAAAGCCCTAATGCTATTTTTACAAGATGCTGATGAGATCCTGTCCGTAATACCATAATAGTAGATACAGTTCCAGTCACCTATATGCAGAAGGTGGCAACAAGGCTATTTAGAGACTGCAAAAGGACTCATCTTTCGAAGAAATATAACAAAAGCTAAGAGACAGTAGGATTGCTTTTCCCAGGCTGTCTGTAGATTGCATGGTAGCTGGAGTTAACAGGGAATTTTTCTTGTTCAGATTGAGGGTGCAACAAATGCTGCTTTCAGACCGACATAACTGGCTGTCTGCACCATAGGGATGGAAGAAGAGTGGAAAGCCTTGCCACGTGTCAGCAGGTAGCCGGAACACAACGGGGATGCGCACCAGAACCTGGGAGAATAAATGGGCAGTTTGCATATAACCTTTGAGTCCTCAGGGAGTAAATATCAAAAAAGAGGAGTTGGTAAACTGATTGGCAAAGAAGGCTTAAAATACAATGGATAAAGTAATCATCAATAAATTTAGAATAAAAATTTGAAAGTAGGTGTTTTGGAGTTGCTTGCTAATACAACTGGTTGCCTGTAGTATCAGAGTTCCTTGCCCTTCCTGTCCTAAACAGAGTAATATGTGCATTTTTACAATATAAATTGAGAGAAAGAAATGAAATAGTTACTTCCTTCATTACCATCTCTTGCAAACAGAAAAGCAGAATTATTCAACTGATTAAAAACTCACTCAGATTGGGTGTCATTAAGTGCAGACACCTTGAAGGACTTATTCCATGTTGGCAGCAAACCAAACTGAGAGACAGCAGAGAACTTTTAGTCCAATTTTGTGGGTGGGTGGCTAGTGGCGACACTAAAGATAAAAGTAGTGGGAAACTAAGATTTCAGATTTTGGGTCTCTTCCAGCTTCTACAGTGGTTGCTATTAGGAAGTAACCATTTACATATATTTATTATTGTATCTGAAGCATTACAAAGATTACATAGGAAATAGTACTGCTAAATTAGACTCTCTAATGTTGTCTCTTGTATAGATTCATATACAAGCTTAGACCTTGATATTTAACAGCAAATGTCATCAAGGTAAAATCTTTTGCAGATGTAATTTGGTGCTTGCAGCAAGGAGATAGTACTGAAGGATGATGCATTCATATTTACTGAGTGCAAGTGGTTCTGTCATCCTGACACCTAACATGCTCTTCATTCACAACGGGTTTATTCTCCGGTAAGTTTATATTTAAATGAGGCTTTACCTCGACTGCTCAGAATTTGTGATATTGTAACAGATTCTATTCAACTTACATCACAGACCGTGGGCTTTCTTTGTGTGGTGTAATGCTTCCAGATACAGTATACTTGATATATATCCTCTGGCTTGATTGATATTGATACACTTACTGTAATGCATTCTTTTCACAAACATATCAAACTGTGTTTTCTAAGCTGAAATCAGAGGGCTTGCTTACCAGTATGAGTCACTGTTTTTCATTTTTTTTCCTGCAGTGTAGGCTAGATGAATTATTTGGTTTTCTGGGAATCTTAAATAGTACTTCATTATATCCTGTAACTGTTCTACCTTTTGTTTAAATATTTTAGGATAATATTATTTATAAACAACAGAGTTCTTGTCATTTATTTAGGAAAGACACTAACAAAATGTTTCATTAAAGAAGGAATAGAAATTTATTTTAATTCTTGATAACTGAAGTAAAGCTTTGTTAGCATTTGTTTTCCCTCTTTTCTGTTTATATTGCTCTAAGATGTGTGGATCCTTTGCAATTCATTCACTATTTCATACTGTTAAGAAACTGAACACCCTATTCTCATACTTGTCACTGCATTTCATTTTATTTACTACTTTGATCTCCTCCAAGATGTTGCTTGGTGCTGTGTTAATCCATTGGCTTATTGCTATTACAGTATTTCGCAGCTCTCCTTTGTTGCTAAGCTCCTAGATAAATGAATCATATGACCTTGGCAGTTTCTCTCTGTTAACACTGCTGTTGTTTTTCCTTGAAATTTTGTTATTCGAATTGTAACAAACAGTATGTCTAACTAAGGCTCTACAGCTGGACACTTGTAGTTAATTGGGGCTGTTAATAGGCTAGGTGGAGAAATTTGGCTAACCCAAGAACACCTGGGGAACCTGCTGCCCTCAACGTAAGCAATTGCATTGGTTCAAGGGTAAATCGTGAGGGATTTTTTTTTCAGTCTTCCTCAGACTTTTCACTGGTATAATGAAAAGAGGTATTCTACTCTGGAGGTAGGTGTTATGATATGCTATTACAGTAGTATTAATAGGGAACAACTGGCTTTTATGGACTTTTTGCTATATAAGTAAAATTATTTTGGTGTCTCTAATAGTGTCTTTTGGGTTGGCTTTTTTTTGTGAACTAGAGCTAAGGACCTTTGCCTTTAGCTTGCTTGCAGGTTTGGTTTGTTTTGTTCTTGTTGTTGTTTCATTTTTTCCCCTTTCCTTTGCATCTTACTGGCTTTCTCTTTGCTTTATCCTCAGGCCTTTTTTCTTATGCAACCTTGAAAGAAGGTTGGAGGCCTGTTTTTAGAGGTTGGGTAGTTTTGTTTGTTTACTGGGGGGTTTTTGCCTCCTCTTAGAAATGATCATTTCATTTTGTTGAGTATTATTCGGATAGTTGGTATTATAACATTGCTCTTTTCTTACCTGAGGACTTATGTTCTCAAAAACTATCTGTGTAATTTTGAAGTAGCCTCTAACCAGCCATAAATTTGTGGAGAAGAAAATAGTAGAAAGATGGTGGTGGTGACCACAGTCATCCTTCTGAGCCTTGTTAATAACTGACTGGTCCAGAGGGCTGTAGCTTTCCTTTCTGGAGTGTGCTGGCAAACACCTTGTCTTACTGTGTTAAATGACAGTATGTTATATTGTCTGTGCTAACCTGTTATCCCTTTAGGACAGGGGCTATGTCGTCTTATTATCATTTAAAACTATGAATGTGAATGGCAATGCAAGTATAGCTTGTAACTTTCTCTCTCTTTGCATATTAATTAACTTAGTATAATTTAAGTTGTAAGTGTATCAGTATGTGTCCTGGGCATTATTTTTACTGAAGTGTGTCACTTTTCATTACATTAAATGAATACTCATTTAATTTCCTATCTCACCTCTGAGCCCATTTTGTTAATGTCAGGATTATTCTTACATCCCTCTGAGTCTTAAATACTCCCCTTATTTTAGTATCATCTGCAAATTTAATGATCTGACTTATTACAGCTTTATCTAGACCATTGAATAAAATATGAAAATCTGCTGCTGTTAATCTACAGCCCTGTGGGACTTCATTTCTCAGCAGTTGCCTTTCCATTTTCCCCCCAGTTCCCTGCTTTTCTGGGTACTGATTGGTGCCTTGGTACTGCTGATCCCTGAAGGCAGGTAACTGCATCAGATCTGGAGTCAATTTAAGTTATTACAGTTTTACCGGAAAAGCAGGTGCCCCCAAAAACCCAAGCTAAAGATCAAGAATGGGAAAGAGTCAGACTTTGGGGTACTGACCTTCATATATGAATGCTGGGTTACAAATGCTTGATATTGGAGAAAAGTTTGAAGCCCATTTTTAATAAAGATTTACTCCATCCACAACAAAAGTTTCTTAATAATAACAATGATCCATCATTTTGAATTTCCTCTGAACCTTTTTCAAAACCCAGCTATGTCAAGCCTCTTGGTTTATCTAGGCTAATAACATTTTTCATTTTTTAAAAGTAACCAGATTTCTTTAACATGATTTACTCTTCCCATATCCACAATGACTCATAATGATTGAATTGTGCTTATATAATTATATCCTTTAAAATTATCTATAAATGTAACATCTCTTTCTTAAAGATCAGACTCTGAGGCATAAAACTTCCTTGATTTGTCCCTACAGATAAAAAAGGCGTTCATTGCGGGATTAGGCAAGAGACTGACAGCTCTGGAAAAGAGGTTTGAAATTTTGAATACTGGAAGGGATTTCCATTATTTTTACTGGAGTAGTGGGGAGAATGACACTTGTGGACTTAAGAGCAAAAGAGCTGAGAGTCAGCTTGATTTGAGAGTGTGCGAACAAACTGAGAGAGGGAACTCTGTGAAGTGTTTGTGTGTGAAGATTAAAGACTTGTGAACATGGGCAAATAAAAGAAAGACACCAGGCCTTGGAGCTGGAGGCTGGGGAGCCTGGACTGGCCTCCAGCTCAGTGAGCAGGAAGAGGATGAAGCTAGGGAAGCCTGGGTGTTTATGTAAATAAACTGTATCATCATGCAAGCAAGAAGGAAGCTGAAAGATTGAATGCTTTTTGTGAGTAAATTAATATATTAAGGTATGGGGGTTTTGGGTTTTTTTTTGTTTTGTTTTGGGTTTTTTTTTTTCTGAAATGTTCAGTAGCTACTATCAGGGCTTAGAGCGTGCCTCCATTTTTGAGACAAAATAGTAATAACTAATACTGTAAAATATGACCACTGTAAGTCCAATGGTAAATCTGGCTGTTAAGTGTAATAAATCATGTTCTTCCTAAGAGTTAGAACAATAGTGCACAAAAAGATGCGTAATGTCTAAAATTATCATGCACTCTAGTCCGGATGTGGAGGGGTCTTTGGGTATGGTTCGTTGTTTGTTTTGGGTTTTTTTTGGTACCATATGAATTATGTGTGTCTGGGTTATCTTCTGTTACAAATAGTAAAAATCTAGAGAGCTGAAGTTCTCAACCAAGAGGTTGGGAGAAAGAAGAAAACTGAGAGGAGACTTGACAGTAGTACATTAGCAGCACAGGGAGTGTGAGCAGAAAATTGCTGCCATATTTGTCCATTGTGGGAGGGCGGCGGGAAACTAAAAAACAACAACAAATATCAACCAGTAGCCATTAAGTAGTCAGAGCCAGGTTCAAAACAAACCAAAGGAGATGGTCCTTCATATATGTAGCTGATCTGTAGAACCTCTTGTCAAAGAATAAGGTGCATACTAAAAACTCATATTAGTCGTTAACAATGGACATCTCCTCCATGAGCTTGTTAGTGACTAAAATAAAGGAACCAAGTGCAGCTCAGGAGAGGCTTAAAATGAAGCACCGAAGGGGTTAGAGGCTGGTAGAAAGCAAAAAAGTGCCTGTTTTCCTCCTTTGACACTGGCTTTTTCCCTCCTCAGCCAGAGTAGTTGCTTTTGTGTTGTGTTGAGCTGCAAAATGCCACAGAATACCTGTTTTCTTGGCTTTGGGGAGAACAGAGATCCGGTGAGTTCATATTTTGATCTATTCCCCTTCCTTCTCTGACATGATCTGCAAGATAAGCTATTAAGACCCTGCAGCTGAATATTTTATAGTGATGGTGTTGGAAATTGCCAATATTAGATTATGTTTACTAGCTGCAGAGTCTTATAAATTCTGCTGTAGTGAGGCTGGCAAGTGGAAACCTTTCAAAGGGAGAAGGAGCTTGGGCTGCACATATGCAGCTTGTGGGCCTTTCACAAATGCAGCTTGATAGAGTAGACATACTGTGCACCAAGCAGAGGAAACACAGGTAATGTTGAGTATTAACAGTGGGATACAAGTGCTTCCCAGCCTTGTTATGGAGTCAGTAGCTGCAGTATTTGCTTTGCAGGTGCCTATGGAACCACCACCACACAACCCACACACCCCTTCTATTATATCCTCCATCTTGCAGAATTAAGTCAGCGGGGAAAAGTGGGCATTAAACCCCTGTCTTTACATCTTGCACCTTGCAGCTTGGGAACTTAGAGTTCTATCTGTATTTGTGCCTGTCTGTGGGTGAACTCTAAGGAGAAGGTGGGGGAGAGAGCAATTTTACAAGGCTGGAAAACTACTGTTCAATAGCCTTTAGTCATCTGCAGGACCTTTTGCCAGCTGATATACCTTATTAGCAGCACAGGCCAGGCATTTATAGAGCCACTGCATCCAGAGTCTCTTTCATAGACAAGCTGTTCATACTCTGCAGGACCACAGCACTTGGCGAAGGAGGCTGAGCAATCTTTATTGAGGCAGCAGTGTGACCTCATACCCCGCTGCTAAGGGAGGCATAACAGCAATGGAAGATGAATTTCCTATTTCTTTCTCCAGAGTGTGAAAGTATATCTCTTTTAGGTTCAGCCTCAAATTAAAGAATGAGATAGATGATAGAAAAATTCAGTTCTGCTTTCACTGTTCCCCATTTATTAGGTTGAGAAACAGTTCTATTAAATCAGATGATACACAGTTACATTCAATCTTATATTTTTATCAACTTACCGACGTTTTTAAGTCATAATGGGGAAAAGAAAGTATGAGAATCCTAAGGAAGAGGAGAAGAATGAGTTCTGAGGTTTCATTTCTTTATACATTCACACTTGGTATTAATACCTCCTGGTTAGAAAACGCACTATATCGTTTTCTTAATTCCCTTTTCCAGTTTTGGAATGGACCATCAAGACAAAACCATGAGACAAAAGGACTGTGTAGTACACTTCTTGCACTTAATTTAACCTAGACTTAGTTGATAGACTGGTAGACTAGTTGTGGCTAATGAAAACAGCAAGAACAGAATAGCACATCAAAATGCAGTGGTTTAAAACCACATCGGCACAATTCAAGAGTGCTGGATTCATAATAGTAGAAAGTAGCATCTGATCTTTGAGAATTGTAACAGTGATATAGATCAATGAGCCATCTACTGTAGTGCTCTAAGATCAGTCCATATTTGATACTGTGGAAGCTGATAGCTTAAATTTGTGCTTTCAGAAACAATAATGCAATACTCCTAATTTGACTAATTTCGTTCCTGTCAGTGAATGTGCAATTGATTTTGTTCTGGAAAAAGGGTAGAAGTACAGAAATTTCTAGACAGAGCTTTTTAATGAAGGGAAAAAAGTTTATAGAGACGATACTGTTTATTCTTCACAGAGGAGGTCCATAGATTCATTACACTGTTTGTAGACCTCTGAGGCACCAGGCTCATCAGCCACAGCATTGTAAGAGCAGCCATGCTCCTAAGCCTTCAGCCATTCATGACAGTTCCAGCAAATGCTGGGAGACCTTTCCAAACCCCTTCAAGGAACAAGAAAAAAAAACGCTCAGTCAGAAAATAGATTAATTTTGGGTTTCTGGTCTACTCAGCTTTGGGAACCCTGAGGCAGAAATTTATTGTAATTCTCTGCTACTGAAATCCAAATTGAGTATTTTATCTGAAAGAAGTTGCAAAACTTTAGAGGCTATTTTCCTTATCTGATTCACTCCTTGGCAACTTGGTTCAGACTTGCAAAATGAACAACCATTCCTATGAATTACCTTGCTTAAACTTTCTGGGAGCTAGCATAAACTGAATGTTAGTTCTCTTGAGATGCTTAGCTGAGGAAATAGATAGACCAGATGACATTCAACATCAAACAATTGTGTCTGGCCTGAAGTTACATCTATAAGACGATTCTTATGGTCAGCTCCCTATATAGCTGGTGCTAAACCTTGGCATTTTGGAACAATAGGATGTTTCAAAAAAATAAAATAGGATGACATAGTTAGCTTAGTTTATGCCTTTAACATGAAATGTAATTCCAAAGCTACACATGCTGACGTCTGCTTTCTCCGGTCAAACAGAATGGAGAGTGCAATGTCTGCAAGCAGAACATTTAGAATCATAGAATCATTAAGGTTGGAAAAGACCTTTAAGGTCATCGAGTCCAACCGTCAACCCAGCACCCATGCCCACTAAACCATGTCCCGAAGCGCCACATCCACACGTTTTTTGAACACCTCCAGTGATGGTGACTCCACCACTTCCCTGGGCAGCCTGTTCCAGTCCTTGACAGCCCTTTCGGTGAAGAAATTTTTCCTAATATCCAATCTAAACCTCCCCCAGCGCAACTTGAGGCCATTTCCTCTCATCCTATCGCTTGTTACTTGGGAGAAGAGACCAGCACCCGCCTCTCTACAGCCTCCTTTCAGGTAGTTGTAGAGARCRATAAGGTCTCCYCTCAGCCTCCTCTTCTCCAGGCTAAACAACCCCAGCTCCCTCAGCCGCTTCTCATAAGACCTGTTCTCCAGACCCTTCACCAGCCTCATCGCCTTTCTCTGGACACGCTCCAGCACCTCAATGTCCTTCTTGTAGTGAGGGGCCCAAAACTGAACACAGTATTCGAGGTGCGGCCTCACCAGTGCCGAGTACAGGGGCACAATCACCTCCCTACTCCTGCTGGCCACACTATTCCTGATATAGGCCAGGATGCTGTTGGCCTTCTTGGCCACCTGGGCATACTGCCGGCTCATGTTCAGCCGGCTGTCGACCAGCACCCCCAGGWMYTTTTCYGCCAGGCAGCTTTCCAGCCACTCTTCCCCAAGCCTGTAGCGTTGCCTGGGGTTGTTGTGACCCAAGTGCAGGACCTGGCACTTGGCCTTGTTGAACCTCATGCAATTGGCCTCCGCCCATCGATCCAGCTTGTCCAGATCCCTCTGCAGACCCTTCCTACCCTCAGGCAGATCAACACTGCCGCCCAAGTTGGTGTCGTCTGCAAACTTACTGAGGGTGCACTCGATCCCCTCGTCCAGATCATTGATAAAGATATTAAACAAGATGGGCCCCAAAACTGAGCCCTGGGGAACACCGCTCATGACCGGCCGCCAACTGGATTTGACTCCGTTCACCACAACTCTCTGGGCTCAGCCGTCAAGCCAGTTTTTTACCCAGCAAAGAGTACGCCCGTCTAAGCCATGAGCTGCCAGCTTCTCCAGGTGAATGCTGTGGGAGACAGTGTCAAAGGCTTTACTAAAGTCCAGGTAGACCACATCCACAGCCTTCCCCTCATCCACTAGGCGGGTCACCCGGTCGTAGAAGGAGGTCAGGTTGGTCAAGCAGGACCTGCCCTTCATGAACCCATGCTGGCTGGGTCTGATCCCCCGGTTGTCCCGCACCTGCCTCGTGAGCGCCCTCAAGATGAACAGCTCCATGATCTTCCCCGGCACCGAGGTCAGACTGACAGGCCTGTAGTTCCCCGGATCCTCCCTCCGGCCCTTCTTATAGATGGGCGTCACATTGGCAAGCCTCCAGTCGTCCGGGACCTCCCCCGCTAATCAGGACCGGTGATAAATGATGGAGAGCGGCTTGGCAAGCTCCTCCGCCAGCTCCCTCAGTACTCTTGGGTGGATCCCACCCGGCCCCATAGACTTATGTATGTCCAGCTTGCGTAGCAGGTCATTAACCTCTTCCTCTTCGATTATGGGGGGTTTACTCTGCTCCCCATCCCCATCTTCCAGCTCAGGGGGGTGAATACCCAGAGGATAACCGGTCTGAATATTAAAGACTGAGGCAAAGAAGGCATTAAGTACCTCAGCCTTCTCCTCATCCTCAGTGGCAATGTTCCCCCTGGCATCCAATAAGGGAGGGAGATTCTCCTTGGCCCTCTTTTTGTCGTTAACGTATTTGTAAAAATTTTTTTTGTTGTCCCTGATGACAGTGGCCAGATTGAGTTCCAGCTGGGCTTTTGCCTTTCTAATTTCCTCTCTGGACGACCTGACAAGATCCCTCTTGACTCTTCCTGAGTCGCCCGCCCTTCCTTCCAACAGCGATAGACTCTCCTTTTTTCCCTGAGTCCCAGCAAAAGCTCCTTGTTCAGCCAGGTGGGTCGTCTTCTTCGCCAGCTCCTCTTACGACACACGGGGACAGCCTGCTCCTGCACCTTTAAGACTTCCTCCTTGAAGAACTTCCAGCCTTCCTGGGCCCCTTTGCCCTTCAGGACCGTCTCCCAAGGGACTCTCTCAACCAGCATCCTGAACAGGCCAAAGTCTGCCCTCCGGAAATCCATGGTAGCGGTCTTGCTGACCCCTCTCCTTACTTCCCCGAGAATCGAAAATTCTATCATGTCATGSTCACTGAGCCCCAGACGGCCTCCGACCACGACATCTCCCACCAGTCCTTCTCTGTTGGTAAACAGCAGGTCGAGCGAGGCACCTCCCCTGTTAGGCTCACTTATCAGCTGCGTCAGGAAGTTATCTTCCACGCACTCCAGGAACCTCCTCAACTGTTTCCTCTCTGCCGTGTTGTATTTCCAGCAGACGTCGGGCAAGTTGAAGTCCCCCACGAGGACAAGGGCTAGCGATCGCGAGACTTCTGCCAGCCGCTTGTAGAATGCTTCGTCTGCCTCTTCATCCTGGCTGGGTGGTCTATAACAGACTCCCAGCAGGATATCCGCCTCGCCAGCCTTCCCCCTCATCCTAACCCATAAGCACTCAACCCGATCATCNTCCTGGCTGGGTGGTCTATAACAGACTCCCAGCAGGATATCCGCCTCGCCAGCCTTCCCCCTCATCCTAACCCATAAGCACTCAACCCGATCATCACTAATGTCGAGCTCCGTGCAATCGAAACACTCCCTSACATACARAGCCACCCCACCGCCTCTCCTTCCTCGCCTGTCCCTTCTGAAGAGCTTGTAGCCATCCATCGCAGCACTCCAGTCATGAAAGTCGTCCCACCACGTTTCCATGAACTTCAATCTGGGCAAATGTGTCTCTTCAGAAAACAAAATTTATGACCTGTCTTCTGCTTGAACCAACACATTTCCAGAGAGATTGTTTTCTAGTCTAAGATTATTGGTCAGATCCCTCTTGAAACCCTGGTGACAAGTAGAAAGTAAATTCCAGTGCCGCAGAAATTTCCAAAAAGGACAACTTCATTTAGTTTCGTTGGGGGGTTTGGTTTTAAATGTGCCAATTTTTGCAGGCATTGGACTTATGCAAGGGATGTTTCCGTTTCACATGCTACAGATAATGCTATTGTTATATTACCTTTTGGTCTATTTGCCTTTTCCTGTGTGGTTGTCTTAAAATGCATTTTTTTTTTCTTTAGTTAGAAAAAATTTCTCAAGTGCTTGGAACAAGTCACTTTAGAAAGGGTAGATTAAAACACTGTAGTTTGAGAAAGAGTTGACCAAACTGCTGTACTTGTGCAACTGAAATAATGGTTTAGAGTGAAACTGATAAGAAGCTGGATAATAGGCCAGCAAGCAGGATGTCTGTAGTCCATCAAGGACTAAATGAGGTCTATATAAAGCACCAGTGTAACTGTAAAATCAAGACATGTAGTCTGGAAAAGATCCAAAAATAACATTTGAAGATATGTCATAAACTGACCATGTGGTTCTGATAAAAGACTAGAACGACACTGTGTATTTAGCATATAGGTAAAGCAGATAAACCAATTCAAAAGTCTTAATAGTTGCCTGATGATATCCAGTAAAAAACATCAGTCGACGTGTAAGGAACTGATTACCTGCATATGAAATAAACCTGTGGCTTTGATACTTTGTATTCAAGCTGTAGGTGAGGTAGATCCTTGTGTTTCAACCCACATGAAATAGGGGTATGATTATTACTTGGCATGTTGTCTGAAGAAGGAAACCCACCTCATAAAGGCCAAGCCTTAAGTATAGCTGAATGAATATGGTCTCTGGTTGGTGCAGAAACAGTTTCTTCTCTAATTAAATCACTATAGTGGCTTGGTAGTGGTTGGATTGTTGACATGTTGGCTGCAGACTTTGGAAAAGGCAGACTCAAGCGGTAAGAAGTAATCAAAGTGGAGCACCCTTTCTGGGAACCGTTGCATGTTCCAGGACACTGTGGCTTCATCAACAGCTTTGACAGATGAATTGCTCTATACTTAGGTACCAAACTGCCACAGGAAGGATTCAGAAGTCACCAGACAAAATGTCACATGCTCTCCAGGGATTAATACCTGGTGTCTCTGGTCCACAGAATTGTCTGTCTCACTATGGTGAGATGTATGTCTCCAGACACAATGGTTCCTCAGCAGATGGTTGTCTTCTAATGTCTTGGATCTATCATCCCAGTCTTACAATTACCAAAGGGCAACTAGAAGGCAACAATATGTCAGAATTCCAGAAAGCGTGGGTTTAAAAAAAACCCCAAACTAACCACAAAACCAAACAAATCAAATAAACGAAATAAAAAACCAACCCAAAACCCAAACTCATACCAGTTTAAAAGCATGGAGTTGTCCAGGATGTTTTTTTAGACAGTCAGAAAAGAAGTACCAACAAAGTCTTGCAACACCATGTCATCTGCTCTTGGCAACAAGAGAGCTATCAACTCCTCAGTTAAGTTGTGGCCATCTAATCATCTCAGCTCCTGCCTGAAGATGCAGAGAGAGGAGTAGATTCTGTATTGTACAAACAGCACATACAGAGAAAATAGAATGGAAAAGTATAGATCTAGTTGAGTATTGTCTGTTCCTCAAAGACTTTTGAATGAAGAATGAGTCTGTCCTTTTAGTTAACCTTAGTAGTAACTACTGTTCTGAATGATTTGTTCTTCAATTAAAAAAATCTAGGAAATGATATATGAAAGTTATAATTTCAAACTTTTTTTGCAATGTGTAGGGACCACATTTTAGCTCCAAGAAAGTATTTTGTTAATGATGTCTCTGAATGTGGTCCGTGCCTTATGCTAAGCATTCAGACTCCTACCAAAGAAGAGGCGAGACATTTTGAGGGGACGAAAGAGAAGGTTTACAGGAGCCTCAGTTCTGACTTTAAAGCATGAGAAATAGCTATATCCAGTTCATTAGATACAGCAAATAATTGCAGGATTATCATTCTATCCAGGTGTAAGCCTTCTTAGCATAGCTTCACTCCTCATCTTCACTCCAAAGAGAGGAGAGGCTTCTTTCATGCTAACTGCCTTGAGAAGGAATCAAAAAGAGATTAAAATGCAGAAGTATCCTCTGAATTACTATTTTTAGGGTGTGTAATATGTATTGTAACTGCTTTAGCAAAGAGAATTTCAGAAGGTCAAGATCTATTTACAAAGCATCAGAGCTACAATCCTCATGGGACAAAACACAGCAGTTCTTCCAAAAATAAACCCAGTTACAAGAAATCACTTTTTTATTTAGGCCTTTTTAAAGCCCATCTATTAAATAAAACCTGACATGTTCTCTGTCTTTCAAAAGCTCTAAAAATTGTCAGGGAATGTATGTTTTCTCTATTTAAATTTCTTTGCTTTTTTGAGGTCTGTGAAGTAAAATGATTTCCCATTAACTTTAGAATGCGGATATACAATTTAAATCAAAAGTCAAGTATTGTGTGATCCAGTCTCCCAAAATCCCACTTAGGCACTAAGAAGAATTGTAAGCATAAAACATAAATCCCAGGTAGAAATCCAGGTATTTAATCCTTCAAATATAAAGTCATTAGGCACTATTTGGTATGAAAATTCACCAGATATGCAACTTTAGAACATAGAATTTTTTTATTTTTGTTTTAGGGCTTCAGTTGGTCGTTAGGAAGAAGATGGTGATCTTCTTCCTGCTAATCTAATTCCTTTTACTCTGATGGGATTGCAAAGGCTAGATTAGAGGCCATTGTTGGAAATTGGAAATACTTGTCTTTCTTCTAGCTAATGTAAATGTTTCAGGCAAGCAATTCCATCTGTTTTACTCTCACCTTAGACCAACCAAGATGTTGCTGCCTTTTGGGGGAGCCTGAGGGAGTTGTTATGTTGCATACAAAGTGAGCCACACAGATACGGATGAGCCCCAGAGTGATTTACAGCAAACTGCCTGGAGAGGTTGAATTCTGTGCCTGTAAAGGGAGGAAGGACACGTCTAATTTAGTCACGCAAGACTTTCTTTCAAAGGTCTTCAAAGACACTTAACTCTCTCATTGACTGCATATAAAACATTAGGCATACTAGAGAGGCCTGTTTACTTGATCCCAGATGGAACTTTTGCATTTCTTCTCCCTGGAATATTCTATTTCCATCATTGCTGGGACTGCTGAGAACTGTGAAAGTGTCACCTATTTGCTTTTGATAACGTAGCAAATGTGGAATATTTTTTGATGTAATAAAAGTTTAAAAGCCAATGGAAAAGTGTTGATTCTGTTTGTGGCAAAAGCTGCTTCATAGATAAAGGAGCACTATACAGTTAAGAAGCTTATGTAATAGTGTGTAAAATATATAAAATTATTATTATTTAAATCTAATATTAAAAACACTTGACATGCCATCAGTTAAACTTTAGGACCTGTAGTCAGTGTTGCTAAATTGAATTTTATTGGCTTAAGATTTGTCAAAGAATACGAAAACAAATGAGGTAATTTACTACTAATACAGGATGCAAAAATGAGTTTGATCTAATGTGGTGGAAGGAATAATATTTCAAATAACATTTTTTTAAAAATGGCAATCTATACTCTTGATGCAGAAAGTTATTAATAGCTGCACACAGGGAGTAGTTCTAAAAACCTTTTTATTTATTCCTTGAAGCTTGCTTTCTGTGGAAAAAAATACACTAAAATAATCCATAGAAAGCATATTTTTTGTCCCCCAGTAGTTCACAGATGGATAACTCATGAACCAGTTCTCAAAATAAGGAGAAAGATTTTCTTCCTTTTAATTATAATGTATCCCTCACAATAGCTCCTATTTAGGACCAATTTAAAACTTGAAAAGGTGCAAGAACAAATCTTGCTTTCTTCTGTCCTTTACCCCTTGTAACCACAGTGAAAATGTTTTCTGAAGGAGCTTCTAGAAACTATTCCAAGATAAGCAATTGCCACAAGAACGTTAAATGTTTGGAGGAGTTTTAAAAAAAGGGATGGGTGAAAACTCTAAGCTTTGCTTTGGGGACAAATCTGACTGTATCAGAGTCTCTTTATGTAACTTAGCACATGAGCTTGTCGTATAAAGCAATTACTCATCAGTCACAAAGAAAAGAAAGGCAGGTAGAGACTAGTGTCTTAGAAATCTGTGCTGTGTTCGCTACAGAATCCTTGTGGGTCTTCCTGTTGAAATATTAATGTCTTCTTCTTTTCCACCTTCTCTTCTCTCATGGTGTTTTTTGAGTTGTATGATATATTTGACACAAAAGGCTTTCACATTTAGGAAAAGCAAAGGATTCAGTGAGACACCTGGCTAAACAAAGAAAATATGAATTTATTTTTTGTAGTTCACTCCCACCCATGTGAGTTAATTCATCTGTGTTTTATCTTAGTTGATCCGTCCTCATTCAACTCTTGACCTAGTCATGTACTGACAACCAACTTTGTATTCAAATACAGGCATTGAGCTGACTTCATAACCCTTCTGAAAGTACAATAGCCAAATGTGCCTACATCAAACAAGACAGTGACGGAGTCTTGTAATTACTCATGCACAAAACCAACTAGGCCAGGTGAGAAACTGTCCAGTACTTTTCCCTAGATTTTGAGGGGGAAGAGGGAGGAAGAAAAGAGCAGAGCCATATGAAACTGGCTCAGCTGCCAGGGCCTGCAGCTGTGTCAATACCACATCGTAACTGCCAAATGTCTCTGTGACTGCGGAGAGCAGCTCTTATTCCATCTGGGAATAAGGAGCTATTTTTCACAAAACATTGCCTTCCTTTTAATAAATGAGATATGTTAGAATCTGTTTTAATGGTCTAATGGACTTAAAATTACTCTTTGCAGCCAAATTATGATCCTGTTTTGAAGTCTGCTGGGGCCAATGCAGACACATTGCACACGTAAATGAAATGACACTTCAGAGCAATGAAGCATCTGGAGAAGACACCACTGTCATTGCATTCACACCAGATTCGATTTTCTTGTCCATTCCTTGTTTTGTGCCTTCTCCACATATCTCATGGGTATACATAGTTAACTAAAGTTAAATAACATGCAGCAAAGAAAATTCTATTAAACCTTTTACCAGATCACTTACTAACAGAATTAATCATAGAATCATAGAACAGCCCAGATAGGAAGGGACCTCAAAAGATCATCTGGTCCAACCTTTCATAGGAGAAAGGGAGAGATAATCTCCTCTAAATGAGATTATCTAGCACCCTGTCCAATTGCATCTTGAAAGCCTCCAGTGACGGGGACTCTACCATGTCCCTGGGGAGGTTGTTCTAGTGATTGATTGTTCTCACTGTAAAAAATTTCTTTCTTATATCAAGATGAATTAGGTGGACTTCTTCAGCCAAATTCATGTAGCTGCTGTAACAGATGAATCGTAAGGGAATTAGGCTAAATGCTCACTATTATTCTTAAGTCAGTAGAATCAAGAATGACCTAATCATCTAGATCTCTGTCCCTATAACTTCCACTCCCACAATGTTTAGCAATGGTTGTCAGATAATTAGGGATACCAGGCAGTGAGTGAATTCAGGCATAATTTTAGATGTCTTTATTGTGATCTCTTTATTACTTTCTCAGAGAGGCCAAAAGCTTCCTTTAAATCAACTTGCCTATTAGAAAGAGCCCTAGTATCACGTATATCTTTCCTGAGCTCTCAATGACACTTGTGTTTGGGAACATTCGCATTCCCTCAGTAAAAGATCAGTCTGTTCTGTTGTCAATCCAATATTTAGAAAACTGTCTTTAGACAATTGCAAATAGAAAACGTCAAATGTTGGTTGTTTTTACTGAATACTTCAGTAGAAGAATTCCTGCCGTTCCTAATAGTTTATTGATTGCTAACAATCTTTAAGGGTAGCAGAACATGTGATACGCAGTCTTGGATTCAACTTTTTTTTTGAATGATGACTTTTCTGACTATAGATATAAAAGAACATAAATAAATGAGGCTGCTATTTATGGTTAAAGCAGTGGGAGTTTTGTATCTTAATGTTGTGGGAGATCTGTAATGTAGTCTATGCTTCTGCACAGAGTTCTGTGGCATTTTGTGGACTCTGTATAGCCTTACTCATTTGTCAGATTAAACTAGTGCGTATGTTTGTGTGTTTTCCCCACAAAAATTAACAGACAACATTTGAAAGAACTTTTGTTGGCCTTAGTGAGAACTTAGTTTGGGTTTTGGTTTGTGTTTGTTCAGTTGTCAGTTACTCGAAGAAAGATATTTGTGTAACACTGCAATGGGATCTATACAAGCAAATTCTATCCTTTCATTTACCACATCCATGCAAGGAAGGAGGCGGACTCCAGCCCTATGTCCTTTTGTTATTTGGATGCAGCGTCAACTCTTTGACTGCTAAAAAAGGAGTCCACTTGTTGCCTCCCTCCCTTTAGAAAAGAGATGGTAGCCCAAATAGCACCACTTTGACATAGCTTTCATACCACTACTGGTATCCAGTGTTGGAGGCTCCCCAATATAGACCATATTTCCACTTTTTAGTAAGCTATGCAGGCAGCAATGAAAGGAGTCGCATGACAAGCTGCATGTGGAGCACTGGACCTCAGAGTAAGAGGAGAGGGTTTGAGCATTGTTTTGTACCACAAGGGCAGCTCACTTCTTAGTGCCTTAGAAGTCATCTATGTTGAAAGGATCATACTTTGAGAACCACTGATGTAGACCATGGAACTGGTTGTATATCTGTGTATGGAACTGGTTGTATATCTTTCTATATAAAAGCTTTTTAAAATAATATTTTAAGAAAAGAAATACCCTGAAGTTTTTTTTTTCCTTTGTTTTTCTTGGGCATTTCATAGCATTTTAGAATGGGTAGAGTATCTAGATAGGTAGAATATATATTTTTCATTAGATGAAAACTTGTTCTTTGGATTCATAGAATCATAGAATCATTAAGGTTGGAAAAGACCTTTAAGATCATCGAGTCCAATCATCAACCCAGTACCCATGCCCACTAAACCATGTAATGGTTTTGAAGGAATGCTAAAAATGGTTCCTTCATGAAGGCCAAAATTGAAATATTTTTTTTAAAGTGATATAAATGTTTTAAAGGGTAGAAAAACTAGATAAATTCAACTAACGTTCAGATTTTTTCTGTCTTAAAAAACAAAAAAAACCACCAACAACCTGTCTTTCTTCAGTTTCTTATTGCCAGTATATGGATACTGATACCGAATTTAAAAAAAAAAAAAAAAAAGCACATATTTTAATTTCAAAACAGTGCTTTCTTTAATTTAGAAAGCATGCAACTATATTGACTCAAAATACTTAATAACAAGGAGTAGGCTTTGCACAATAATAACTTAAAAAATAAAGACTAGGAATAAATGTTATTAATTTAATCTTTCACTTGTAATATTCTGAAGTCAATTTATAGTAATATATTWCTAAATATTAAAACATCTAAATCAGCAAGTCAGAAATTTAGCTTTAACAATGGACTAAGTTTATTCTGTTACATCCAGCAAAGAATTGGTAATGAAGCACAGAGTGTTTCACAAATACATACATACTTCATAGGATTGTGTGTCAGTGCATATGGAAGAGATAAAAGTATTCTGGAAGAAGTTCAAAGAAAATATCTTAGTAACTATGGAAACAAAAGCCCTTCTGCCCTATGTTGAGAAGAAAAAGGATTAAGTTAGACTAAATGAGCATCTTCCTTTTAGTACCAGTTTGGCCAAGACATATTTTCCTCCAGAGTTGATGAGGCTTTGAAAGAGATAATGATGAGATATCTCCATAAAACTCCAAATGCTTTTCTTATGACCTGGGGACAGACTTGAAACGAGCACCTTACAACATCATTCACTCACATATGATTGAAATCAAGCTTCATTTCAGAAAAGCTCTTCCTTACCTTTGGCTGGAGTTCCAGTTTTTGTGCCAAATATGGGAATGGGCCATTTCAATTTTAGTATGGCTCAGACTCTGGACTTTTTAGTAATAAATAAATAAATAAACTTCATAAGTTCAGTATTGCAGAAATTTCAACTTTGAGTCAACAAATGAGAAACATGAGCTTCTATATTCCAGTCCTTACATAAACCTTTGTGTGTTGGTTTTGGCTGGGATAGAGTTAATTTTCTTCATAGTAGCTAGTTTGGATAACATTTATTTTAGTAAACATAACCTAATCATAGTTACATAAAGATGACAATATAAGAAAATGTTACAAAAGGACTGGAGTCATACAGGGTGAAATTTATACAAGAATTGTGGTCCATCTAATGTTCTTCAACCACTTCACCACTGTAATAAGGATGGGCAGCAAAAGCATAGGTGTAAAAGTTTTATAGTACAACATTATGTATCCCATGCTACTCTAAAACGTCTTTTTTATTTTTTTTCTTTGTTAAATACAAAAATATGGGTTTCCTTTATACTTTTATCTCACTTATCTCTTCTAGGTTCATCCCACTTCTTTTATTTATCTATTTTTCTTTTATTCTGAAAAAGTGTGTGTGTGTGGGAAACCTTGTCCACTTTGGTTTGAGCTACACCAGTGTCAGAGTTTGGCAAGTGGGAAATATCAGTTGTCCAAGATCTCCTGGAAAACTGTAGGTATATTTTCGAATTTTGTTGTTAATTCTCTGAAGACAGTTCTTGAAATGCACCTGTCCTGTATGGTTTCTGTCATTTCCTGAAAGTTTCATTTGCCCATTCATGATTTTTTTCCTTCAACTTAGCCTTTCATTACTTTGTGTTTTCATTAGGTTATCAACTGAGGTGTTATGTCATATTATAAGGTGGATTACTTGCTTTTGTATCTACCAAATGTAAATGACTTGAAGTACTGAGTAGTACTTTTGGTCTGTATTAATAGTGTTGTGTAAAAAGCATACTGGACTTAATGTGAATTGGAAGATACTTCTGTAGGCTCATCTATACTGTATTTTAAAATGACAGTAACTGTTTTTTAAACTTGAAGGGTTTACTCCAAATTTTGAGCATTTTCTTCCCATGCTAACAAGCCACAAAGTATTATGAATAAGTTCTCTACAGGTAAAATTTTATGTGCAAGTTTTAGAGAGATTGTTGCCTTTCTGCCATCTCTTCAGGATTCTTACAAAGCCCATAAGGCCTTAAAGCTCTGTGAGGATTGAAATGACTGCAGAAAAGTGATGTTACCCATTCCAACAGCCTCATCTCTGAGGCAGTTCAGGACACAGTTTTGCAAGAGAGGTCTAAAGCCACACTTGCATTTTTTGATTCTGCATCATGAGTTTACAACATGACAGCTGTAGTCTCACTCAGAATGAATGGAGTTTACTGTAGGAAATATATAACAGTAGGATTTACTTATCTTTATCAGAAAGGCTTTTAATTTAGCTAACAATGCCTTGCCAAGGGAAGCACCTCAAAGCACTTTCTCAGATTTCAGGAAATAACTAATGAGGCTTGGTTACCAACATCTTTTCTGTATGTCAAGAATAGAACTTAAGATGGCAATGAAATGGTTAGACTGCTGCGCTCAAAAGTGCAATCAAAGGTATTATTGTATTCTGTTTTCTTCACACGTAGTTAATTATGTGAATGCTTAACCTGTGCCCACAAAAACTAAGCAAAGCAAAAAAAACTCCACAACATACCTTTCTGGTCTTATTCTTTGTCCTTAGCTTTCCCTACGTAAAATGAAAATTGTTACAGTTACCAACCTTCTGCAGAAGACTTGGCAATTGATAACTCAGCAGACATAATGAATAGCTTTTTCCAATTTGGGTCTGTGGCCCTAGGCAGAGATAAAGCTCTAAGATCATCCCATTCTCCTTTTCTACTACATAATTATTTCTGCTACAGCAGCACCTTGGAGCCATAATCAAGCCTGAGATTCCTTGATGCTACAGAGCATACAATTACAGAATAAAAAGAGGTCTCTGCCTCACTGCACTGATGCGGAGAGTAGTAAAAAGAGAGACATGAGCTGGGTAGAGACTGATACAGGAACGGAATGAAAAGAGAAATTATATTAGACAACCCATGACAGTCAGAGGTCTCTCTGTGCACATGGTCAGGTTTTTGCACTGCAGAGGTTAAGTTTCACAGGCTGGCTTGCAGAAGAAGAAGGAAGTAACTTTTCAGACCTTTATGGGGAGCTCCTCTCCAGTGGCTGCGGGTGCCGAGGCTGAGATTACACTTGCAGCTCCCTGGCAGAACAAAGCACTTGTAGCTGTTCCAAAATCCTCAGCCATGCTGCTTCGATGGTTGGTTTCCTTAGCAAAGGGTGCTTGAAAAGCAGAGCTATTTGTAATGTATTTCCTGCATTGCAGGGCTTGAAGAAAGAAATGTCTCAATTTACAATTTACTTTACATTTAAAAAGCAAATTTACTACACACTTGAACTGTCCTTAAGCAGCTTAGTATCATAACACAAACAGGGTGCTGGCTCTGTAACACACAAGATGGTGTCTAAAGACACAAGCAATGTATTTCAAACTCACTCAAAATTAATTACCAACGTGAAATGTTGCGTTCTCATCTATACTTTTATTGTAAGTATATCTCTGCATTCATAAACTTTGAAAACGTGTGAATATTATTCTGTTCATAATTAGTGTTCCATGCAATTTCCTAATTACAGGAAGTGAACTTCTTAAAAGATAATTCAATTTTTAAATTGGCAAAAGAGCCCCTCTGACAAAGTTAAGGTTATTCTTTGAATATGTAACAGGATCACAATACTTCTTGTGAGGTTTTAAAGGCAAATGGACTGAGGAGGATGAGAAGGATTTTTTGATATTGCTACTGCGCTTTCAGAGAACCCACAGGCTGTCCCCATCCATACTGTGCCATGAATCTCTACTTTAGCTTGAGTAATCTCAATTATCCAACAGCAATGCACTGGGGCAGGCAGCGAACCAGTCTTCAATATCAAAACAGAGGATAAAAATAATCTGTTCTTTTTCCAGAGCTATTTCATGCCCTTTACTTCAGCTGACTGCTTCTGTTTTCACTAATAACCTCAGTGTCAGCTGTGTTATTTCTATGTGAAGAAATAGCCATGGAAAACTAGACTTGATCTTTCCACTTTTTAAAAAGAGATCTAATAATCTTATTTTACTGTTTCTTTTAAGTTACATTCTAGGTCATAGTACATAAAAATTGTACTATAGAACCTGGTGATCTAGCTGTAACTTGGAGTACTTTTCTGCACCATGTTCTCTCACTAGTGTATTTTCTTTATGCTATTCTGGAATCTATTATAATGATGATAATACATGAGTGCTAAGCAGGTTGTGCTTCTACCCCTTTCAAATCAGTATAAAGTTAGAAAAAGATCTTATGTCTTTTCAACTTCTTTGCCAACTAGTGATATGCACTATGCTGTTCCAAATTAAACTTATTTTTATATCCTAATGAGGGAGTTAACACTGATAGGGAAGTTAAACATCCACGGTAAGATGTCGTCATAATGAATAAGTCATATCATACTGCTTCTTCCTTAATCCCTCTTTTTGTCTAAGGGGTTTCCCAGTAAGTTAGGGCAACAGGTGCTCTAAGGTGGGTGTAACTGTACCAAGAGAGTAGGAGTCAATTGCTAGCTGTCCCACTGGAAGGATGTGTTCACTGAAGGTTTTCATTGATCTTCTCTGATTCTGGTACTGTTCTATATTTCAGCAAGGACCAATAGAATAAATAGTATGTTCATTGAACTGTCCAGCAGTTGCAAGTGAAGAGTAGCTACAACACTTTTGGAAGATGGACTTGCAATTCAAAGTATCTTAGTAAACTGGAGAAATAATAATAATTGTTATTGTTATTATTGAAATTTCTGTTTTATTTTGTTTTTTAAATATATGCAAAGTTCTGTCCTTGGTAGAAATCATCAAATGCAGAAAGACAGGTTGGGAATTTGCTGTTAATAGTACTAGTTCCTGAGAAAAGGATCTTGTTTACTGTGAATTACAAACTGAATGTGAACCAACAATTTCAGACTGCTATTAAAACAAAGATTTTAGGAATTGAATAAAGGAACGTAAGTTGTAATGCACTCAGTATAGCATCTCTATTTTACCTAGTGCTACAGTATTAGTAGCAGCTGCAGTATTTTATCCCCTTTTGGATATCACATTGAAGAAATGCCATTGGAAACTGTACAGAGGAGAGCAATGAAACACTGCAAATTTTGAAAACATAACCTATGAGGAAATGCCGAAAGAAGTGGTTGTTCAGTTTAGAGAATAAAAAACTACAGGGTGATGGAAGTCTTCCAACATCTCAGTGTTATCCACAAATAGGGAAGGAGCAGAATATTTTCTCTCCATTGTGGTTATGATGAGGAATAAACAGTAGGCAG
The DNA here is from genome assembly GCA_030449065.1 of Oceanodroma leucorhoa. Lineage (NCBI taxonomy): Eukaryota > Metazoa > Chordata > Aves > Procellariiformes > Oceanodroma > Oceanodroma leucorhoa. Next base: position 194,586 of record JASVER010000033.1, on the reverse strand, counting down.
CACAATACTACAATAAGGCAGATTTAAACAGTTTATCTAAGCATCAAATACAACAGTAAGGACCATGAAGAATGGGAACAAACCGAAAGTTTGACCGATAGTTTAAACCAATTGAACAAACATACTGGGAATGATTTAGAAATCACTAATTCTGCCATGGAACAGGAGGTTGGACTAGATAAGCTTACAGGGTGCCTTTCACTCTTATTTTTTTGCATTCTGTTAAAAATTCATGTGACTCTTTAGCATAATCTCTAGATAAGACTAGCCAAAAGAGAGTAAAAGGTAAAGTTAGGAGAAGGTAACTTTTTTTTTATTTTTAAACAGCAAGTGTAGTTTGAAGAAAATCTGTTTAATTGAATAATAATTAGTAAAACTGATATAATTGAGAAATTTCAGTGTCACAGAAGAAAAAAATATATGTCCTCAACTGTTGTAGGGCAGATAGCATGTGTTTGCACTGTGTGAAAAAGCTAATTGTAATTTTTGCCTTTGGCAAAGACACAAAGTGATTTTTTGCAGTTTGATATTTCCAATCACATCATAACTGCAACTAAATCCAACATATTGTATCACGACCTGCCAAAGTCTCACATTTGCTGTAACACACTTTATAGCAGTTCTGTTCCAGTCTATTTCACTCAAACATGTAACCCCTAAAGTAATTGAAATATATGGTAGATATACAAGAAATAAAACTTCAGATTTTAAGACATAGAGTAAAATGACATGGGCTATCTACAAAAATGTAAGGGATGGGGAATTTACAGTAGCAACATAAGAAGTCAGTATAGAATAGCTGTTGCATATTAAATGTAGGATATCTTTCTCCACTTTTAAAATGCATTGGGAGTGTCATTGTGTTATATAGGTATAATGCAAGGCTTGGTCTAATCCACATAAGAATAAGATAAGAAAAAATGCTTAAAATTGGGAACTAACTAGCAGAAGGGAGAAGAACATAGAATTACATAAAATATGCCAGTGAAAAATGCAGAAAATGTGATGAAAAGAATTATATTGCAATGTCTGTCTGTCCTAAAAATACATGATATTGAGGCACTGAAAAACAAGCTTGTGCATACTTCCAACCAGAAGTAAAATATATTCTCAAGTGCATGGCTTGCTCATACGTTGCCATATTTCATCCTTTCTTCCTTTACTGGTGATACGTAGGTGTGTCAGTGAGCTAATGATATTTTGTTAAAAGAGGGAGGTTTTCTCTTTTAATGAAATATATAAATGAAACAAATTCAATTGCAAAAAACATGCCAACCTGAAAATTATTACAAAATCAAATAAAGGCCACAAACTAATTATCTTCAGTTATTCTTTTGACCGCACTTTAAAACATTTGTAGAAAGTGAGCAATTATCCTCCAAAGCCCAGATGGAAGTAGGCAAGCCTGTACGCACATGGGCAGAATCCATCCTTGTAAATCCCCCAGCTGAGGTTTGTGAATGTTCCGGAGGAAACCATACATCACTTCAGCAATACTCAGAGTGAGGAAAAAGAGGAAAACAGACTAGCTTTAAACCAGTTTGTACAAATGATCCTTTGGTTTCTCTGGGGGGCCAAAGAAAGAGAGCGCCTCTTTCAGTTTGTTTATTGACAGTAGAACTCCTCAGTGGCTTTCCACCAACCCATTCCCTGTTTGCTGCTTCTACAGCAGCTCCACACAAGTGTCTACCCCAGATGGAGGCTTTGGAAAGGGGGTGGTAAGTAGGGAAGAAAAATAAATTCTTGAAGGATTGTGGGCTGCTGTCCAATTTTGTTTCTAAATAGGGTCTTACTGGGTTTTTTGATGCCTTTCCAGTTCCTTTACTGTAGGAATAGATAAAATCACTTGACAAAGGTTTACTGATGCTTAACTAAATAAAATTAGAAGTCTTAGGGTTTTGTTGGTTTTGTGGGTTTGTTGGGGTTTTTTTGTTTTGTTTTGTTTTGTTGTTGTTTTTTTTTTAATTTTTGCATGCTACTTTTTATTTCCTAGAGAGTTGCAGACAGAAACTAGCAGTTTCACTGGTTATCTCAAGGGTGGAAAAAAGAAAAAAAAAAAAATCTCTATGGTAAGATCAGTGAGTCAGAAAATTTTACTCTAATGGAACAAACTGTATTCAAATAAGACACACCTGTGTTCTTACAGAATGGAATGTGTTTTGTGTCTCGAAGTGCTGAGTAAAACATGTGCAGGTAATAAATAGGTAAGGGAAAAGGTTAAAAGGGAAAGACACTTTTATTTCCTTTACAGCCTGCCTAGCTTCAGATTTTCTTGGACAGGTGGATATGCTCTGAGAATAACATAGGCAATCCTAGAGAGTGAAAAAAAATTCTACTCAAATATTTCTTCTCCATAAAGTGACTTGGTACCAATCCCATCTCTTATTCAGGAAATCAGGTCCACGTGGTTTTAGTTGAATCTGCTCTCTTTCAGTAGTAAGGTCACCAAAGCAATGTCTGTCCTGAATGTCTTCACATGCATCATCGAAGGAATTGCAAGGCATAATCATTTGTTATGGTGATGTTTCAGGAATGGCAACAGCACTTTGTTAGGGACACCGGAATGGAATCAGAGAACAAAGGGACTATAGCTAGATATGAATTTCTTTTTTGTTCTTGTTGTTATTCCAAAAGAAGCTGCATATCTTGGGGTTTAGATTTTAAAATCTGATTTTGTTTAGAAATACACTTATTATAATTATCATTAAAAGTTGATAAGAAATCCAATGAGAGAAAATTCAGAAATGTATTAAAGAGAGCATTATGGTTACCTGATCTGTTCTTCATTATGAAACATGGGAAAAATTAAACTGAACAACTATATTTTCAACCAGTACTTTTTGACACATGGCCAGAAATTCTGCCTAAGTGGAAAGATATGTTTTTAAAAACTCAATCTTTAATTAAAGATTTCAAATTATCTCCTTGTCTAAACTGTTGAAAACTTCATTACTATTTCTTAGATTGATACGTCTGTTTCTAATATAACATCAGGTTTCAGCCTTGGGGTTTTTTAACATTTTCTGCTTTTTAAAGACCCTTTTGCTGTCAATAATCCACTCAAAGATATTGATAGGCAATTTCTTTCTCAACCCAGGAAATGTAATACAACTTGAGTGTTTGAAATACCATTTCTCTGAAACCACATTTATCTGCTTAGTTTCAATGTATCCTCAATATTCAGTAGTAGATCTGTTGGGTTTTTTCCCCTTGCTTGTGCTTACGAACCTATTTACATGGCTGTTCCTAGGCTTCTGGAATATTATTCAAATATCTAAAGCTAACCACACACACAAGTGCATTGACTTGGTAATAGCTGGACTCTGTGTGGAACACAAAGATTTTCAGAGAGCATATTGGTGGCAGTTGTACACTTAATCATGAATGATCTGATTTGCACACTTCAAAAATTATTTAATTGTAAGAATTAAAAATGATGCTATGAAGTATTATTTTCAGATATAGGACAGCTGAATGTTGTCAGGCAAAATTTAAAAAGAAAATATCTCTAAATTTTTTTGCTCTGCTGATTCCTGCTTTAATTTTCAACTAATTAAAACATGATCAGTGGTTATAAAACAGTATGGCAATAAGGCACTAAGGAAATGACTCGTAAAAAATTAAGGGAAATTAAACAATGAAAACCACTATGATGGTTTTCGGCTCAGAGGGAAGGAACGAGAATACGATGGAATTGTATCATTATATTTGCCTGTGTATAATATGTGAAATAAGTACATAAGTAATACCACCAAGGTAGCAAGGTATGTGTTTTAGGTCTCTTACTTGCTAGAAACAAGGAACCTTTCCTTTTCTCCTGTGCAGGCATTTATACTTGTATCAAGCTAGAATGATAGCACAGAAGTAGAGACAGAAATCCCAGAGCTGTCTAAAATGATACCAAGAAGTGCAATAATAAACCCCTGAAAGCAGTGCTCTCCTGGTCAGAGCTGTGTGTACCAGGCACAGCTGTGCACAAAGGAGCTAGGAGGGAACCCCTGCCTATGGGCAGTCAAACTTATGGTAGGTGTAAGACTACTCTTCAGGGCGCTCTGGCAACAGGGTGGAGTGGAGTTGGTGGCATGAGAAAAGATCTTTAGCATTGTATGGCAATTTTGTAATTGTCTGCTTTACACTGGGAGCCCATCTGTTTTTTCAGAGGAATATGAAGGAAGGAACAGATGAAAAAGCACCTATTCCTCCCCACCGTCTTGGGGACCATGCCTCTGGACCACAGGCGATGTTCTCCAGGCAATGAATCCTACAATTCAGGGAGACTCATACATCTTCCTGATTATTGCCCTGACCCAGAAAGCCACCAAATTACACCCTTACTGCAGTTGTGATATAATGTATAAATATAATTAAGACATTGCTCAAAAGAAATAGTGTAATTAGTCAGCATAAAATAAAAGTATATTAGAGACAAATAAAAAATCCCGATAATTTACTACAGTTTCCATAACTGTTGTTTGCTAATGCATAAGTGAACAAGGATAAAAACTGTGCAGAGGAAGGAAGAATGCAATTGTGGCATTGGAATAGTGGTAATGGAATTTCTTTCTTCCTGCTTAATAAATATGGTCTGTAGGATCAAAAGAGCTACTGTTTTTCACTGATAAACACAATGCTTTGTGTTAATGGTTTATAAATGGGTTATAAATCATTAAGAGTGACAGATAACCTCAGTATTTATTCAAGAAATGTCTCAAGAAATCCAATCTAGATCCAGCTAAAGATATATGAGGATGTCTGGGGAGGAGTTAAGTGTCTATAATGCTGTAAAAGTATTAAAACCAGGTTTTTTTCAGTTTTATTTCCAAAAGGGTTCCATGTTTCAAACCATGTCATTGTAAAGTGTAGGAACTTTTGAGAGAATAGTGACTTAGATTCAGTATCTATTGTAATAAAGATCTGTACCTATGTTTGTAGAACAAACAGTCAATTTTACCAGCAGGGTGAGCAATTTAACTATTTCAAGCCCTGCATCATCTAGAAATACAAATCAATGATGGAGAACACGGTAATTCAGAACCCTATACCATTTAAAGGCATGCCAGAACTAGGAAGCCCTACAGTCCTATGCAATAATTATATGTGAATAGCAATCCAAAGACAAACTGTATCTATGTTTTTGAAATGAAATGGACAAAATTTAATGTTTTGTGAAAGTAAAAGACTGAACCCCTAAGGGTGCTCTCTGGTTGCTTTCTTGGACAGCAGAAAACATCTGGACTTTACTTGTCTGGAATATTAGAAGAAAAAATGCTGGATGGAAGAGAAAATCAGAAACCAGAAGTTCCAGGCATGTAGCCAATTTTGTATTATAGTCAAAGATTGTGGAGCTGATTCAAAGATTGGTGTGCCGCCTCCAGGACATTTTTCCAAACAGAGACACTGGGGAAATTAGGAGGAATTAGCCAAAGGTGTGAAGCTAGACTGCATTGCATTACATCTGCATGGACATTCTCTTTCAGAAGAGTGGCCTTGAGTTACTTTAGCCAAGAGACAACCTTCGTAAGAAATAAACAGCAGTGCAAGAGTTGGATGATGCAGTTCAGTTCACACCTTCAGTTAATTCATTTTAACTTCCCTAAGCATCCTTTTGCAGACAGGTCCAAATTCTTGGTCAAGGATATCATAATGTCATGCAGGAGAGCAAAGAAGAAAATGCAACAAATCCAGCTGAAGTGTTCAAGGTTTAGTAGGAAATAACCAGAAGTTCCTAAAGGTGTTGAAGATTTGACAGTATAAGTGGGTTTCTCCACTTTATGCGTTTTAAAAAAAAAATCCAAAACCCCCCCACATAATTATTAAGTGTATAAGAATTTATTGCCTTTCAAGGCTTTAGCATCCTTTACCAAAGAAACTAAAACACAATATTGCAAAACACATCCTAAGTCATCGACTGAGGTGTGGCGTGCTCCTACTGTTTCTTCTCCTGGGGTGCTGGACTCACATCCTCGCATGTCTCTTAACAACCACTGCCTTTTCATATATCTGCAAGTGTCAGATTATCTCATCTGTAGCAATCAGTTCACAGAGCTCAGTTAATTTAATTCCAAAGAAGTGACTGCAATCACTCTTTCACTGGGCATCAAAATATCATACATGATATAAGAATATTTTTTGTTTCAAGGAAATATGTATGCTTTCTACTGCCTAATCTCCTTCAGCTCTTTTCCAAGTCAACACCAAATTGATTTTTTTAATAGTTACTACAAAGCCAGTTATTTTAAACTATAATTTTTAACCAGAAAAGAGAAACCATTTGCAACAGCAGACTTATAACAGTGTTTGGGTTTTGATTCTTCAAGAACACGCTACACCACACTGAAGAAGCTATGAGCCAGCTACGCAATATCCATGTTTTCTTCATTTGTTTTCCATTGATTTGCTGAGTTGTTAGCTGACCTTAACAACTGGGTTAAGATCAGTTTAAACATCCAGGATTTATAATGATTTCACCTGTTCAAAGTAGTAACAGAATGCAAGGACACTGTCAGACAGATGTACGGGAAATGTCTTAAAATGAGCGTGAACGGGATTAAAGTAGCTTTATGGATATCTTTTCTGTAACCCTTTTTTAAGGGACTTTAAAGCTGCTAAACAGAGTTTTTACTCTGAAAATTATTACAATTACAAAACAAATGCTGAAGTCAGTCTTGTCTCCAGCAAAAATATACTCAAGACATCTAGAAGTAATCAACTAGCAAAACATCTACTCAATATTTAAAAATACGTATAAATAACCTGGTACCTTGGTCTCAAGAAACCTCCTTATTAAGTTTAGGAGGACCCATTTTAATTTTTTATTTTTTTTTTTAAATGATGGAGAATAAAATTGTATTTTAAGAAATGAACAGGAAAGAAGGCAAAGTTTCTAAGTAAACTGACATGACCCATGTTTGTAAAAGCTTATTAACTACTCTCATTTTTCTGAATTTGCACTCTAGGTATGGAACACATGATGTTTCTCAAACATCTAACCATTGCATTCGTACGGACAGGGACTGAGTCAATGGTCGGTAGCCCCAAGCTAGACACCTGATTGAACATGTGTCTCTTCACCAGACTTATTCTTCAGGTGGGAGACTAACAGGACCTTTACAAATCCTGCCCCAGATTATCGAATAGATATTGTTGCTGAGAAATATTATGCTTCAGTTTCTACTTTAGGACATGGTTTGCCCTTTTTCAGGTTTCCTAACTCTTGTACGGAAGAGCAGATCCCTTATCTTTCCTGGTTGATGCAGCAGCAGTGGTCAGAGGAGAACAGTTGGTGTTCCCATCCTGCTGCAAAAGTGGATGTTTGGGGAAGAATTGGGTACAGCTATGGCCCCACCATCCTGTCCTGGCATTGCTTAGCAGAGCTGTGAGAGCAGTACCTACAGATGGGTATAGGTTGCTGTTCCAGGAGGGAGAGCTGAGGCAGAGCCACGGCCTTCGATCCACTTCCCAAAGTACTGGTGGACTGCTTCTCACCGGAGGTGAGAATACCAGTGAGGAGATCACAATCGAGCCTGTAGAGACCAGAAAAATGAGCTGAACTTGTTAAAGTCTTTATTTAGAATCTGTTTTATTATTCCACATGTCTTTTGCTTTCTTTTTCGTTATCTTTTTCTTAAGGAGCTTAAGATCACCTTGTTTATGTATTAATGCATTTTCTTTACTATAAACTTGACCCTATCGTATTTTCTCCTGGAAGTGGTGAATGACTCATTTTGTTTAGTGAGTCACAGGTAAATAATAGTTCATGGGACGAATTCAACATTAAAAAAAAAAAATTAACTTCTTTCAAAATACTTAAATAGACAATCATTTTCTAAACAGCACTAAGCTATCAGTGCAGTCACCACCATGGAAAACCTATTGTTCCTTAGACATTTAAAACTGCTTTTCTGACATCCCCTCCTGTCTCTCCTCTGTATTCCAGCTTTTGTATTTCTAAGTTTCCCTAAATGTATGGCTATATTCGAGCTCTTATAAAGTCACGTATAGAGGTATTTCAGCAGGTTTTGGTTTTTCACCTGAATATCAGGCAATGACAGAGCACCCTTGGTTCTTAATAACCATACTCCTAGAAATTCTGCATATTGCTGTCTTTTTTTTTTTTTTTTTAAATTCTTCTGTCATATCTGAAAGGCATTGTGCTTTTCACATTACAAAATCAATTTCCTGCACTTTTTAAGTGTAAGGAGAGAAAGAATGAAGGAGAGTGAGCAGGATGAGTACAACAAAGTGAATGCTCTCTCTCTGTCTTCACTGGTGCTGTTATAAACTGTTCAGAAAAAACATTCAGATATTTTTATTAACAGATGGACAACTCCTTGTTTGGTATATGGCCATATCGCACCAGTCACTACCTTGGTATTTCAGTTTAGTTTAGACAGTGGGGGCGTGATCATTCCTCTTCCAGAGAAGGAGAACAGTCCATAAAGAAACTGAAAGGAAGATCTATACAAGTAATAGATGTTTTGGTTTGTGGCTGAGCCAGAAATGTTGCAAGGTGAAGAAGTAAAATATTGCAGTTATATTTGAGGTTCTTTTTCAGCTTGAATGGGAATATTTGCTTTTATTTGGGGAAAGTTCTAATATCCTAATGCTTCAGGAGTTAAAGCAGTTTAGAAACAAAAACATACTTAAGTTGAAATATTTCCTTTTGAAAATGTCAAAGGAAAAAATTTGGTTATTTTGAACACTCACCTACTTGTCTTGTTTTTCCTTTTTTTTTTTTTTCCTTTTTTTTAGCTATGAATTTGCTGAAACTATACCCAAATTCAGGAATTTATCTCTTTAACTTTGCACTTCTTCGAAAATTTATTAATTCCAACTGTCTTTGCTCAGGTCTATCTAAAATTGTTTCTAGAGTTAGAAGTTAGGTGGGTGAGTCATCCACAGACTAAAAGATCAGAGTGACTGTATTTCCCTCCATTATGTTGTCAAAGACATTGTAGCTGAATTCAGTGACATAGCACATAATGTCACATATTACTGAAATGGGTGTATAGAGATGTATTCCTAAATATTTCTGACATTATCCCATTTTGCAACAGGTACTTTTTCCCTACATTTGCACTGTTATTCTCTGTAGTCAAGAACAATAAGTCAAACTATTTTTCCCAAGTTCCCACTGTGATTTTTATCATCTACTGTCTCTTACAGCTATGAAATGCCTATGAGTCAGTGCTAAATGTTCAATATTTCAGAAGGAAAATATTTTCATTGAAGCAGATGCTTCTGAGATTCTTCAGGAGCCTAAAATATTGCCTGAAAGTGTTGCTATTCCCCACAGGGTAAATAAAAGCTTTACAAACCAACCATTTCTTTGAAGTGAATATGGATACCAGTATTATTTTCTGTGCAACACAGGAAAATAAAATTACCTTTTATATGAAATAAGTAATCAGTGTTCAGAGGAGATTTACTCCTTCAAATTTAATGTTCTGTTGCAATCATAAAAATGACTCCAATGTTCATTAGCTTGTTTATGCGAATACCTGAGTAATTGCTTCCATCACATCAACCTTCCTACTATGGCTTTGATATTTATTTAATGAGTTGGATTTTTTTTTAATTTCATAAGTGTCTGAGGAAGTACTAGAATATGAGACCCTATCAGTAATATTTAGAAAATTTCAATGAAATGAAACCTACGAACTAAACATTCACTGCAATGACATTAATTATACATCACATTTTTGTGACATATAACTGTGATTCGTCTCTGCTATGAATACTAGATGCTTATGAGTTGCAATCCATTAAAACAATGTATCTCTCACACAGAGATATAAAATTTAATTAACTGAAAAATGAGTCTGCATTTTTTTACAGAATTAAGCATAAGTGATGCAAAACATAACAAAAAAAAAAAAAAGGACGCTCAAGTTATGAAGTAAAGAGCCAAAACACACTACTATTTAGAAAGAAAAAGGCTAAAAATATAAAGGCAATAAGGAAACAGGATAATAAGTTTTGTCACTGTTTACTTTGGTGGTTCTACTGAAGCCGTTCACTGCAATATTAGCCAGTGATCCTCTCAGACACACTACGTTAGTAAACTTTTTCAACCCCTCAAAAAATACTTGTAGTAAACACATTAAAACCTCAGAAACAGCTCTCTTTTATGAACTGAAATGTTTACTTCAGTGTCATCACTGTAATTCAGTGATGAGATTCAGACTCCTTTCTTTGTAGACACCTTACTTAGTTTAAAAGAGAAAGCTTTCAGACCCTTAAAGGCAACAATCTTGAACTGAGAAGGAAAATGACTTTTGTATCTACTGACATTGCATTGCTGAATGTTATGATTCTGCTATTATATTACAGATCACCAAATAACAGCTTATACAGAGGTTTGAGTATAAGCTTCTGTTTTACCCTGGAAAACTTGTAGGTGTCTTTCTCTTTTTTTCCTCCTTTTTTTTTTTTTTTTTTTAAATTAGTATTTTCTTAAAGTTACCAGTAAAAGATGCTAAAACCAACTGTAAAAGCAAAAGAGGAATTTCCTGCCTGGACTGTTCTAGGGTCAGTGTAGATGCACATTAATTGTAAATTAACAGTCCTAGTCCTTAGCCGTCTGGGGCCTGATCCAAAGCTCACTGACGTCAATGGGAACCTTTCCACTGCCTCCATTTTGGCTCAGGTCCTAAATTTCTGTGGCAAAATATAATGCTGTGAACTAAGCTGTCACAAAAAAATGTACTGCAGTTCTTCAAATCTCGAAATAGCAGAGTGTGTACAGAATTCGCAGTGAGAATTGTATTGCTGTTGTTCTGAGATGCTCAAGCAGAAAGAATACTGCTGCTTTTACCTCCAAATTAGGGGTTTACCTCGATAGAATAAAATAACCTGTCTTGGTCACGTGTGTTCTGTGTAGGGAAAACAAATTCACTTTAAAACTGTGCCATGATGCTGCTTCTTAGGCAATTCTAATGAGATTAAGAACATTGAAAGGGTGGTGAAATAACTCTTGTGTTTCTCAGTGGTAAATTCAGTAGAAAAATTAAAGCCAAATGCTTCTCTTTTCAGTTGCCATAGAGTCATTTCACAAAAGTAAAGCGACATTTTTCCCTCGCTGTTTCTGAGTAAAATGATTCATGCAGTCAGAGAATTTAAGGATAGCATGGATTATTTGGAGCTTAATTTTCTGAATACTGTACAGTTTTATAAAGAAACTCCTGCTTATTGCCTTTTTGTTAATTGGAACTTTTTAATGACTCATCTGGATCTGTGTTCAAAGTAATGCGGCTCAGTGCATTAGCTTGATACGTGCAATCTAACATGTCTTTGCCGTTGCATAAGCAAGGATTAATTAATAGGAATTGTTCTGTATTAAAAGATAAAACAGGAATACACTGAAAAGGTCATCAAAGATAATTACACCTCAGATAATACATATAATGATAACTTGTTAGTGTTTTAACATGAAGCTTACAAAAAATGTAACCTGCTCAGCTGACTCTGACTACAATTGTATATTGTACATATTTGGCTTTCAGGAAAGACAGAATAGACATTAAAACTTGGAAATGAAGCACTGTGGGATGAAAAAATTTTAGGTGAGACATTCTCGTCTGACATGATGGTAGTTTTGACAGACCTGTACTAAAATTGGATCTGCCAATGGGTATGGGTTTTGTCATGTTTCTTTCTACTTTAGAATTGCTGCCTTTTGGAGTCAGTGAGTAACTAAAAGATGATACCTACCATAGTTAAGAAACTTGCTATCCTCTGGGCAAGAATGATTACAAGACATTCAAGCATTGTTTTATCCACAGGGATGTTATTTAATATAGTTTAGCAAATTGGGGAGGGTAGCACTGAAAATGGGCAATGATGTTACACAATGGATTTTGGGGAGAAAAGGCTGTATTTACTTTAAAAAAAAAATCTGGGCTCTCAGAGATTTCTGCATGATTTTGGGAGTCTGACATAAAGCTCAYGTTTTCTACAAATAGAGACAAGTGGAGTGCGAGGGCAAAACACTGCATATTATAACCTGACGTCATTCTATACACAAGCTGTGAATCATGAGGTACTATATGAACCAGTTTAATTAAAGTTCATTATTCTCCACTCACCCTACAATGTAAGAAACCTTACTGTTTCAGAGCATGATTCACTCACTTTCTGCATGTAGATAAACCAAAAATGCAAGGTTCAGTAAAAAGATCAATAATAGCAAATAAGGAGACACAGTGCTCCTGAGAAAAGATAAAAGAATTTCTCATACAATTCCTGTGAATTTTCCTTTTTTTTATTTTTTTTATTTTATTCTGGTTTAGGGAGTCAGGTTTTTTGCAAGACTGTTCATTCACAAGCTGTGCAAGCTATATATAGCAGTGTTTACTGCTACGATAACACCTCAGCAAGCACATTTTCTTTGCACATCTAAGCCTGTCTAGCCCATTTTAGACTAGAAATAGCTCTGCTGCAGCTGTTGAACGTGACCAATTCATCTCCCACGCACTCTCTGCTCAGAAGTGCAAACTCTTCTCTTTCTGGAGAATTTCCCTGAGATTGCAGGCATCAGTGCATTTGAAATAGGGACACAGTGTCTCAGAGAGGGAAGCCATGGATACAGTGGAAAAGGGATTATGGATATGAAATATCCATGTGGATAGAAAACTTTGCTTCCATCAAATACCACAAAACAGTAACTCGTGTATCTAGTTGGTAACGGGAACAATGCAAATACAGGATTATGGCTTTCAGACAAGGTCCAGAAGCACTTCAGGATCTGTGGGTTTAGAGTAGACCCACAGAAGCCTATTTTCACAAATAATATCTTTCAGTGATTGCTTTCATTTTGTCAGTAAGAACTTTTAGGGGTCCAGTGTGTTGCAGTAAAAAGCAAAAAACCAAATCCCCTACAGCAGTACTTTTTTACATAAGAATGTTGATCCTCTTATAAAGCAAACAAAAAGTCCTCAAAAACAACTTAGTGGAGTAAACACAGTTTACAGGGCAGGTATTTGGTTGGGTCGATTTAATCAAAAGACTATATGATTAATTGATTTTTTCCACTTGTTCTCAATTTATATGAAAAAACTAAGCTTTAAAACTAAATTTTTTCAAAGTGAAATGAAAAGTGCTTTTTTAAATGATGGCTTAATGTTACTGCAAACCCATAGGCATTAGGGATTCCCTTTTCCCCTGGGAGAAGATAAACACAACCTCATGCTGAGTTCACTCTCTTTCTAACCAGTCCAAGTGCATTGGTTTCTGTTTGTTTAATCCTGATTTAGGTGGATATCTGCAAGATTATGGTTATGTCCTTAACAAATAGAACTGCAGGTAAATCTAAAGCTTTAATTTTGAAAAGTAAACACTAACAATTCAAAGCACAGATGTAACAATTATAGATTCTGTAGATGTGGAGTAATGGTCTGTGACTTTACAGATAATCTAATACGACAATCCTCAACTTTTAAAGTAAAATATGCAGCATTGAAAATACAGTATATTGATATGCATTCCCAGGGCTCTGCAACTCAAACTACAGGAAAATCACAGCTGATTGTTTGAGGGCTTTTTGTTTTCAAGCTGGCTGCCAGCATACAAAATCAACTCTTGATTGCTCAGCTTGATGTTCCACTTGTTTTTAATCTTTCAATGAACAGCAGTGTACATGCAAAGTAATGTGGGGAAAGCACTTTAGTGATTTATTCTGTGTTCTGAAATGTGAGATTAAAAAGAATTACAGAAAACATTTGCCTATTTTGTGGGATGACAGAGTGATTTTAAAATCAAAAGTCTTTTGGAGAAGATGGCAATATTGTATATGTCAGTGTTGTTTTTATTCTCAAAAAACTAAATATAAGAATATTATTTTCCCTTTAATGAGTTTTATTCTTAATATGAAGTCAATTTATAAACACTAATATAAGTCTTTGCTGGACATTCTTGATGGATGAGATTGGCAGCACCTTGAACATTTCTTTTGTATGATGTGGGATGAACTGATGCGATAAAACTCTGGTAGCTTAATTTTATAATGGGAGATTCTAAATTGTCAGCTTTGCAATTTTTTATTTGCATACTGTCTAGTAGTCTGACTGAATATCAGAGTCAATGCATTGGAGAGGGACTTCTGCATTTGCATCCAAAACCTATAGCCCAGATATGATGGTAGTTTGCATATGTGACTGGGATGTCTTGATGGCATTTTGAGCATTGCACACAAAATCCTTCTGTCCACACATTTTAAATAAATTTCATCCATCTCCTCAACTTTCTTTAAAAATATATTCTCAAGCCTTGTTTCACAATGGAGTTACTGGTCAAGGTCTGAAAGGATGGTGTTTTAAGAAACCTTTTTTATCTAATTGAAAACTGTTAGGGAAGTTCAGGTTTCTGTAAAGCAAAATAGTTCTCATATAGGAACATTTTCTTTGCTTCCCAGTGTGACTTTTCCTAGTGAAATCTGAGATTCACCGGAGGATAGGAGCTTAATATGAGCTGAAGATAACTAGATAGATTTTAAAAAGAGCTTTAAGTGTTAACGTGAGAAGGAAAAAAAGTAATAAAATACGAAATCTTTACGAGCAGAAGGTAAACCCGAACCAAGCATAAATTTAAAATACTTTTGTGGTGCAAATGAAATGTGTCACACAGCATTTTAAACACTAGGAGATAGACCATGATCGAAGTGAAAGGCTCAGTATGTCCTGAGTCATCCAGTCTTCTATCAAGAGCTTGAAGTGGTGAAACGTGGCAACATCTGAATCTTGGCACTCTGCAGCGCCGTGTGTTTCAGGCACTCGTTTGTTACTGTCCATGGTGCTGCTTGACAGCTTCTGAAAATATTATGGAACAGGCGGCCTGTAATTGTCAGTGTTAGAAACAGTCATTCTCATTTTCATTAATATATTATGACATTGATCTTCAAATACATAATATATTCCTATCACAGTATGTCATTCCCTTACTCTTAATTCTTTAAATGTCAAGCATATTATCAGACACAGCATTAATTTCTGTATATTCAAAACACTGACTCTTCATGAAAATGTCTACAATATTATTCAAGGCAACATTTTCAACTTGAATGCTTTTCAGTGGAACTATTAAAACCAAACGTATGACTCTAAGTATATGTTCTGATGTTTGGAAAACATAGTGCATCACTCCTGAACAAGAGGCAAGAGGAGGGGGAACATGGGTGGTTGGAAGGGACTTAAGTAAATGGAGACTGAAAATTAAGAGGGGGGTATGCACAGGGGAAAGCATAAGGAAGAGAGGAAAAGACAATAGAAAAGAAAACCTAGAGTTGACAACAGATTAATAAAATATTAGTATAATAAAACAAAGAAAACAAGAGTATTCACCCCTGTGTCTAAGTACCAAATTCTGCTATTTCTAGTTAATTTTTTTTCTGCAACACTAATCTCATTATCTCTTCACCCATATCACCTGCCGACACTACCTCTCAGCACCATGTTTTACTTGGACTTCTGTCCCTTTTAGTTGTCTTCCTAGTCCTTTCTAACAGCTATTCCCCTCTGACAGGTTAAGTCTTCATTAGGACTTCTTGCCATGTGACAAACATGGAGAAAAATATACTTATGTAAACCCTGGACTTTAACTGAGTTTGGGCATGTTGGTTGTATACACCAGTCACCATTCTCATGTTAATGAAGAAGATGAGAGCTCATGTTCAGAAAAACCCAGAGTGAAATATGTGTATTGTCCTGAGGGGCTGGTGTGTAGTGCTCTGGGGAATGCTTTCTTGCTGCCCATCTGCTTCGTTGCCAACATGGCAATTGCAGTAAGTTTCTTCTGAATGTCTGAATTCCTTCAAACACTGTGAGAAAGAGACCAAACCTTACAGCTGAGGGACTTTCCCAATCAGAAAATGAGACCTCATTACAAGCTTGTGCTGATTTGTCCAGCCTACAGACAAGTTTAATTGTGTTCATGACTGTTGGGGATTGCTCATGTATACATTTTTCATTCTAAAAGCTATCATTATTTCACTCTGAATTAGAAGTCTTTGAACTGGCTTTCTAAAAAGTATCATATTGATTTGATGGCTGAAAGTCAGTTTTATACCCTTTGTGATCCTCACTGTCTGCCTAATATCACTGAGCACTATCAGTAATAGCTTATTTCTTTTTCACACTAGCCTAATTTTATGGTTTATGTCTTGTGGATGCAAATCTTGCTGGCATTACGTTAACTTTTGGTTTCTTAGGAGCAAGCAATTCAGAATGTGAAACATTTAGAGGCTTAAGGTTAGCTACATGACACATTTGTAAGATCTACTTTTCCTTTGAAACAGCTCAATTTTTATTAGATTTCATAAAGCACTTGAAGCCATTTGTGCCCTACATAACACAGCTGCATAGTACCTATAAAATCAGAAGATAAATGGAACTGGTTCTAAATATTGCAAATTACATTCTGATATAAAATTGATCTCTCTAAAATTCAATTATTAAAATCTTGTAGCCTTTGAAATGTCTACAAGGACATGTAGAACAATAGGCTATTTGAAAACACTAAATTATTAAAAAATGTATTTCTACCATTCCTTACTGGAAACCAGAACTAAAGTCATCCCTGAAAATCACACTAGTAATAAATTTAGGGTTCTTTTTAAATATTGCTATATATTACTGATTTGAACACTTGTAAAATACAAGGAACATTGATATTTTGTATCATGTGAGAGCAAAATATTTCAGAATTTGTGGGTACTTTATGCTCCATTGGACTGTATTGCATTGTACACTATGTAATTGTGACATGAATCAAGCGGTGAAGTGTGACATCAATAAAAATGTGTTACTGTATAGTCCATTTTGTATTGCAGTGTTCAGTCTCAGAGGTTCACATTACAGGAACTGTGCAAAGGCTCTCTTTTGCCTGCTGTTTAGTCTTCCAAAGCTCTTTATTTTGCAAAAAGCTGCTAAACAAAAGTGAGAGTCCTTAGACTTTTTTCTGAGGCTAGGTAGCACAGGTGGAGAGTTCTGAGYGATGGCAGTTTCCTAAGTATCAAGGTTAAGGCCTAAAGCACAAAAAGAAAGCTGTTTGCTAAGCATTTTACATTTGTGTGAGACATTCAAAAGACAGACACATCTGGCACATTTGGCAGCATCAGGGGAAGTAGCAAATGTGATGAAAGAATGTGTCTGAGAAAGCAAAGAGCCTTTGTGTAGTTTACCTCCATCTCTTTGCAAGGAAACAGAATTTGTGTGTGTTTTGTATATTAATTACATTGAAGAAATGCCTAACTTTGAGTTACCACTTTCTTCTCAGAACAGTTACTTACCAACAAGGACACAAAATTTCCTGCAACTCAGCAAAGTGGCAATATTATTAAGGTCCAAATTCTGACACTTTTTTCTTTCCTGTGGTTATTTGTTGATTCCATGGAAATACTATGGTTTTTCACTATCCAGAAGGCAATCCACACAGAGGTGATCTCTAACTCCCTTACCAAACTTTTGCTAGAGGAGGAGATAAGTGCAGTACTGTGTGGTGTTTCTCTCTCTGAGAGTGAGAAGGATGGGTTAAGAGGTGGCGAGCAAAACTGTGTAGAACAACAGAAATGGTAAAAGAATACATATAAATGCTGTTTGAATCTGGACAAATTAGCCTGCAGTGAGGTTCAAATCATCAGATTCTTAGTTAACTTGCCTGATGAAGCTGTCCTTGCCAACATGTATGAAGTTGCTTGCAGACTAAGCTTTCAGGCTAGCTTGCCATTTCAGTGTAGAGAGGAATATCACGCAAAAAGGGAATTTGACCAGTCCAGGCTGGGTACCATCATACAAGATAAGAAAAGAAGGAAAAATGTGGAAAGAAAAGGGAGAGGGGAAATTGTTGAAAGAAGTATGAATAGGGACTAGAAATTTGGCTGGGCTATAATTTATGGCTATTCTAAGGGAACATTGGTTTTAATCATAACTGTCAAAAGCCTTTAGTGTACCAATGTGGTTTAAATCTTAAATTATAACTGAAGCAGAAGAAAAACTGAATGCGGCTTGAGTACGTGTTTCAAGAGGAATGTTTTCTCCAGTTATTATTGCAGTTAAGATACTATGTGATTTGCACCATTAGCTCTAGCTCCTTCACATGAAATGCACACATTATTTTTACTCTCAACCACTTGGCAACACTTCTGTGAGGCAGGAAAAAGGAAGAAATTACATTTTCAAGTGAAACTCCTCCTCACTGAAGTCAGCAGTAGTTTTGCATTCAGTGGGGCTAGTTGTGAATTGATCCGTTTTCCTAATTTGTGCAAAGGAAAGAGAAGCAAAACTAGGATTTTGTGCATGAAAATAGAAAATCACTAGTACCTGGAACTTACATGAAGAATTCCAGGTGTTTTTGTGGTGACTAGGAGGTTGAACATCACAGGTCTTTAATGTAAAGACTGATAGTGTCATTATCCCAGGGCACCCTTGCATGTGAAATGGTGGTTGCTGACCATCAAAAACTGTTATGACTTTACATGATCTGATCTTCTAACTGAAGATTTTTTGTTTTCTTTCCAGTGTATTAGCCTCTTTAACATTTTATCCTGAGTGAAGCTGTGCTCTGCAGTGATTTAGCGTTGCCTCCCATAACAGCATATGTATAGATACATCATTTCCATCAGTCCTACCTTGCATTTCAATCATAATTTAACATAATTAATAAAGTTCTGCTTTAAATGTGAATTGATCCATCTTCAGAATTGAAGAATCAGAAAATTTTATTATTCCTTAAATATCAAGTGTTAGAAAATAATTACAAAGCTGTTTAATGCAGAATGCCTCTGTTTAACAGAAAAATGATCAATATACATTATGATTTATTGACGGTTTTGTGTTGATTTGAACATTTCTGGGAAGCAAGGAGAGTTTCACATGCATTTTAAGGTCAAAGTGGCGTTGTAATATCTCATTGGAATTCTAGAAAGAGTGTATTCTAACCATTTATTTTATTCACCATATTCATACTACAGGCCCATATATCTGTGTTTGACAAGAAAATATGTATTCCTGCTTGACAGTAAAACACAATATACTAATTTGGATACTTTGTGGTATATTTTTTAACCTTACAAAGTCATGCAGTCTGTTTTCTAGCTGAGCAGATGTCCTGTGCATGTAGTTCGAAACAAACAAGACAAATATATTTGGTCTTCTTTAACTTAATAATTGTTTCTGTTGTGGAGCTTAAGTTTGATTTATGCACAAAACCAAAGGTGACATTACCATCTTTCATGTATTTTCTTTAATACGCTACAAAATCATTAGGTCTTTAGTTTCTAGTAAAGCAAAGTTTCACAGATATAATTAAAAGTAAGTGAACATCTAAAGACCTACAAATGTATTTCAGTCAGGAGTTAATTTCAACCTCCTGCTAGAAATGTAACATTGCTGGGGGGGGGAGAAAATTACTTATGAAATAATAATACCTTGATATGAAAATAATATTTTTTTATTATCTCTTGTTCCCTTGTTAGAAAGCACGGTCCTCAGAGTGTTATCAAACTGCAGATGCCTCATTAGCAAAATAGAATAGTAGCAAAAGCTTTAAACACTATCTCTGCCTTATCTCCCTACTGTGAAAGGGCTCAGAGGTTGGCTAATTTCCAAAAGACACTTAAGCAAAATGTACGTGAATAAGCAATTACTAAGTAACTACTCCTGAACTGTGCTATTTTGTGTGGCAGGAGCGCCCTTGTTATAGCAGGAGAGAGAAAAAGGCTGTAGTGCAGAAGTTCTATAAAATCTCTCTGTAGCATCATACTCATGGCAAACTTTACCATGCATGGGTAAATGATCAGCTTAATTACATTTCTTGTATCCATCCTAGAAGTCTCATTATTTCCTTCTGTTCCCCCATCTGTCGCTACCCATCTGTTTTCTCTTATGGTTGGCCTGTAAGATCTTTGGGGCAGGGGTTGTTTTTTATTTCTATGTACCCCCCTAATTAAGGGGATCCTGGTTTACAACTAGGAATTGTAAGCAGAAGAATAAAACAAATATAGAGAACTTGGGTATGTAAGGAACTGATCTATCAATGAGCTATAAACACTTGAGGACCTCAAGACTTCAGATTTCAAGCAAATTAAGGCATCCTTTTCAGCATATACATAACATCTGATATCTGGTTAACCTGTGTGTTAATATGTATTTTTCCTTATGTCAAAAGTGCACAATTCAGTGTATAACTGTTCTATCTGTAAGTCTGTCACAGAGTCAGATTGTCACAGAATTGCATGGTTATTGCCATTAAAGCATTGCTCCAGAAAACATGAAATGCAAATGCTCCTATGGGATCTCTCTACCTAGTCTCCTGGTCTTGTCTATTTGCAGCATGCTGGGTAGGATACATTTCCAATTGGTTGCCAATGACTCACAGCCCTCTTTTTTTGTGTCATTTTTACATAGGCTTTTACTTTCAATTTTATGAAAACTCCATGCCAAATGTGTTTTATCAAATCTCTGGAAAGTTCTGATATATATTTCTAATCTTAAAAATGTAAGAGTTGTTCCTATAAGAAACAGGCGTGGCTGTACCTCCACAGTGGAGTGATGCCTTCAGTGATGCATGTTGGAGTCCTGATCCCCTGATACTGCAATGTATAGGACATGCCCTCTCGTATTTTCCTATCCATTTTGTCTTTCTTTCCAATGGAAACCAGCATGCATCCAGCGGTAGTTCACACCCAGCTTTTCTTCAATAAGCAGTCAAGACGAAGCAACAATTCAGACAGTGGGGTTTCAACTCACATGCATTTTTTGGCACTTTGTACACAGTGACATGACCTGCCTTTTCCACTTCTGCCTTGGAAGCCTTTGAGTGTCTTAGGTTTTATAAAACTATATAACTTCCCTAACCAAGGAAGGATCCTAGCCAGCCATTGCTTTAAACGTGGAACATAAAGACTTCCAAGCAGTGGAAGCAAGACAGTCATCGCTCCTGGAGACTGAAGAAAATATTTTGCTAGTCTCCTTTAAGATTACAAGGAAAAATTTATTAGAACTTGAATCAAATCACATAGTATAACCAGAAAAAAAAAAATGACGTTGTCCAGCAAAAAGAATAATTTCTCGGAAATTTTAATCCGAAGATATTTTGGGTTATAGAAGAGGATTTTAGCCAGTCCCAGTTCAGCATTCATGAATAAAGTAAAAAGCAAAACCAGGGATACAGCAAAAGGCCATATGTGGAAGTGTCTTACTGTATTGAAGATAACATTGTTAGTAATAGAAAACAGGTGAAATAGAGTCACAATTTGTGATATATATCTTTCACCACTGCTCACAAATCTAATTAGAAAATATATTTATTTTATATTTAAAACAAAGAAAGTGACATAATAACCTGAGGTATTCCTTTTTTTCCTCAGGTCACACTGTTTCATGTGGGTATTTATAAGTGCATATGGGATTCGCTTTCCTTTTTTAATCCACCTGCTTTTCCATAAGTATGTAGTAAGTAAATTATGACTGACAGGTTTTGGAAAAAAAAAAAACCAAAAAACTCCAAACAGTAGAATAGCTGAGTTTTAATGTAAGCAGGAAAAAACTTTATATTCCGTGTAAACACAAGACATTCCCTGCTGAGCTGTACTTTCCAGAAAGAAAAATACAGCTATTTTTAGGTATCTGTATTTTTTACTTAGATGTTTGTAAGAAAAAAACCCAAAGCATCATTTTAATCCTCCTTTAAAAAGAGAGGAAGGCAGGAACAACAACTATAGTTGCCTGCAATATTTTTATATTTTTTACTTATTTCAATTTAACAATGGAAAATGGTTCGTACCATTCTCATATAGGTAAATTTTCAGTTTATAACTAATGAAATGTAAGTGATTAAAGATAAAATAAACAAGTGAAAATTATTCTTTCCGCTTCTCACTCTCCGGAACTCCATAATTTGTCTAACATTGCATTCTAGCCACGTTAATCATGACGGCTGCTATCCAGAGTGACTCAAAAGGAATCAAACCTGTAATAATTAATTCAAGATGCTGAAGCCATAAACTACTTTGTGAATAATTCATTTCACTTCAGTGTATGATTTGTTGATGAATAATCATGAACTATCTGGAATTCATTATCTTATAAATATTTATGAACAACTATTGTCTCTGCATGTTTCATGATTCCATGTCTGTTTAGACTCCTCCAGAGGAAGAAAAAAGACATGTACATGCAAAGAGGGAAGCTGAAGAAAGATGGATCACAAAGATTTCTAATTACTTCCAAAAGTGACAAAAGGTTAGCAGTGTATCAGTTCGTTTCTCTGAGGTGATTATGGGAAAAGAAATATAAATATTAGGCCATAGTAAAGCAACTAACTTACAGAAAAACCTGGCTTAATACTCTGGTTGTTCACGTATTTGTACCTTTACAAATTGTGATGGGATAATCTGTCATCAAAACTTTATGTATTTATGGCAGCAACCTGAAAATGAGAGTGAAAGCTTCAAGGATGTGAAACTTAATTTCTAGAAGCCAAATTGCTTTTGATGTAAGGTATGTCTACGTGTCACTTCATTGCCTATGCGTTGTCATTCACAATCAGGACAAGATTGTTGTTTGTTTAAAGCTGTACTACACAACTCACATCTTTTCATGTCGTGTCCTTGCAAGTTATTTTAAATGTGTCATTAAAATTCTGCAGTTTTTCCCGTGAGATAAATGTTCTCTTTAACTACATATAAATACCTAAATCCCTTTAAAGAGCATAAAATTCGTTTACACTTCATATGTTATCTGGCTGCACCTCCTCTAAGTAAATAGAAACAAAGTTTAATCCTCAAGCAATTGCAAAAATTATTTTGTAGGCTCACAAAGTGTTTATCCAGGAAAAAGAAATAAATCAGTACTATTTACTTTCACTCTGGTGAAACATTAAATCACTTTGGTGTAATGTTAAATTAACTTTTTTATTTTTCTTATTCTTAATAACACACATGAACACATAAAAAATTAAGTTTGATACTGCAAGATTTGCAAAAAGTTGTATATTGTATTCCTAAGCCATTGGCTCTTTCTTTAAGAAGGGTAGGATAGCAGCAACCTGGCTGAGGTTAATGAAGAGTTTAATGATCTCCTGCTGTGAGGAAGAGCCCCGTGGAAGCAGCTGCTGTAAAAGGAGAGGTTCTGGTACCAGGTGAGGAGCAGTTGTGGAGAAGTCATGAAAGGAGGATTTTTGCGGGGAGGGGAGTTGACTTAGGAAGGTCATAGGGTAGTGTGAAGAATGGTTGCCAGACGTCTAATTCAGATTTTGGTCTTCCGTTCAGGAGAGAGGAGGTGTCTGGGCTGATTCTGTTTACTTCTGAAGGGGAAGCAGTCGCAAAGGTGCTGGGAGTTAAGGTATTCTAGAGTGCTGAGTAACCTAGGGAGGGTATTGTTTATAATTTCCTGCCTCTCTGGAGAGGAGAGATATTAAATGCAGTATGCCAGCTGTGACCTAGGGCCCTCTGTGGCTATTTCAGGTACTGGTATTCCTGGATGTTTTTCAAACCAGGGTACAGCTTCTCCTGATGATGGAATTATGGACATACGCTGTTACTGTGCACATCTGATGCTTCTGGATGTGACCACCAGCTGTAGATGTGAAGAATATATATGTGATCTGTCTTTTGCAAAGATCAGGTACTATTGCTATAGTTTAACCATGATAAATACAAAGATCTGCTGACATGAACCGGGCAGTGCAGAAGTGCTGTGGGTGTTGACTGTCCTTTTATGCCACCATGCCTGAGCTGGAAGAGCTTGTCCATGGCTCTGCAGGGTATGGTGCAGGGAGCCTTGAACAGCTGTGGGTGAGCGACGAAGCACCTTTTGGGAATGAAGAGCTCTCGAAACCTGTTGTACAATTTCTGATGACATTATTATGTGCTGCCTTAAAGTCATGCTGGTGTAGTCCTTCTGGATGTGAAGGACAGAGAAGCTAAGGTATATTGGCTATAAAAGATTTCTTTGGGTTTGGGTTTTTGTTTGTTTGGTTTTCTTGTTCAATCACACGGCATGACTATTTTAATGAATGAATTCACCAAATCAGAAATAGAAAGTTCATTTAAGTCCCTACAGCTGCTCGGTTTCACACACTACTGCCTGGACATGCTGCTGTGCCAGATTCTGAACTAGCCCTTCATAGTAATCTGAAACTTGTTTCAGACTTGTGGGGCTTTTAAACACAATCATGGATGGTAAGGTGAACAGAGGACAGCCCGGTAGACACACCCATGGTTGAAAGCCCCCTGTGTTATGCTGTTTAAGCTGTGATGCTGGGGTGCTCCCTTAAAGTGGCAGGATATTTAATGGTGGCAGCTGGATAAAAAGCTGCTGTTTTTAGTGGTGGTAGCTGGATAAAAAGTTGTTGCTAGACTCAAAGTAAACTAATGTACCTGAAGGGCAGGAAGCTGAACGGGGTCTTTACCTGCAATTTAGGATATTGGCTGTATGTTGCATCATCTATGGCCTGTGCCATAGTTTAAGTTATATAACTAATAAAAGGAACTGTTTGGTGTGTCAAAAAAGTAAGATAGCTCATTTGATCTAAATCCCGAATCTGAGGATGGGGTAGGGGGAAAGGAAAAGCCTCTGCTGTATAAGAGTTATGGCGGTAAAAGTAACTAGAGGGGCCAGGTTGCCATTTATCCCTGCTTTAACTGTTGAAGCTGCCTTCCAAATCATCAGAGATGTACAAGTCAAATTTAATAACTAAAATAAAAAAGTACAGATTTTTCTCTCAGTTTAGAATCCTGTAGACTAACCTCCTCCCTTGTCTCCCACTATCCTTTTCCACTGAGTTAGTGAAGTTAGCGATGTCTGTCCAAGAAGGCTCTTAGCAATGTCTGTGAGCTACTACTGTGAGCAAAGATTTGTTTCCTGTGTTTCTCTAAGGACCCTTAATCTGTCCTTTCTTCAGTCCTTTCTTGTACCAGATAACTGTGAGTAAAAGATGATTCTGGTTTTTTTTAATGGTTGATCTTCAGCACTTTCCCTGTCTTAGAGCAGGCTGTCTCTTATGCTCTACTATCTGGTCTCTCTGCCAGGTGGCTTCAATACTTAACAAGGTAAACCCTGAACAGATGGATTTTTTTTTTTCTCTCTCTGATATCATTTTTTCTCTTTGGTGTTGCCATTCATGCCAGGAGTGGAAATAAGACTTCAGTGACATGCTTAGAACTTTCAGAATGAAGAAGATTAATTCCCTTCAAAATTTTCCACCTAAATGTTTATTCTTTTTTTCATTAAGAAAGACAATGTGATTGTTTCTAGTTAAACATCAGTTCCTGAATGTTTATAACAATCTTGTTAAGACCAGTATCTGTGCCAAAGAATGTCACTGTCAAATATGTGATTAAAATTGCATGTTACTGCTAAAGGACTCTTTACAGATGGATCGTTAATGAAAATAATGGGAAGTACTTGTAAAGAAAAATTAAAACATTTGTTTTGGTTAACAAAAGCTAATTTACTAGATTTTTATGGGTTTCTAAAATACCTTTTAGATACCCTGAGTGAGGAAACTACTATGCTTAAATTTTAAGATCGTTTAAGCCACTTATATTTTTCCTGAAGCTTTTGCCTGCTGGGCCATGCAGGGATACTTAGAAAATTAGTGTGCAAGTGTAGATGTACCCTGAAGGATTTTTACAATTTGATTACAGCAAGAGCTGGAGTCTAGCTACCCTGCTACTTCCTTACTACTTTTAGAGAGCTATAAAGAAAAGAAGTAAGTTTGGGAGGCAGAGAGGGAGTAAAGGTTGTTATGAGGCTATTTCTAGATGGGGGAAGATATTTCTGGTGGATTTCAGGAGACCTATGAAATTTTCAAATCTTGCTTCTTCTTGTTTAACATTAAACTCTAATGTTTTTGCTGTGTATGTATGATGCACATACCTTTATGCAATACTTCCTTGAGGAGAAAAAAGGAAACCAAAAACAACAGGACTTTTGATGAAAAGCAAAAGGAAAGACAAGACACCTAAGATTTTAGTAGCGGTTTTGGCTAAGCTRATTTTCTTCATAGTAGCTTGTATGGTGCTATGTTTTGGATTTGTGACCAAAACAGTGTTGATAACACAGAGATGTTTTAGTTGCGGAGCAGTGCTTACACAGCATCGAGGCCTTTTCTGCTTCTCACAGCACCTCACCAACGAATAGGCTGGGGGTGCACAAGAAACTGGGAGGAGACACAGCTGGGACAGTTGACCCCAAATGACCAAAGAGATGTCCCATACTATATAATGTCATGCTCACCAAGAAAAGCTGGGGGAAGGGGGATCTTGAGAGTTATGGCATTTGTCTTCCCAAGTAACTGTTGTGCATGATGGACCCCTCCTTTCCTGGGAATGGCTAAACACCTGCCTGCCAATGGGAAGTAGTGAATGAATCCCTTGTTTTGCTTTGGTTTTTGCACAGCTTTTGTTTTACCTATTGAAATATCTTTATCTCAACCCATGAGTTTTCTCACTTTTACCCTTCTGGTTCTCTCCGCTATCCCACTGGGGGCAGGGGAACTGAGAGAGCAGCTGTGTGGGGTTTAGCTGTCTACTGGGGTTAAACCACAACTGCAAAAATGGCTAAAATAACCTGAAAACAGAAAGATATTCAAGATTGTAGACTGACTTCCTTTCATGGTGGCTGGTTGAACTCATTGCTTAGAGGAGCACAAAGCAGTATAGAAGTGGCATGTTATTTTCAGTCTGTGGTCATGAAAACTACATATTGGGGGCAGGGGAGGAGGAGACAGGCATATTTCAGACTTGGATAACTTTTAAAAAAAAAAAAAAAGCTGAAGATGTAGTCTCAGCTGTGGGAAGCGATTTCATACTTGCCTCCTCTGTCAGCCTTTACTCTGTCAGGACAATTGCCCATGATTCTTCTTACTACTTTCTAAATTGGTAAATTTCAAGGTTGKTTTTTTTTTTGTTTGTTTAAGTGGTGGTTTCTTCTCTTTTTAAAACATGGCTGCAAAAGAAAAATTTTAATTATAACCCATTTACCTGAAGCTTTAGTCTATACCAATCTATAATGTTGCGCTACAAATTCAACAAGACCAAGTGCCGGGTCCTGCACTTGGGTCACAACAACCCCAGGCAACGCTACAGGCTTGGGGAAGAGCGGCTGGAAAGCTGCCCGGCGGAAAAGGGCCTGGGGGTGCTGGTTGACGGCCGACTGAACATGAGCTGGCAGTGTGCCCAGGTGGCCAAGAAGGCCAACGGCATCCTGGCCTGTGTCAGGAATAGTGTGGCCAGTAGGAGTAGGGAGGTGATTGTGCCCCTGTACTCGGCACTGGTGAGGCC
>JASVER010000033.1:0-165149 GCA_030449065.1 Oceanodroma leucorhoa | reverse complement strand
GGATATTAGGAAAAATTTCTTCACTGAAAGGGTGGTCAGGCATTGGAACAGGCTGCCCAGGGAAGTGGTGGAGTCACCATCCCTGGAGGTGTTCAAAAAACGTGTGGATGAGGTGCTTCAGGACATGGTTTAGTGGGCATTTGTACTGGGTTGATGGTTGGACTCGATGATCTTAGAGGTCTTTTCCAACCTTAATGATTCTATGATTCTATGATAAATTGTGCCAGGGGAGGTTTAGACTGGATGTTAGGAAACATTTCTTCACTGAAAGGGTAGTCAAGCATTGGATCAGGCTGCCCAGGGAAGTGGTGGAGTCACCATCTCTGGAGTTATTTAAGAGACATGTAGACATGGCACTTAGGGACATGGTTTAGTGGTGGACTTTGCAGTGTTGGGTTTACGGTTGGGCTCGATGATCTTAAAGGTCTTTTCCAACCTAAATGATTCTATGATTCTATGAAATAATTTAAATTAAACTCCTATTTGTCTTGCTTTAATAAACAGTTCAGTAGTGTATCTTGAGCACTTATCAACTTATCTTTTGCTGATGTCATAAGTTAATCTCAAAGCTGTCTTCAAGACAGCTGAAATTTAATATTGTCATGTATGGCCAAAAAGTATATTGCTTTAGGGTTAGTTTTTTTTACAGGTGAAAATAATTCTCATTTTATTGATAGATTTCACAGAGCTAAAGAAAAGTTGAGATAAATTTTGAGCTAAGAAAATGAGGACATTAGAATCCATGGGTGATTATTGCTGTTGAAAAGCCATCCAGTCATTTGACATGCTAAATATCACTTTAGGTAACTTGGTCCAATTCATGTTTAAAAGCCTCTGATCCTGGGCCAGAGTTTAAAGGACTTACACGCTTGAGGTTGCAGTTAGAGGCTTAGCAGTTCTTCAGAATCCTATTAGGTTCTTATTTGCAGTTACTTGAAATCTGTAAAAACTCCAGCAGCCAGAATAAACTGCACGAAAGTGTTTGCATTGTTTAGCCAAACCTCTTGAGGAAAACGCCTTTGAGGAGAAAGAAAGGCTGCAGTAGGACTAAAAGAAGGCTTAGGAGAAGAGCTTCAAAGGAATCTTTCTTTTCTTTTCCACTTTAAAAGTACCTTTGAAGTAATTATGTTATGTACCAGCAGAAAAGCCAGCATATGCTGTGAAAATTGCTTATTGCCCTGTTTGTACCCACCTTTCTTCTATCCTTGACACCTTTCTTCTACCTTAGCTTTGCTGAATATGTTCACTTCTCTTATCCCAAGGTTGCAAACTCTGTGTCACAGAACCATCTCTTTATAGTTTTATGCTCCAAATTTAATATGATTTGAGTCATACTCTAGAGGCCATTGCAGTTCAAACACATTTTAGAGAAAAGCTGTCACCTTGAGGACACAAAGTTGTTTTGTTCTCTTCCTAAAACTCAACTTTCTGGAAAACTAATTTCAGAGTAGTTGTTCTTGAGTACAATTTGTGGCAGAAGAGCTTGCTTTTTTTTTTCTTGATTGATACCTTCTAGGAATTGTGGCATGTATAACTGGTCAGTCATCTATCATGACTTTCTACTGTATTTTTTTTTTGTCAGGCAAGAACTGGGAGCTGAGACCCAGTGAGTGTAGATCCTAGGTGAGACTGGGACAGTTGAGGCCTTGTTGGCGCACTTGCAACCTTGACACCAGGTTCAAATAAATTCTTTATTACAATGATTGCAGGAACACTGAGGTGCTCCAAGTAGCCTGACATGGTCATTGCCCTCACCCTCTGGTTGACAGGGCAGTTTCCGCAGTTACCAGCTTTACTGGATAAAGTTTCCATGCTATACCCTGTTTGTACTACAGGACATAGCACTTGGATGATGGATGAGCTACAAACTGTCATAGAGGGGAAAATCCTGAAGGAGAAAGATTTGGCAAAGACTTTCTTCAAGTTTTCATTATCTCCAGTCCCTCTGGATAGAAGCGGCCTGTTTAGTTTGTCTCACTGTCTGTTTGGGACTATGAAATAGAATCAGGATAAAACAAACTTGAGATATCCTAGTGGTCAGGATTTCAGCTGACTTCAGTTATGCCAACCATAACAGGAGGTGGGAAAGAGGGTTTGGGCATGTCAGAATGCATGCCTTCATGTCTTCAAGAAGCTACTGTATACACACAATAAGTTATGTGCTAAGCAGAGTCTTTACTGAGATACTATCGGAACAGCATCTTGAGAACATGAGTGCTGTATTGAATGTCATCTGGTTCAAAAATAATTTCAGCCCAGGAATCTGGGATCTGTGGATGGCACCAAAAAAAAAAAGGCGGGGGGGGAGGGGGAAAGATGTTGTAGCTTTTGGTTGTAGGAACTTCCAGGTAGCACTTCAACAGAAGGCTTTCTAATAAGATAAGCATGCAAAATGCAGGAAGATACATATGAGGAGCGTATGTGGGGAGTATAGCAGAAAATTGCTCTTATGTGTCATAAATATAGTTCTCACATACAGAATATCACAAAATTCTGTCTGGGTATTTTGCCTATTAAAACTGTTTAGGACTATCAAGAGGTACCAGTCCATGTCCCTAGTACAAAAATAGCATGCTATTCATTTCATTCTGATGACACCACCCCTCCACAATCCCAAGGATCAATAACACTGTGTCTAGCAGAGTGGGAATATCAATGAATATTAGCTGGCTGGGTCTTACACTTGTCTTTATCTCCTTTAGATAAATTAATAGCATGTCTCATATTTCCTTCTGTATCTGCAGAATGCAATTGCAACTTTACACAAACTTACTATCAAGGTGCTGCAGGTTGCTCACACTTCCAGCCTGTAGTTGGAAAGGGCCTGTGGTGAGGGGAAGAAAGTGGAAAAGACATTGTCTTAATTTGAGTAAGACCTTATCTCTGTCACCTTGGCTGTCAGCAGCTGAACTTTCTCATGACACAGGGAAGTGTATCCTTCTGTTGGCTTAAACTGGTACATATCATAGAATCATAGAATCATTAAGGTTGGAAAAGACCTCTAAGATCATCGAGTCCAACCATCAACCCAGCACCCATGCCCACTAAACCATGTTCCGAAGCACCTCATCCACACGTTTTTTGAACACCTCCACGGATGGTGACTCCACCACTTCCCTGGGCAGCCTGTTCCAATGCCTGACTACCCTTTCAGTGAAGAAATTTTTCCTAATACCCAATCTAAACCTCCCCTGGCACAACTTGAGGCCATTTCTTCTCATCCTATCACTTGTTACTTGGGAGAAGAGACCATCACCTGTCTCTCTACAGCCTCCTTTCAGGTAGTTGCAGAGAGCGATAAGGTCTCCCTTCAGCCTCCTCTTCTCCAGGCTAAAATATGTCTGCCTGCTTGTTAAAAGGAATTTCATGCTGAGAGTACATGATGCAAATACTCGTAAAATTCACTGACTTACTGGGTAGGGTGAAGATGTTAACTTTAACCTGCCTGAAATCTTCAATACTTTGGCAGTCTAAAATCTTAGCAGAGATAATGTAAATTTAAGCACTGTTTTAAGCACAAAACGAATGTTTTAGATTGTTTATCTTCATTATACATCTGTATAACTTCAACTTAGCAATACTTCTCATGAAAATCATGGATAATTCCTCAGGATGAGACCTACAGAATGTTTTTAAGCTACCCCTTATCTTCAACATTGTGTACATGACTGGTTAGAAAGACATAATGCTGATTGAAAATACCTATTTACTTTTTCTTCAATGTCTCTGCTTCTGAGGAAATGTCTTATTTTTGTAGTGCTTAGCAGACTTGTGACTATCAGGGTGGGAGGTAGGCTTTGATGCAAGACTAATGAAATCAAACTGAAACTTCACTTACTTTGTGAAGCCCTAGAGAAATCCTTTCTTTTAACTCTGGTTCTGGTTTGGTTTTTGGTTTGTTGGTTGGTTTGTTTGTTTGTTTTTCCATTATTGGCAACTCTTTTCCTCTTAAGTGCCCCAGAAAAATGACTAAAAGAGAAAAAAGCAAAGGCATAATGACAAGGGAAGAGATGATGAACCATAGAGCAAAGCACTGAGCATTTTCCAACACTCAAGGACTGTAAACTATGAAATATGCTGCTTTTTTTTTTATGCACCAAATACTACAAACACTGGAGTTTAAGTATATAAGTAGGCATGCTAATAATGTAAAATAAAAGATTCTCTTGTTCACTAGGTATATATGATGAAGAATGAAAAAAAAAAAAAAAAAACCCAAACATATAAATGAAGCCTAGCAAGGAGCAGAAAATGTTAAGGAAGCATAAAAGTGAAATTTTACAAAATAGTGACTTGCTTACTGTTTTTGTCACAGATCCTCATTATTAACATCTAAGCAATTATGCATAGTCTACAGCCATAGAGTTAATAAACATGAAAGATACCGTACCAGAGGGGCTTCACTGCAGCTATAGAGTTAGTTGCAAGGGTCACACTTGCCCAATCAAAAGAGAATTTTGAGGTTTAGTTTGTTTGTTTCAATGAATATTTGGATGAAGAGGATGTTTGCTGGTTTTTTTTGTTTGGGGGAGGAGAGTGAGTTGGGTTTTTTTCCCTTAATGCTCCTCTAACAGAAAGTACCCCCTTGGGAATAAGGTATTTACTAGGGGAATTGGTGTTCAGATATACTATCTGGACCCCAGAAATCTTCTTTTCCAGCTAGTTGTTGCCCCTATAAAAAGCTGCAACTGAATATAATTGGGCTGCCAGCAAGAATTTATTTATGATCCTTTGTGAAACCCCTATAAACATAAATTCATAAAATGTAATCCTCTATAATCACTCAGGTAAAGCAAAATACCTGTAGCAGAAATTCTAACAAACAATTTTTGTACTCCTTCCCACGCCTTACTAAGATATGCTTGTTCCTAAAAGGAGAAACTTTGCAAATTTTGTTGTTGTTTTCTGCTATGGAAAAGTAATGATGTCTTTCCCCTGTGCCTATATTTTGAGGTTAATATAATGTCAAATTTAGTTGGAAAATAGGGTCAACTTATTGTCAAAAGCAAATCTGGTTTCTTAGTCTTTGCTGCCAAAATCTTTCACTAGAAATGTTTGTTTGTCTTCTAAAGTTATAGTTGTGCCACCTCCACAAATTCCTACTCCCTAGCCCTCGCTCCTGGGGTCTAATGACATTAACCACTGTTAAAATGGAAAGTACTGGAAAGTATAGCAAAATGACACCAATCTCGATGAAGAAAAATCATATGGTGTGCACAGACAGTGTTTAGCTTGATGGAAGATTACACAATAATCGCTTTGGCCACTAGTTTTAAAGTTGCTGTTTTGATGTCAGTGTAGTGTCCGCTTTCTGGAAAGCGTAAAGCAGAGGTGTTTTCATTAATGTTTGACTCTACTGAGGTTGCTATTAAGGGCTATCATTCTGAAGAACGTAAATTGTATGTGTGGCTACAGGCTGATAAAATTACTTTAATTCATTAGATTACAAACCTCTCCGAAGAAATAGCACTGATATTTTCCAGCAACTACAATTCAAATAATGCTTAGTTTTCACTAGTCCATAGCACAACTTTAGCCTGAGGCTTGATTTCTGCTGGGAGTGGTACTCTCAGGTGATTGCACAAAATAGGAAAAGTAAGAATTTGTTATCTTTTAATATGCATGACCAATAACTCTTTTGAGAGGAAGCATATTGGGAAGGGAGAATTCCATTTAGCAGAAATTACTGGGGCAGAAAGGTATGAAAAATAAATACCACTTATGTTAAATTTGATTTACTGAAGTACTTGGTGTACAAAACTGTGTGAAAGGTTCAAAGTACTTTGTGTGTCACGGTGTCCATGAAGATGAACCTTATAACTCTGATTCAGTAGACTGTAGGCAAGGACAGTATGTACTTTATCAGTTTAAACTAGAAAGGCTTATATACTCTTAAATAGGTCATAATCACAGTTAACAAGAGATGAAGCAGACATTGCTTTTATATTCTGGAGGTATTAAAGTGACTTCTGCATGTCTAAATATGCAATAAATTACCTAAAAGGGGAAGAGGAGGCTAGGTAGTCATCCAATTGTGCTCTATTTTTCTTTTTTTTCCCCCAAGTAGCAGCAGTAGTTATATCTGTACTTCTATTAATGCCTTGACCTATGGACTGCATGATACAGCTTGTCTCTTGACTACTGTGGATGCTGAAAATGTCACTAATTCAAAAAGCAGCTAAACAAATTCATAAAAGAGAAATTTTGTATTAACTGTTTTATTAAGTGTTGCTAAATACAAACATCTCTTCCTCAAGGTGTTCCTGAATGTCAAGTAGCTGGAGACTGGAAGAATTATCTAGAAATTGTTGCCATATAAGCAGTATGCCAATATAAGTTATTGTAATAAAGGCCAGATCTCTTACTGAGCTGATGCAGAATGTTGAAATAATGCTGAAAACAGTTTACTTCATCCTAGAAAGAACAGAAGATATGAAGGAATTATGATTCACAAAGTTACAACACCCAGTTCTGCTTTATAAATACAACAGCTCATAGGTTCCAGGTAATTCAGTGTACAGTTGTTGCAAAGTTCAAATCAATCTGGCAAACTGTAACTAGGTTAAATTCAAGACAGTATATAAAATTCCCCTTCACTGTAAAACTTTGTGGCATAGGGTGAAGATAACTAATTAACATTAATCTCATTAACATCCTTGATTATTTTCACAAATTGTTTCCTTTAGGCACACCAGAAACGGCACCCATTCCTTGAAGGTGGGCCTGGAGAATTTATTGAAAGTACCTTCCTGCAGAAAAGTTAGTGTGTTATCTTTAATGTTATTTTGAAAACCCCATGGGATTATAAAAGACCAGAAAAAAATTCTGGTGTGATGTGGTTGTAGGAAACTTAGCATTTTTGGGTCTTCATATAATGGACAACAAAGGCATGGCAAATTCTGGGTTGCAGCATGTAGCAGCTAGCTTGGCTTTTGCTCAAACCAAAAGACACACCTATGACTTTAACCATGGTGTGTGCACATGTGGGAATGACAGCTGCTTTGTACTGTCAAAATATGGGGATGAGCCTTTGTGAATAAGCTCCTACCTTCAGTGAAAATATGCATGGCAGAATCTGAGAAACAACAAACCATGGAATTGGCATGGCAAATCTACGTGGGTTCTCCTGCTTGGATAATAGTTTATCTGAGGTTTGCTGATCCTGCTTGCCAAGTATGTGAAGGCAATATCCAAAGGAAACATACTTGAATCCCATGGATGTCTGTCATTTGAGATGACTTCCCAGTGCTGAGAGCATGACCATTTGTCATGTTGTCTTGCTACTGATACATCTACTGCACACTTCTTGTATTTGTGTGCTGAAGTTTGGGGTTTTAATGCAGAAATACGCAACTTCGACATCCGCAGTAATTTGTTTTATAAGCTAACTGTAGTTGCCATGGAATCCTAGTGAAGAGAAACATTGCTGACACTTCTTGCTCCCCTCACCTACCTGTTCCTTTGTTTAATTCAAGTGTGATTCTTTCCATATCCTTAGATGGAGAGGAATAGATGACCATTAAAAATAATTCTCCTTGCAGTTTTACTATCCAGCTTAGTATGCAGTATGATTAGATAAAATTCTGACCTGAAATAGGAAAAAGAACATATAAAATAAGTCAATTTTTTTTTTTTTAACATTAATGTAGGCTAAATATGTTTTTTTTTCGCCATTGGCATCATTACGGATAAAAGAAATGAAAAGCAACTAGCATATTTACTGGGGAAAAAATATTACTTAAATGTACTAATTTATTGCTGCTTCTTTAGATTTACTAATAGCTCTGCTTATACACAGTGGAGAATCCTATTATTTGGACCCTGTGAGGTGCATAATTTGATAAGCAGCTTTCACTGACTGTTGTAGGAACTCTGCTTTTAGCTGCTGTGATAGTATTTGTCTTGGCCCACAATAATGGGTATTACTACGTATATTAAATGTTATATTAGTCCACAACCTTTTGTGAAGTATAACCTTCAAAGGAAGCATTTATTCATATGTGTACAGTCAAGGGTTCTTTAAAATTCTTTACAATTTTAAAATAATGATGTCTTATACACTAAAGCAATAAAGAATAAAATGGCAAGGATGTTTTTCTGTGGTATATCTGTAAGGAATTCTTGGCTCCCATAAAAATGAAAGAAGACTCTCAGATTTTTTTTTTTCTTTCTAATATTTCTTGGCCTATGAAAGTCTTAGGGCAAATCCTTACTGAAAAATGAGATTCTGTCACTTGACTGGAGATTAATATGTCAAGCCCAAACCAAAAAGCAGCCAGACAAATACCTTCTCTTTTTGGTTTTTGATAGCTTTTAAATCCAACTTACCATCTTGCTTGTGATGCAACTAAAATAGAACACTTTTAATGTATTAAGTTAAAGTTGCTAGAACTATTGATAAATGTTTCTTTACTCACAAGGAAGGAGACAAGGATTATATTTTTAGTCTTTAGTCACAGGAGAATGGAATTATGGTGGTTTTTTGTGTGTGTTTTTTTTTTTTTCTCTTTTAAACTGACTTGCTTTATTGGCAATAAAGCTCATTTTTCTTTTAAAGTGGTTACAAGACTGCTCGTCCAAAGGCTTTCATCTCTTAATGCAATTTCCAAATTTTCTCAATAGGCTCTAAACCACCAACTAAACCAAATTGTTGCTGCCTGCTGTAGTCAGTCCACCTTCACTGTCATTCAATTATAAATCTTTCAGCGGTATTTCTGTCTAAATATTTATCTAATTCTTTCCCCTCAAGGAGAAGCTCACTCTAATGACTTTATTTATGCTGCAGGGGATTTGGTCTCATGCACTTACCATTTATTGTTCTCATTAGTATACAGGTGATGCTCTTCCCAGAGACAAAAGAACTTTCTCTGTCATAAAAACTTGAATCAAATTCAAGTTACTCAGTATTTGTTCTTTAGAAGTGAAGAGTAGGAGTCCATGTATTAAAAACACTGTCACATTTTGATTTATTTTTCCAGTTTATCAACAGTTTGGCTTATCTGTTGCCTAATGTTAATTGGTTAATACATTAACATGTAATTAACCACTTTCTAAATATTTTAGTTGTTTCTGGCTGTATATTTTGTCCTTCGTTGGAATTGTCTGTTAATTTCAGGATCTCTCTACCTATTTATCAACATGGATGCTTGTCCTGACTAAATAATGTTTCTTTCCCTGTTCCCAAACTTAAGGTTCTGTTTTCCTCTGATTTCTTAATCTATGCTACTCTATTCAGTTACAGCACAGAAAACTCTTTTCAGTAAAGACTTGCAGAAGCACACCCTTAAACAGCTTTTTTCTTCAGAGGACCAAACACAGTTAAAAATAAGTGATTTATTTTTTAGAAACCTTTTGAAATGACCATTTAAAAATAATACTAAAAAATACCAAATTTTTCTTAGGAGTTGCACCTCTTTGAGATGTTTCCTCTGGTCTATGGGTCAGAGAGTGAAACTCCTAATCATGTTCAGCGTTTTCTTTCAGGGACCTTGGCCATGTATTTTCTGATGAATATATCTCTCTGTTCTTTTCCCTGGACAATGGTAAAGCTTCAGCAGGAGGAAGAGAGAAGACATCTCTCCTCATGTACTAAAAAACTCGCCTACAACAGGTGGGCACCATTCTCCTTGCCTGAGAAGGGCTTGAATTTTGGTCTCCTCCTCCCTAAAGGAAGTTATATAGCCTGGTTAAGATCACTGTTTTCTCTGGTTGGGGTTTCAAGAGAAGAAACCAGCTAATCTCTCTTTCAGAGACCTAGATGCTCCTTTTGAAGAGTATGGATTCTGGAAGGCAAGGACATCTCTTTGCAGTTGAATAGAGCACATATGCTCCAAAGAGGGTGTAGGTTTTTGTATGCAATTTTCTTCAGTATTTCATACTGGCTATCTTGAAATCCCAGTTGGAGAGCACTTATTCACAGAGTTTAGGTACCTAAGGTGGAAGTTTAGGGTTCCATTATTAATACATTTATTGCTGCTCATCTCGATTTGCATGAAGAAAGAACCTTCTCCCTCCATATTTTATTTCTTTCCCTCATAGCTCAGGCATGATACTTTTTAATAGAGAATCTCCCATCTACTTATACATGAATATTGGCAGAAGTACCACCGTAAAGGGTTGTGGCAGCCCTCTATCTATCTAGGGCTTTAGGAAGATGATCCAAGTGAGAACAGGTACAGACCTTTATTCTTGTTGTGAACTCATGCTTACATTTACCAATTTTAGTTGTACCTTCACTGATCTCTCACACTGCCTGTGTGACTCTCTGCAACTCTCAAGCCTTTCATCTACTGGAACACCTACGATCTGCAGTAGTAGATGCTTCTGGAGAATTCAGCACAGACAAAGATATTAGTCAAGCAGGCCAGCAGCTTCTCAGCCTTACTAAGCTTATTATATGGTTGAGGAAAGGAGTACAGAATTTCCTCTGAAAGTACTGAATATTGTGAAAATGTTCAGACAGCTGCATGCTGACTATGTTTTAAAATATATACAAATAATATTACTTGAGTCAGGATAGACTTACACTATGTTCTTTCCCATTGAATCTGATTTTTGTATTGTTGCTTTAGTAGTTACTCTTTTTATTCATAAGCAGCTAATTGTATTATAGTCTCATGTGGGGCCATTTTCAGGGCACTAGCAAAATGTAAATACTGTTAATTTTTGTTTGGATCTTTAAGTCTACCCTCTGCACTGCAGTGTTATGGCTTCCTGATTTGGAGCTAAGCCTATACAATAAATACCTGCCCCAGATAAAGCTGTTTCACTGTTTTAAAATAAACTTATTCAGAATTTATTCCATAACCTTCACAGAAATGTCATTTTTAAAAGCAAAAAATAATTTTTGCCTCATAAAGCTATAACTTTCAACATGAACTTTTGATTTAATATTACATTTAAAGGCCAGAGGACCTCGTTCTGAGAAGTGCTAGATGTTTTGTTTTCATTTACTTCAGAGAGATATCAGTGATACAAGATGACATGGTGTGGATTAATCTCAGCTTGTTGAGAACTATGAATATTCAGAGTAAGCCTAATGATAAGGAGAAAATAAAGCATGTGGCTCAGCACCTCTAATATGTTTTGGCACTGAAACCTCAAATTAAAATGCGTGAAATGAGGGAAAACTATTCTTTGGCAAATTCTCCCCCCTTTGTTTTTTTTTTGTTACTGTATCTTCAATAATTGTTTTAGCTACTACATTTTTAATCTCAACTGACTACTGATGCAATTAAGATCATAAAATAGGCACGACTGACAAACACCTATGTTGTACTTTTTGACCAAGGTGAGCAAGCATGTGTATTAAGACACCACAGTGTAAATTGCCTTACTTCAGGATTCAGTTACAGATTGTAATATTGAGCACACAGTTGCAGGTGGGAAGATATGTGGGGTTGGGTGGTTGGAACATAAAATTCACAGGGCTTAATTTCTTCAAGTGATGGAGCTAGGTGAACACCTCTTCAGAATGTGGAAGAAAATAAAATATGGAATAACATGGGAACTAAAAGATGTAAATAAACAATGAACTGACTTTAGAAATTAAAAAATGTCATCCACACAACTATGTGTGGATGACTTAACAGTAAGAAAGTTCAGGGGAAAAAACTTTGAAAGAAAGAAAAACTGAATAAATAAATATAATTTAGAAAGTGATGGATACATATTGCCTTTTGGCCAAGGCTAGGTATGTCCAATTCATCTTGTAAGCTTCCCTGATCATTTGGGCAAAGGAAATGTTGCAAATTTAACAGCAGTCATTCTTACAGCTGATCAAAGATTAAGCTGATTGAATTGCTCAGTAGACCATGAACCTAAATTAGGAAAATAGATTCATCATGAGGTAATGGAGAGAAGCTTTCAGAGGCAAAAATAGGTTGCCATCTCCTTCTGTTACTTAAAAAAACCCAACCAACCGAACAAAAAACCAAACAAGCACACAACAACAACAAAAAACCCACAACAAAAAAATCCCCAATAAAACAACCTCTGGAAAATGACTTGGTGTGTCCAGAAGGGAAGCATGCTAAAGCTGTCTAGTAGAGAACAGCAGTTATAAAAGGGTGCCTCAGCAGATATCTCTCAGGGCTTCCCTTTCCAAGCCTCTTCTTTGAGCCCAAATATGGAGCTATCTTCTGAGAATGCAATAGAGGAGGAAATATTTGATGCTTTTTATGCAATAATCTTGGATTGTGACATTCATGAAGTAAAGGCTCCTGTTATAGATGTCCCTAACCTCATGGGGCTTGAACCTCGAGGTCCTATAGCCCAAGAGATGCCCGAACCTTGAGGCAAGATTAGGTGAAGTTTTTCCTTTGCTCCTGTTGAAGCTAGGAGACAGTCCAGAAAGGCATACAAATTTATATGGTT
Organism: Oceanodroma leucorhoa; assembly: GCA_030449065.1. Classification (NCBI taxonomy): domain Eukaryota; kingdom Metazoa; phylum Chordata; class Aves; order Procellariiformes; genus Oceanodroma; species Oceanodroma leucorhoa. The sequence goes on along the minus strand of JASVER010000033.1, from coordinate 152,774 downwards.
TAGTGGGAAAGCAAGCAATTTCTTCTCTAATCCAGTCGTCCTCACTGAACTACAGTTTCAGGCCAAGGGTTCTTGTGGTTTGTGATATTTGTGTGGGGTTTACTGATTGTTTTTTCTCTCTCCCCCATCCTGACTCTAAAGTAAAATACAAAACCATTTTGCACTGCAGCACAACCCGAAATCAAAACTGCATTAGAAACAAACTTGCTTTGACTTTTTATTCTTAGAGTACAGAGGCTCAGCTCCAACTGAAAAAAAAGGGGTTGCTTTCATTCAGAATGTTTCAAAGGCTGGATAATGAGAAACTCTGGGATGTGAAAAATGTGGGTTTAAACTCTGCAAGTACAACTTAGAATTCAAGACTATTTCTTGTTAACGTCTTTAACCTCTAGTCCTGTGTATTCAAAATATGTATTGGAACTGTTTGATATGCTTTTAATGATGCAGGTCAGGATTTGTTCTCTTACAAATGCCAGGGGAAGGAAAAAGTATGCATGTTGCTATTATCAAATATTTACCACCAAATGTACTCTGTGTCTGAGAGGTGTAAGTGAGTCATGTTTGAGTCATCTGAATGAAAATTTAGGTGAATAAAGCTGGTTCGCCATTGGCCTCAGCTAGTGATGATGTACAAGGGAATTCCATGTCTAAACTTCCTTTATGATTTTCTCTTCCTAACATGACACCAGGATTACTTTTTTTTTTGGTGAGTGGACTTCACAGTTAAAGAAAAACAGTTTGTCATTTATGAAATTGATAAGAGGATTTTAAAATATATTTGGATTTTAAATAACCCTTCTTGTATTGTTTCTAATTACACTTCATTTTATTTCTGCCCTTCTAATTGCTTGCATATACAAATACTGCGTGCCAAATCAGCTGGGAAATTTAACACCAAGATGAAGTCAGGAAAGTGGCTTCTCACATTCATGCGTATTTTGTCTAAGCTGTATGTGAATGAGGCTGGAGAATTAGGTTTCACACTTCTTTTTATAGTTGCATATTGAATTAATTAAGTATTAATAACAGTACCTACTCTTGTGCATATTAGTTCATTTTCCCTTTTGGAGTCAGCCTCTGAACAGTTGCAGTGGAGCTTACTGGTGGTATATTCCTGGATGCTGGTACATTGATAGACATGGTAGGGAGGGTGCACATTTACCTTTTGCAAGTTGAGATGCCAGTGGCTGTTCTGTCTGTTTAACAGGCAATGTAAATCTTTAAGTGATGTGCTTAACTTTCATAGCTTCCACTTCACCCTTACTTCCTGCACAAATAACTTGCTGATGCAGTAGCATCAGCAAGGAGCCAGTATACATCAAATACTCATGTCTTATAATGGCAATAATGGTATTTATGCTCATCCATTAAGTGGTCTTACCGTTTGTATGTGCTTTAGAAGAAAAGTAAACATTGTTCAATTGCTACAATGTGTAGTTCCTGAAAAAAAAAAAAAAACAAAACACAAAACAAAACCCAGATTAGCAAGAACATTTTTCTATGGAACTATGGTGCTGAGTTCTTTATGTAGCAGATGCTTTTACACCTTTGTTTTCATAGGTGCTACATCCAGTCCTTCAGAAATATTAAAAACAAAACAAAACAAACAAAACACACCCAGACTTCTTTCTTTGGTTAAGCAGCACATCACTATCTGCTGCCAACAATGGTCTGCTTTTTATGCTGCCAACAAGTATCTTCTCAAACAAATAATGTTCAACATGTTCTTACTAATGGGGAATTTCTTGGATAGGTGCCTACTGTGTCGAAAGGGTCTGCAAGGTTTAAGATTGCTATAGAAGACACACACAATTCCCTCTAAAGCTTATGCTGTTACCAAGGCATATCACATCTCCTTTAATGTATTCCTTTTAACAAAATCTGAGTCTATCACAGACAATTTTCACAAAAAGAAATTTTGCTTTTCATAGGGCATTAGCTATTTATTGAAGAGAATGATCCAGGAGATGATCTATATAGAAAATTCCTGTTAGAAAGCCTTTTAACCCTAGTAGGCAAAGGCATTGAAAAAGGCAATTGAACCAAAATGAACTCTTAGTAGTAGTAAGGCTATTCTGTTTTTTAAACTTTAATCAGTATAATTATGTTTTTAAAATAATTTGCCATGGATATAATAGATTCTTTATTACACAAGGCCTTTAAATCATGATTAGACATGATTAATGGTATTGCAGCTCACAAGTTTTCTCATAATGCCAGGCAAGCTGAAGAAGTGAAATAGTGGAATCTGCTATATATATTGTAAAGAAACCCAAAACATTACAGTGTCAGAATTTACATCTGGAAAGTAGAGACAGAGCACATTAAAGTGCATGCAGTCTGAAGAGTTCTGAAAATCAAACAACTTATCCTCGTTGGTTAGGATTTAAGGTTTCGCATGGCTCTGTATCCTTGTAGGGTTTGTTTCGTCTAGTTTATATTCCTATAATAAATGATAATGTTGGCACCACATACCATGTTTTCTATATGTCCCTTGATGCAAGGAAGGAGATAGGAGTTGCATTCTCTAAAAGCAGATAAGGCTGTATATGGAATTTGGAGGAACTGGGGACCTGTGCTAGGTTGGACATGACATCAGGTAATCCCATGATCAATAAATACATTTTGCTCTTAAAAATCAATTATTGTCCTCTTTCTGTGTTCGTAGTACTTTTGTTTCTCTTGTTCATTTCTCTTTTTCCTCTGAGTTTGTTCTTTAGTTATCTATAATTTATATCCAGTGACTTTTTGTTAATCATTATTGTTTTCTTTCATATTTCTCTCATGTTTTCTTTCATTGTTTTCTTCCTATATCATCATAAAAGTTTTATCTTACTGTATTCTAGGCTTTTCCCCTATTCTCCCCCTTTTTCTATAAGGGAGTCCTTAGAAGGAACATCAGAGCATACCCTGCTGTAAGCATTTTCCAAAGCATGCAGTCAAAATCCCTGACGAGTCCTGTACCTGCTTTTTGTGGTAACACCGTTCTTGAAGTTGTATGTAGCATGCCAGGCAGCTTTGACCTTTCCAGTGTCACTTCAGTCTCTCACTGGTATCTCTAGCTCCAGTCTGGCATGCTTTCTTTTTGGTCTGCCAAGTGAGACAACACAACCCATTCTACCCATTTCGTCAAATCCTACCTGGACATAACAGGTAGAACTATTAATATCTTTAGTATGCTCTTTGTAGAGATACAGGCTTGTAGGTACTCTGCCTATGGCTGTTCCTCCATTGATACTGGATAAATTGGCATAAATATAGTTCACAAAGAACAGATGCTATAGAGTTTTGTCCATTTTGGGTAAAATAAGAGCAACAGAATCCACATGCATGTGAAAAACTGAAGCTGAGCTCAACATGCCAAACATTAGCCTAAAATTATTAGTTAATTATATCTCAGCCAACAAATATGCACTTCAAATGAATGATGGATTGGGAGGGTCAGCCTCTGCACCCATTGAAAACTGCTGGACCAAAATGTACTCAGATGAACTTGTGAATTTCTGAAGTCTTATTTCAAATGCCAGATACTGTAGGGGTTTGCTAATAAATGTGTGTATATATGTATAGAGATATATAAAATGCTGTACAAAATTCTACTTCTGTTGCTATGCTTTTTCCCTTTTCCATCCCCTTTTCTGCTTCTTTCCTTCTCCTTCATTGCTGTAGCTCATGTAGCTTTCTTCCTGTTTTGCTTCCTTCTTTACATTGCTTTTCCTCCTCTTCCATTACTCGAACCAGTATGAGTATACAGATATATTCAGTGTAAGTAACAYGAATTACATGTTGCTAGACTCATAATATAGCCACAGACTCCTTTTGTATTTCAGCACTGAGTATAAGTAATTTATATCAGTTACATAATACCCTAAACAGAAAACTATTCATTTAAAAATGATTCTCTGAAGAACGTAGTACCATATTGTTAAAAGTCTGAAACTCATATTGGGTTTGTACAGCAATATGTTCAGACACCTGCACAGGCAAATGCTTCATAAACTCTAAAGTACTAAAAAAAAAAATATAATACCATGAGTCACACCTAGTCAGATAAATAAGAGGTCGATCATGAAAACATGAGGCAAACAAGGCATATGCAGAAAAAGAATTTCAGGGTGAAAGTTATAGTATGCATTTGAATCACTTATATGGCAGATTTAATGAGATTAAAATTTAATCCATATTCCACTTGGAAGTGGAGCGTATTGATATGCATGAAAACTAAGTGAGTTAAAAAAGATGTTTTGAAAAAGGCACCAAACAAAAATTGGTGTTAGAGGATTAGGAATTAGCCTAAATGAAACAACATTGAGATATTTTCTAGTCCACTTTTAAATTCCTTTTGAAACCACACTTTTAGGAATTTAGAATCTAACCAAACTGTAGTGAAGGTATATTGAAGGTGTTGGAATGCATTAGACAGAGGCAACACTTTGTTTACGAGTCCAGACACATTTTTTGGACTACTGAATTCATTTGAAGTACATTCAAATCTTTAAATCAAAACTGTTACAAAAGTAGAATGCTACTTTATTTATTAAATACCGTGGCTTAACTGAACTTCTGAACTTTCCTGGGAGATTATTTGTTTTACATATTTTTGTTTAGATTATAAGGTCAGATCCAACAAGTATACAAGAAAGAAGAATATCTCTGCAAGAAATAGCAACATTGAGGCTTTAATGCCTAAATGGAGGACTCCATTTCATGAGTAAAACAAAAAGGTTTGCTTAATTACATGTTCTTTTTAATAGCCTCAAAAGAGTACCAAACATTTTTTTCCCCCCTTAACTTTTCTAAACTGAAGAAAATAGTAATTCTGAATTGCAGCCAGTTTACTGGCTACTGGTTTTCTTTGCTTAACTCTTCTTTTTATCCTCCTGTTTCCATTCACCAAAGTTCTTGCATTCAGCTTTCTCTTTCCTCCGGAGTGATTCTTACTCTGAAATTTGATTTCAAAGAGCTGAATAAGAAAGGATGAAGTATTTGCATTGTGAGAACAATATTTGTCAGAAAGCCTGAGACATGCTAAAGCACCCTTCACTGTGACAGAAGCATTTTTCAGTGCTGGGTGAAGCAGCACAGAGACATCAACAGGAGTTCTGCTGGAAGCAAAATGAATTAAGCATGGTTTCATAAAAACCTGTCTCCTGGTTGAATTCTCTCACACTTAATATAGTGAAAACTCCCATTAAAGGGTGTCTGTCTCTGTTCCTCCCCCCATCCCATGGTTGCAGTTTTCATACTCTCTCTGTCTTTCTGTTTTCTAATGAGAATTGAGCTCAGTGGGAGGCATTAGTGAGTTTTTCCTCTAACCAACTGTGTATTTCACAAACCTTTTAAGAATATAATACTATTAGAGTTTGTAATTCTTTGAAAAATTGGTGGAAATCAAACCACATATTCAGTTGGGAGTAAAGGAAAAATCTATGTACATTTATGCATTACACTACAAACCTCACTTTCTTAGGAAACCAGGCTAAAAAATGTTTCTATTAGCATGTTATGATGCTAAAATTCATGCATAATAGAGGTCAGGCAACAGTATGCTGCTAACAGCAAGCTGTGGACTGAGCGGTAGGCAAAAGGAATGTAGTGAATAGGGGGAACAGCTTTAATAAAAGATCCTCAGCTACGTTGTTCTGCCTGCAGGCAGCTATAGTCATTCTTCCTCTATTGACAAATTGTCTGACACTTCTAGGATATAAACTGATTCTGCTCTGAGGTTAGTGTCATACTCCTCAGGCCCGGTGCAGAGTCCAGCTGATGGGTGTTTTCAGTTCTGTAATACCCCTCTCTATTTTATCAGCTCTTTTTTGGAATTAACTTTCTGAAAATAGAGATATTTCACTGCTATTGACAGCATTGTGGGGGCGGGGAGGGAAATAAAAGCATTCAGCATGCAAGCACAAAGGAAGGCTTCAGTCCCCCCAGCTTTCTCTCTATAGCTGCTCAGAAGCTTTTAACACTTCAACCAGATGAACAATGTGCAGCCTTGCTGAGCATATACATAAGAGAAGCTCCTTGACTAAGCTCATTGGAGGCAGAAAGATGGCAGGAACTCTTTGCCCTAATTTCTCTTAAGGCTTTGGAGTCTTGAGTAACCACGGTTAAGGAATGGTTTCTCATCCTTTTCAAATAAAACAGGAGTTGCCTTCAACTTCAGGGTATTGATGATTTTAGATAGGAAGCCGAGAAAGTGTCTGGCAAATCTTCAGTGGGTGATCTGGGCTTTAAACCAGAACACTGTCAATGCTTCAGAAGCGCAGGCAAACAAACATAAGTATTTTGGACACGTCTTTAATAGGATGCTGGAGCTGGAGAAATCTAGTAAACTACAGTCAGAAAAGGGCAGAGAGACTGATGAAAACAGAGTGCGTGATGGCAGTGGAGAACAGGCATGAAGGGAAAAAGCTGACAGAAAACATTTGTAAATTGTGCTGAAGTTGAGGAAAAGAGGATAGGAAGGGAGCATAAGCCAGGATTGTTTTGTTTCCTATGTCATTTTAATAACCTCTCAGATCCTAGAACTTGTGAATAAAAGGGCTGAAAATGAGGTTTGCTCTATGATGGTTTTCAGAATTGCTATAACTGTCTTGAATAATAGTTACCTCTTTTATTTACTTGTGTAGATGAACAACATATTTTGAAATGAAAGCAATAATTTCCATAGTATGAGTTTTAATACCTCTCAGCTTCATTTGCTAATGAAAAAGCAAGGTGAGATGGTAGTAAGACCTGGTCTGGGCTTTAAGAACCAAAGGTTTTGTGTTTTATTCTCTGTGGAACGGTGGGTAAGTCATTAACAGGTCCACAAAGCAAGTAGGTGTTTACAGCCTATAGGCATAATAGCTAATTTGACTCCAAGGGTCTTTATCTATACTGAGAGATACCACTGAATTGATTATTCTAATTACAATTTATAATACATATATATATACATCACAATTGAAGCAAACAAAAATCAAGTCATTAACAGTTGCAGATTTTTGTGTACTCAAAATAGAAGCCATTTAAATTCATACTCTATGACTTTAAAGCTTTGTTTATGTAGGTAATTTTGTTGTCTTCATGTGAATTTCTTTGAGGGTATTCATATTCTACAAAATAGTTTTTTAAGATACTTGGGTATGTAGCTAGAACTTAGTATTTCAATTCCTAGCTGAGAAAACCTTCAGTACGTTTAGGTTTTTATATGCTGTTTCTTACTGTGATTTTTGAGTGATGTATAAAATATTATGACTTACATTAAGTCTTGTGAGCTTTCTTTTTCCATTCATTTCCTCTATGTTTCTTCTTTCTACATTTCTAAGAGATGTCTTCTGGTTTTAACACAATTATACTGCTTTGAATGTAATATTTGTTCAATAGAACATACAGAAGGTATTGTTTTTGAAAAAAATCTGGTGTATATTTTTGAAGAATGTCAGAATCATGTCAGTTTCTGTTAACTTCAGCTTTATATTCCAATATGCCACCAAAAATAACCAAGGATTCATACCTGTTTTCATCCTCTAGGTGATTCACTTCCCATAATGGAAATACTGAGCTGACATTGCTTATTTTTTTTCTTACCTGGGAATTCATAGAAACATAGAATCATTAAGGTTGGAAAAGACCTTTAAGATCGAGTCCAACCGTCAACCCAGTACCCATGCCCACTAAACCATGTCCTGAAGTGCCACATCCACACGTTTTTTGAACGCCTCCAGTGATGGTGACTCCACCACTTTCCTGGGCAGCCTGTTCCAATGCTTGACTACCCTTTCAGTGAAGAAATTTTTCCTAATATCCAATCTAAACGTCCCCTGGCGCAACTTGAGGCCATTTCCTCTCATCCTATCGCTTGTTACTTGGGAGAAGAGACCAACACCCGCCTCTCTACAGCCTCCTTTCAGGTAGTTGTAGAGAGCAATAAGGTCTCCCCTCAGCCTCCTCTTCTCCAGGCTAAACAACCCCAGCTCCCTCAGCTGCTCCTCATAAGACCTGTTCTCCAGACCCTTCACCAGCCTCATTGCCCTTCTCTGGACACTCTCCAGTACCTCAATGTCCTTCTTGTAGCGAGGGGCCCAAAACTGAACACAGTATTCGAGGTGCGGCCTCACCAGTGCCGAGTACAGGGGCACGATCACCTCCCTACTCCTGCTGGCCACACTATTCCTGATACAGGCCAGGATGCCGTTGGCCTTCTTGGCCACCTGGGCACACTGCCGGCTCATGTTCAGCCGGCCGTCAACCAGCACCCCCAGGCCCTTTTCCGCCAGGCAGCTTTCCAGCCACTCTTCCCCAAGCCTGTAGCGTTGCCTGGGGTTGTTGTGACCCAAGTGCAGGACCCGGCACTTGGCCTTGTTGAACCTCATGCAACTGGCCTTGACCCATCGATGCAGCCTGTCCAGATCCCTCTGCAGAGCCTTCCTACCTTCAGGCAGATCAACACTGCCGCCCAAGTTGGTGTCATCTGCAAACTTACTGAGGGTGCACTCGATCCCCTCGTCCAGATCATTGATAAAGATATTAAACAAGACTGGCCCCAAAACTGAGCCCTGAGGAACACCGCTCGTGACCGGCTGCCAGCCAGATTTGACTCCATTCACCACAACTCTCTGGGCTCAGCCGTCCAGCCAGTTTTTTACCCAGCAAAGAGTACACCCATCCAAGCCATGACCCGCCAGCTTCTCCAGGAGAATGCTGTGGGAGACAGTGTCAAAGGCTTTACTAAAGTCCAGGTAGACCACGTCCACAGCCTTCCCCTACATATTCCAGCATAAGAAAACTTAGTAGGAATTCAACTGAATCAAGTGCCTCATCTAGTTAACGGATTTGGGTTAAGAGTACAGTTAGTAAAAGTTGTTACCTAAAATGGTGATTTTAAAATAAATAAATAAAAATTTGAAGACCTCAATGTATGTTTACAACGTAGGAAGGAATGAAAAAAGGGCAGCAATTTTTTGTAGTGAGCGTAAGGTAGCAACGCCCCTATTATTTTAGCCAGATTAGCTAGTAGCTATTTCTGTTTTCATGCTAGTATGCTAAGCGTACTAATTCAATAGTTCAGAACACCCCTGAGCTGTGGGTATGCTGGAGCTATCCTAAAGGCTACAAGGGGAAAGCAGGGGCAAGTGCTTCCTTTTGGGAGTTCACTGGTTCACTTATACTTTTTTTTTTTTCCAAAACAACATGTGTGGATTATTTTTTTATATATATATATATATATGAACAAATTTTTTCCAGTTCAGTTTCTCTCAAAGGCTGCGCCAGAACACAGCTATTACTAAAACTCAAAAAATGCTTTATACATTTATTCTTAAGAAGAATTCCTCTAATATTAATAGTTTTAAATTTTCCTTTAAATACAATTATGAGCTTACTGTTGTRCCTTAAGCTTGTAAGAAGTGGACTCCTTTTAACTGAATGTGTCAGGACTTATAATTCCTGCATGGGAACATGGATTTGCCTAAAGGCTTTTATCAGAAGGAGGGGAAAAAAGCTAATAGTAGCTGAAGAAGCCTAGAATGAATTTCTGGAATAGAAGACTAACAGGATTCAGCCTGTACTGGACATCCCCTAGACACTCATGGTAGACAGAAAGGGAGAAGACAACCAAAAGAGTATTTGGCATTTCTAGGGAAGATGATAGGCTTTTCTGTTTAAATGGGAAATGAAAAATGTTGTAACACCTTTTTCTAGCTGGTCTTGAAATTAAAGATTTTGATACTTCCAGTTGCACTAAATGTGCAGTTCTAGACAGTTCTACAGAATTACAATATCATGATATCAGAAAGATACGTGTCTTTCATAGACAACACTCACAGACATGCCATTTGTGTATAATTTATGCTTTGAATAAATCAGCATTAGTCTTATGTCAGAGGGATAATAATTTACATATTTTCTGAGTAGCTTTCAGTTTAAGTGTATAGCTCTGCATGACAGGATAGTCCAGAAGTCTTGTAAGAAAGTAGAAAATTATGTCCGTGCAATACTAATGTCTCCCAGCTCTGCCATATATGAATTTGCCAGCCTAAACTTGCTCACTGAGATTAGACGGGGCGACGGCCTACTCTGGTTTGGTTACAGGCTGTGACTTTGCATCACAAGACGCACAAAGAAACATGGTAAGTAGCAGCAAATTCAAGTAGCCCTGATGTATTACCACTCTTTCAACAGCCAAGATATAGCATAGACATAACCTTTCCAATTACCGTTATGTAAAGCACATACAGAGCAACTTCTGCAGGGTATAAATTAGGAAAGCCTCAGGAGAAGAAATTTCCTTCCTTATCTCTAAGGGAATTGATATTCTGCAGTAGACCAGCCAAATAACAGTCATATAAGCTACTTCATTAGGAAGAGTTTTGGTTTAACTGCTCTCTCATTTACAATTAGAGGTGTTAATTCAATGGCTAAAGGTCAGGAATTACTCATTGCTAGCACTGTGTCTCAGAAGCATGTCTAGGAAATGGTCATCAGTTCAAATCAGAGGCATTAATATGCAATTAAAGGTCACAATAGCTTTTGCTGAATGAAATTAGCTGTGCCCCAGATGAACTTTTTCTGAAGGGATGGTTGCATAGTTGAGCTGAATATGCCTTCACAGGAACATCCCAGCTAAGCATCTGCTTTTTAGAGGAGCCAAAGACTGTGGTGAGACAGTTTTTGTACCAGCTTGGAATAGTTTAAAGTGCTTCTCCCAACTTCTGGATAAAGATGAATTGAAAAAGGAGAAAAGTGAGTAAGTTCAATTTCGTGGTGTTTAATGCTGAGCAGTTGAAAGAGGGTAAACTTTATATAGATCAGAATTAAGTAAACAAAGGTAAGTATGCTTACCTTAAGCTGTAGTTTGTAGGTCTACTTCCAGAGCATTTCATATTGATGTTCTGTAAATTACTTTCCTGTTATTTCAAACCTTCTGTTTTACCTAGTCAATACCACAGCTGTTGAAAATATCCAGAATTACCTTATTAGTTGCTTCCTATACCATGTCTGGGCAGAAATACATGTATTTGGAGTTGTCTTAAGCCGATTCCGTTGTATTAGCTTCTTCAAATTCTTGTGACTCTTTTTTTGAAGGCTTAAAATCATTCTGCAGCAAGTCTTAAGCCTCTCTTAGCATGGTGTTTGCAAATTCAAGAAGAAGGATTTTTCTATTCTATTAACCAGGCCATTGGGTGATGCTGAAATTCTTGTCACTATTGAGTATCGTCAGTAAAAATATTGAGCAGAATGAAAACCAGGACATCTCTGTAAGAAATTTGATTGAACAAAGCTTTCCAGCTTAAAAATGAACTTGATAACAACAAAGATTAGTTTCCCAACTGGTTCTGAAGTATTATCCATTAAATTCATCCAGACTAGACCAGGCTGCATGTTGCCAAATACATAGATACATCTTCACAACAGGGATTACAACCAATTCAAATATAGCGATGGGGAGGAAAGCTCTCAAGAATCTCAGTGATTAAGCACAGTTTAGTAAATAGCCCACTAATTGAGTTGCAGTAATCTGTTATGTGTATAGGCTATGAGCCTCTCCCTCATTCTGTAAATGAGTCATTTTACTTTGGATCTGGCCAAGGCAGGGTAGCACATGTAACCAGTCAGAAATTGCATTTCTGAACCTTCAGCTCTACTATGAATTTTTTGAATACTGCTAGGTTCAGCCCTATTTAACTTTGCTTTTATCTTGCAGTTACCAAACATGGTTGAAAACCATCTGTAAGTTCACTTACATTAAAGGACACCTGCATGACTGAAACCCTTTGTGTTACTGTTGCAGTTGCTCATAAACCATGTGTTTGACTTACATTGTATAGTGAAAACAGTGGTTTTACTCCTCAGTACTTAGATGTGCTAGGATCACAATCTTTGCATGAAAAGCATGCTCTCATCAGAAATATTACTTTGATACCGAGAACAGTCTTCAGGGCAGAAATCAACTGCATTTTTTCTCCTCAAAATACTCTTCCTTCCATATTGTACTTCTGCATCTTACAATGTCATAATTATATGTTGTTCCATACTGAACAAAGCACACAAAGATGTTAAAAGTTACTGACTTTTGTTAAACTTTCCAAGATCTGAGGGTAGTCACTTCCCAGCAGAACATAGTTAGACTGTTCTGGCCATCTGCTGCTTTCTACCAGCATCCTTCAGCACTCACTAGATGGCTGTGTATCCTTATGTATGTTTACTTGTAAAGTCTAGAAGAATAGTAGTAATCCCCACACCATTTGAGGATCTTTCTGAGTAGTGTGCATTCCAGTACATGGCTTGTGTACCTCTCTATCTAGGTCATCTTGCTTTAACCTTGGCTAAAGTGACCCCTGAGTTAACCTCGACTCTTCTGCTAGAAAACATCCCAATCTCTGTACCAAGCTTTATGATGTTTCCTCTACCAAACCTCAAATATCCTTCATCAAACACAATTGAGTAGACTGATTTCTCAGCAAGAGTATTCTCTTTGCACATCCATTGTTTGGTAGATAAAAATAACTAATTATAGCTCTTTGTTCTCTAGTACCTCTAGTGTGGTGGTTTTACCAGCACAGTCATGAGGAGGAACACAAAATGAGGCAGTCTTCAAAGAAACACACAACCTCTCAAAAGCAAATAATATGAGTTCATAAGTTGCATACTGAAAGAGACCTTAGGTAAATACTTAAGTCCGGATCATGCTCTTGTTGAGTTAGACAGTACAACCTAATGGAACCATGCTTGCTAACTGAGCAGCTACAGTAGCTGAAAACTTGTCATACTTGATCAGACCAAAGAGAAATGCATTTCATTATTGACAGTACTGCTACTTAAAAAGAAACTGCAAGATACTCCAAAATAGAAAATTACGTCAAGTAATTAACAGTTGAAACAAGACACTTCAGTTTCCTTCTGAATTTTTATTTTAGCTAGTGAAATATGCTTGCTCTTATTGTATATATCAATCTTTTTTTTTTTTTCTCCCTCTCATAAGGTCTTCCTTGAAGTCATATATTGTAGCAATGTATTCCAATTCTGAATTTAGGTGGGGGGAATGAGCATTTCTCCTTTTTGTTTCTTTTAAGCATCTACTCCTGTTTTATGCAACAGTATAAGAGAGCTTTCAATCTTTTTTGTAAAATTTTATTTCATTTTATCTTTCTTCTGTCCTGTTATGCATTATCTTTCTAAAATAAGCAGTCCAAATATATTTAGTCATCTCCTGATGTGAAAGGATTTTTTTCTGCTTTTATTAAATAATTGTATTCTATCCTATCTGGAATATTTTTTTAGTATGATATTTGTTGAAAGTTAAGACATGTAAACACATTATACAGGGTGATTGAGTATTATAGCATTGACTAATGTCATATTAATCTCAGTTTTATTTTGTATTCCTCATTTGATACCTTAATATCTAGCTTGTTTTCATGCTCACAGTAGGATATTAAGTTGAGTTTTGGGTCTAAATATCTGTTGCAGTTTAACCCCAGCCAGCAACTAAGCCCCACACAGCCGCTCACTCCCCCCGGCGGGGTGGGGGAGAGAATCAGAAGGGTAAAAGTGAGAAAACTCATGGGTTGAGATAAAGACAGTTTAATAGGGAAAGCAAAAGCCACGCACGCAAGCAAAGCAAAGAATTCATTCACTACTTCCCATGGGCAGGCAGGTGTTCAGCCATCTCTAGGAAAGCAGGACTCCATCACGCGTAACGGTTACTTGGGAAGACAAACACCATCACTCCGAACGTCCCCCCTTCCTTCTTCTTCCCCCAGCTTTATGTGCTGAGCATGACGTCATACGGTGTGGGATATCCCTTTGGTCAGTTGGGGTCAGCTGTCCTGGCTGTGTCCCCTCCCAGCTCCTTGTGCACCCCCAGCCTACTCGCTGGTGGGGTGGGGTGAGAAGCAGAAAAGGCCTTGGCTCTGTGTGAGCACTGCTCAGCAGTAATGAAAACATCCCTGTATGATCAACACTGTTTTCAGCACAAATCCAAAACATAGCCCCATAGGAGATACTGTGAAGAAAATTAACTCCATTCCAGGCAAAACCAGCACATCTCCATCACTCACAGTTGTGTAGTTGTTTAAGATATTCAGCCTCAGTCCAGCGCACTTGACTTTGAGTATACTGCCCCAAATGTTATCTGCCATCATTCTGTCTAATTACCTAGGTAGGCTGAGGCTCTCTACAGATCCTTGATAATTGTTTTAATTGGCTCTTTGATTTTCTGTTGACTTGATTAAGTAATTGTATAGTGATTAGATGAATTTCCAAATGTTCATATTTTTCTGCAGAAACACAAAGTTCATTTTAAAATAATGTTGGATTTGGTTTAGCAGATGACAAAAAATCTTGAAAATACTTTTTGTTTCCTCCTGTGCAGATACCTCAAAAATATAGAACATATTCTATTTCAATAAATGGTATAGGATGGGGAGGAAAGATAATTTTGGAGATAATTGTATCTTGATGAATTTAATCCAGAAGTAATCATTCAGCAAAGTTCTTCCTTTTGCTTATTATTTTTTAATGGGAAAGGTCTGTTTTCAGAACTAAGGAAGGTCATAGTAGGCATGAAAGAGGCATAAGCCAGGTTTTTATACAAAAATGAGAGGTCTACATTTCCATAGTGTAAACCAAATCAAGCTGCACAACTACAGGTATTGAAAAGAGAAAGTATCACTAAAGAGAACCCCATGATTCTGGAGTGAGCAGGTTTTCCCAGTAGAAAGATCCATTTTACAGAGTTTGCCACCCTCCTTTTTTAAGTTGAATTAAGATATCTTCACTTTGTCTGTCTCCACCTTTTGTTCCTTTTTTTTTTTTTTGATCTTAGCACTTCAAAATGAAGAGTCAGAATTAGAAGTTACAAACCACCTCATCCATAAAGGCAAGAGGACAGCAGTTACAAACTGAATTAGGAAGTATTTTAAAAAAATTAATTGATCAGTATTGCCCTTGCTATCTGTGTCTTCCTCCTTCAAGCTAGTATTATCCTGAGCTGTTGCAAAGTGGTACCACTACTCTCATAGAATACCTTTTCAGTTTTCATCTGTAACGAGTCTACTCTACTCTCTGAGTGAGAAACTCTATTTTCTCCACCTTATCTTCCTGGTCAGGTAGTTGAGGTTTATTTTTTTGGCAGCAGAGGGTAAGCAATATAAAACACTAAAACAGGTATATGCAAAAAAAGCATGCACTCTGCATGCACATGCAAGTTTGCAGTAAATGACTTACATCACTAAAAGCCAAAAAACCTGAACTTTAGTAGATCATAACAAACTAGTGTGCAGATAATTGTAATATTGTAATATTATCAAAATCTAAGCTGTAGACTGCACACTCTTACAAAATGTTTTAGAATCAATATTTCTGCTTCTCTTCTTGACTGCAGTATAGACAAGGGTGTGGAGATGTGTGTTTGTCTTGATAAATCACCAGAAATGCCTAAAACTTCTAATTAATTAGAAGAGTCCATTTATATTCTACTTCCCCAGCTTTCATATTGTCAGAGATATTGGTTTTGTCCGTCCTACTAGTGGGCTAAAAGAGAATAACTACTAATTATCTTGTGAAATACATTGGGAGGAAGAGAGAAATCACAACATAAATTTCTTTTCATATGCACGTGAACAAAACCAGCAATGAGAATGGAAGCTTTAAAATGATAAAAACAATTAAAATCCAAATGTCAGGTTTGAGTTATTTAAAATAAATAAATAAATAAATATAATTCTACAGAAGTAGTAAAGAAAACATGTTCTGAGATAGCTGAAGTCATAGAAGGTCATCAGAACATTAAAAAGAGGTAGACTTTTTAAATTTAGTTCCACTTGAGTTTGTGCGTGCATTGCAATGAGTACGATTAAGGCTGGAGTTGGAGGTGAAGCTGTCAAGTGTGACATGCTAGAGTATAATTGAAAGGATGGAGTGATAGGTTTAGAATCAGTGCTTACAGCAGGAAAAGTAATCACTGGTGTGATTTGTACATGTGTTAATACTTCAAGCTTTAACAAAACAGTAGGGAAACACTGCAGACTTTCTCGAGTATGCTGCATACAAGTTTTCAGTAACAAATATATGCTTGACTGTCAGTCTGAATGCTGGCAGATCAGAACAAAAGGATCCTGGCTTTCAATCCTCTGCACAGAAGATGGTGCTTCAGGATGGTATCTTGTCTTAAGCTGCCTGTCAGTCATGTGTCTTTCCAGTTTCTCAAGCTCCCTCCACACAGCATGTTTTGTCAGCATGAGCTGTTGTCAGGATGATCTTTACAGTCTGAATACCTGTCCTGAACTCTCATGTTGTCTTATATGCAGCGTTCTTGGCAGTGTATCCATCAATCCGTGAAGGGAGGCAACCAAGCTGAGAGAGCCATCATGGTTAAAGAACTGGTGCTGGACTCTGAAGTAGTCTGTCTTCATGTACTTGAATATTAGTTACTCAGATCTTTAATTTGATGCAGAAACAGCAGAGATAGTGAGCACTAAAGACAGTATAGCACAAAAAACAATCCAAAAGTACTAGGACTGCAAAGAATCAGTGTTGATGATATTTTATTGCATCCCAGCAACAAAAACCTGATAATCCTAGTCATGTAATGTCCAGATTATTTAAACTGAATCACAACTAAAAATATGCTAGTTTAGAATAAATTACTCATTTCGCTTATGGGCACTGAATTAAACCTGAACACTGGAAAGAGTCTGCTAATCCTGTCACTAAGCAGCAACATCGGTAATGGAAAAACTGAAGTGGATGCATAAGAGCATTTAGTTATTTTAAGAGACCTGGAATAGTCTGCTTTAAACCTATAGTTACTAGAAGCAGCTGGGGATATCTTGGTGTCAGAATCCCATGGACTCATCCCCTTCCCTACAGGTTTTTCTATCTACTATTTAATTCTGTGTAGTTATAACTCTAGTTTAACATCGGACTAGATAAGTCCCTATTATCATGTACAAAACCAAATATATAGGAGAGATGTTGCATTCAAGTACAAGTTAGCTGGTTGGTGTCAGAGACTTCTGGAAGGTAATTTAGGGATTAGAAGACACCTCTGTATCTTTACTGCTTCTTTTCACTGAGCTTGAGGAAGACACAATGTGTTTTGGGAGGGAGAAATAATTAAAAATAAATTAAAAACTACATGTAAGTCAGCCATATTTATCATACAATGTTGTGGATAGAAATTCACTGCAAAGAACAGTCTAAAACAGGTTGTGTAACTAACATATAAAAAAAGTAGTGCATTAGCTGTGAAGTCTAAAGAAGCTATATTAATCCTGCAAGTATTGTTTGTTATGGTACCGTATCTGGAGCAACTATTGACAGACACTGTTCAGCACCCTTATCAACAATATCCGTGCAGCCTGCCATATGTGAACTACTTTGCAATGGGTTAGTAAGGTGTTTCTCTAAAATAAATTAATTCTGGCTGTTCTGTATATGCCCTGACTGTTGAATTAAACCATGATACAGTAAGCAATTTCTTTCTTTATATTTTGCATGTTCTAAATGTTTTGCAGTGAGCAAGAATACAAGAGCAAATTCACCTTCTAAAAATAAAAAACTGGCCTCTGATAACTATTATAAACTCCAAGCAGACAGCTTCTCTTCTTCAGTACACTGCCCACAGTGTAGCACAGGGGGTTTATAATGGCAGTCCAAAAACATTTAAAAAAAAATTTGTTATATTCAGGGTCTATGGATTCAGACTGATGCACAGCATCAGCTTCCAATTAGATGACTATAAATTCACAGGCATTCTTAGGGATCAGTGATGTTCAATGATACCTTACCAGATCAGTGCGGAAATTTTGATGAAACAGAATTGACTTCTACTGTGATTTGTTCATTTGTTTTCCTCTGCCATTTCTTTCTGCCCTCTGAGATTTCTTAACTGGAACTGTTCTGATTAATTTAGACCTAACATTTGCAATAATATTGGTTCTTTGAAAGAAGTTTTTATATGGAGTTTTATTATTAATATTTCATAAAACTTACAGGGTCGTGAAGGGTTATTGACTCAATAAAAGGCCATGATCAAAAAGCTCCAAGTTCTCTGTCAGTTATTTAATTATAAAGATTGTGAGCATCTAGGAGAGCAGGTACATCCTCTACCCTGACCCATTACTCCATATTCCAGAAGTCTGCTGTTTAAGTTCATATATATATCACTAAACAAACTTACCAACTTTATTATTTGCAAATACAGTCACTTTTATATAAACTAAATATATACTCATTCACAAATGTCAGCTTGCAAAACTGTGAATTTGAACCAAAGTTGAATTAACAACACAAAAGAAGCCTGAATGTACTTTTTAATGTGAAGATCAACTTTCTTTTTTCTTTTTTTAACTCAAGTAAACTAAAATTATGTATGTTATCATCACACATTTATTTATTGCAAAACTACACCAAGTTAGTGATCCTCAAGGGGATTTTTTTTTTAGAGATTAAAGATTTTAGTGGTTTAGAATTAGAGGTCATAAACCTGGGATAAATATTTTTATCTTTATCCCAAAAGATAATTAACAGTATCCCAAAACAGGACTAGTAGGAGGACTGCTTTATGATTTAATTGAGAATAGAAGCTCTGTTCCATCACACTTGCTTTTATATTAAAACTTGACCACGATCTTCATTTACAATAGTGATACCCAAACAAATCGTATGGACAGAAAGAGCTGAAATATCCCCTGTGGTGAAAACTTGGGCATTTGTGGGTTTAGTGCAATGGAAGATGCCACAGATATTTCTGAGCTGGTGGGTTTTGTTTCTTTAACACCTTATTTAACTAACCTGGATGCTAGGCTAAATTTTAGCAATGCTTTATAAAGTGGTGTTTTGTTTTTTTTTTTTTTTGCATTGGTCTAGCTAGAAGGCTCACTGTCTGCTATTTCTGTGTACTCTTTAAATCAAATTTTCTTGTGTGTTCACTAATATGATTTATTCTGAACAAATCTATTTAGATGTGCTTGTTGCATAGAAAGTAAATTTCAGTGAGGAAGACACGCTAAAGATTAAAGTATTAAGGTATCAGTGAAAATTCAGGGAACTTATGGTTTCAGTTTTCTTGTATTTTTTAAGCTTCCTTTTGTTTTGACAGTTGTTCATATTACTTTAGAGAAAAATTGTTTCAAATATCACCATGGTGTTTAAAATAAGCTCATTTGACTTTTGAAGCAGTCAGTCACAAAATGATTTCAGGTCAGTACTGAACCTCTGTCTTGTATTGGTCTGTAAGGAACAAAATCTTATATAGGGATATTAACGAAGAATTCAGTGTCTGATGACTAAGAGAAGCAGCTGGTAGATGTTATCTTTCTGTTGGCCTTTTGGATGAGTAATCCACTAGTAAAGATATCAGTTATGAAGAACAACTTTAAAAATAACTACTAAAATATTCCAATATTTATAATACTATTAACAATATTTTGCAATTTAGGCATTTAAAACCTGTTCAATAATGATTTTTTTCCTTTAAGTTTACTTGGTAAGGAAATAAAACATGCTTTCTTTGTTTTGAGTTGTTAGTGTGCTGTAGAGTACTTATTCCCAATTTGCATGGTTAAATCAGTAAGGCTGTTTTTCTACCTAAAGGATATGTATACTATGATATAAATGCACCTGACTATGTGCCAAGTACCAACTCACAGGGCAAAGGACTCTCTTATC
This sequence comes from Oceanodroma leucorhoa, assembly GCA_030449065.1. Taxonomy (NCBI): domain Eukaryota; kingdom Metazoa; phylum Chordata; class Aves; order Procellariiformes; genus Oceanodroma; species Oceanodroma leucorhoa. The sequence goes on along the minus strand of JASVER010000033.1, from coordinate 133,115 downwards.
TATTGCTCATCCTTTATAATACAGTTCTGGTCAAACTTTTCAAAGCCTGTAATATAATCATTTAGGGATAGTTATAAAATGCCTGAGGCAGTCAGGCCTCTCATTAACTGCCACTGATGGTGAAGAGACTAAGTCTTGTTTATCACATAGTGCAGTAATTGCATTTCAAAATAAAAGATAGCCTTTCTGCTGGATATAATCTTAAAATAAAATGTAGCAACCTAAGCACTGCAACTCAAATCCTTCTGTGTATCTTTTTTTAGGGACTTCCTGAGAAAGAGGCTGTGGTTTGATCATTTGAGAGTAGCTAATGATGAACTTCGTTCCTTTGTGAACCAGCTTATATTCTAAGTTTCAAAAACTTTTTTTTGATTATGAAGCCTTTGGTTATGGGTATTTGGCTAATTATGGATAGTAACAAATTTTTTCCCTTTTTTCCTAAATCTACTACCTGATCATTTGATTAGATGTAGCATATATGAATCCATATTTATGTATGACAGGATTCATTAGCCTTTTAAGAGACTCAAGCAATGTGTCTAGTTTGAAATAACTGTAGATTGTGGTAGACATAAGTAATGTAGATGGTAGTTAATGGGGAGAGATGAGTGATCCCAGCTAACAAAGGTGTTGAAATGGCAGAATTGCTTTGGCAGGTTGCATGCAGCATAGATGACTAGCTTCAACTGCAGACCTAATGTGGCTTATAATAAGTGATAGGAAACTTAGCTTATTTCTAAAAGTTATCCCACTTCTCTGTATTTCTCCTCATTCAGCTATGGCTTTTATTCCAAATATTTGGGATTACAAATACATGGAATGTTCAAGATATGGGAACATATTGGATTTATGTACTGGTACAATGATATTTCCTTTTTATTTAGAAACTGGAGAGGTGTATTGGGTTAATTTCCACTTAATGTGTTGAATAAACAGGAAAAAAGAGGTGGTTTGGTTCAGGATTCAAGCTATTGTTGGTAGTTTGTGAGTGTTAACATCAGAAAACACTTTTTTTAAAGTCATACCATTTGAAGGAAACATTTGAAATCAACACCAAAATTTATCACCTGTAGTCTGAAAACTATTTCTATTATCAGTAGAGAACACCACAATTAGAACTAATTCATTGCCTTGGCAGATTTCATATAGCACAAAGATAAGCTGGGTAAGAGGTGAACTGCAGCCTACTTTAAGGGGCAGAGTTCCCAGACAAGAACTGGGGAATATACACTTTCTGTGTCAGGAACATCACATGATTGTATGTCATGTAGCAATTACTGAGGGAAAATGTGAAAAATTTCAGGAAGGTGACAAGTTGTAGGTTGAAGGCAGGCATTATAATGATGTGAAGAATGACCGTGAAACTGAGGGGTTTTAGTGGACATATAGTATTTCCTAGCAAAATATACCTGAGACTGAGAATGTATCATCACCTCTTTCTAGGGGACCATTTTCTGCTCCTTTTACTGTGTGTATCTGTGTATACTATTTTATACTGTAAGCAACTCCATATCTTATTTTAAAAAAGGATTACGAGTGCAGAATCACAGAATCAGACCTAAGAGGTCTCTCTGTTATGCTAACAAATAACTGAGATTCTAATTTGTATAAAGAAATTTTACAATCAAACTTTTTTGTTTCATATTATTCCAGTTTTTTGTTTTTTTTTTTTTTTTTTTTACAACGCTGCTTACAACCAGAAGAATTACTACAGTCACATTTGAATTAAGGAATAGTGCAAAAAATAAATAATCTAATGAGACTTGAAAAGGAATTCAGTACAAAATACACTCAGGAATCAATGCTGATGTTTTCTCCAGATAAATTGCTGTACTGATTGTTATGAAGTATATTGATGTCACTGTCACTATGACAACATTGTGACAAGAACTAGTCACTCTAGGCTACCTTGTAAAAGGATCTGTCATCTATATTTTTTTTTGTATATAAAGTAGTAGAAATGAGAGCCTCTCCCCTAGCACAAGGTTTCATTTAAGGTTAGATGATTTGATATAGACATCGGATAAAAGTATTCTTGAACAAGTGACAAGCTAGCTTTTCAAGACAGGTAAGAACAATATGTTATTCAAATACAATATGCTTTTACTTTTCAACTATTAAAAGCAAGAAGAAAAAAATTGCATTCTCTGAAACACAAGTATTTGTATGCTGAAAACTAATGTTTTCATATATTTCTCAAAAGTATGGCAGGATTTATATCTGAGGAAGTAAGAAACATTTGGAAGTGGAATGTGTGTAGTTTAACTTATAAGAAGATGGGGGGGTTCTGTATGCAATTGTTTCTGCCCTTTTAATTTAAAACAGTCTCTGCCTTTATGTATTTCTGGTTCTGTGCTATTTCAGTTAAGCCACAGAATCTGTGATGTACTGCATTTTTTCCTTTCTTTTCCTTTCTCTCTCTTCCTTTCTCTCTCTTCCTTTCTTCTCTAACCATATTTTACCATCCATAGACCTAGTTTATTTTCGCCTTGTGTATCTACCTGATTTCTACTGTCTCATAGATTTTAAAGTTTGTATTTTCCCACATTAGAAATACTACACTGGTGTCAGCAAAATAGCTTGTGAAAATTGTGGTCTCTAGAAATATCACAATATAGCCATACTCCCTGTGTTTGTTCATCTACATATTATGGTTTTGCATATCTGTTCACCAACCATAGTGCTTATTTTCTTATATTAACTGTTTAGAAACACAGAGTACTGACATGATATCAGCATGGAAATACACCTAGATAAAATTTTCCCAGAGGTATTTTGCATTCCTAATAAACCTTAACCAGATCTAAAACTCCTATGGGGAATCCTTTGCACGTTTGCTTTGCTGTCTTTTAACTGTGCAAGCCTAAGTGAGCAGATTTATTAAACTCTGGCTCTCTTGATTTTGATTTCAGTTAAAATAAATTTAACAGGTGTTGATTTATAAGCATGTCCAAACATGCTTATATTAAAGTGATCATTACTTCAAAAGAGAATTTTAGCTATCAAATACAGTATTCAAACATTAATAAGACAACTACTTTATAAGTTCCCTTCTTACATGAATACATTGTTCTGTTCTTCAATTATTCACCAAGTGAGACCAATTCAGTGGGAAAACTGGATAATCCAAAAAGTTATCATTTAGTTAATATTTTTTGTTGAGACATAATTGAAAAATACAATGTCGAGGCAGGATTTCCGCATATAGAGTTTGAGGACAGGCGTAAGTATTCAGGAGTTAAAAAGAAATCCCGCCTGAAGGGGAAAACTAACAGGATAACAGCAGTACTCATTGCACCATCAGTGCTCAATATATAGAGATCAAAAAATCAGAGCAAGTTCTTCCTCCTCTAAATACAGACTTGAGAACTTCGTGTCATGCTGTGGAGCCGAATGTGCATTATCCTAAAAAATAAGTAAATAAATAAACAAAACAAAACAGAACAAAATAAAAACTTCTCTCCCCCACACCCATCAAAAAGGGAATAGGATATCTGCTTTTAAAATAAATGTCCTAGGGTCCTGAGTGGGTTAGTTGCTTTCCTCCAAGTCAACTGCATTTAAGTTTTCTCCTTCAAAATGTGTTAGATTACTTACTTTCAAAGTATTTTAAGCCTGAATTAAACTTCTCTTGTACATGCATGTTGAACAACTTTAAATGGTACTACTGCAATTTCAATTAACAGGCTGAAATGAAGTCACCTGAACGTATGACCTTTGTATAAAGGGAAATAGTAGCAACAATCAAGGAAGACGGTATGGTCCTTTGGCTCTCTTTCCCTCTGTACTGTGTGAGATCGTTCTAAGGATACCTTGTATCTCTCTAGAAGTGAGTTATAAGAAAACTATTCCTTCTCTCCTCCCAAACACACTCAATGCTCAGCTTTAGTTGAAAGATCTTACTCTGGTGCACTAAGAGCACAAGATGAGCAGTTGCCCTGTGGATGGATCCTAGGCACAGGCGAGGTAAGAAGACACCAGGGCATTAGACTGCAGGAGGAAGGTTTTCCTATAGAGGAACCTGGGAAAACCCCGCTGCAGCTGGCAGAGGCTGGGCAGAGAGGCTGCTCCCTTTGGTAGCACAAGTTGCCATTTTCTCTGTGCTTCCTTGCTGGCTTCGGAAAGGTGCAAGTCCAGCTCCCCTGGGCTCTGTCCTAGCTCCAACCTCTTCCTTTCCAGCTCCGTTCAGGTCTCAGCCTTGTGTCCTTTGGAAAATTTAGTCTTGATCACATTGCTGAGAAACTCGGAGCTGGTTCTACCACTCCATAGCTTTACTTCTGATAGAGATTAGTTTAACTCTGACCTTGCTTTATGGTATAAGGTTTGACAAATCACTTCACAGTTACTACTGACAGGCAGCGAGGCCTTATTAAAATTTAAATGCTGTTTTTAAAATTGCTTAGTTAGTTGACCAGTAAAAAGATAAATCATTAGCTTTGTCGTGATCAGTAAAAATAAGTAAATAATATGTTCCCATGTGCAAGTGCAAATTCTGATTTTGAAATATTTTAGAGAAGTTGTAACATTAATGAAATGACTGTATATTATACAAACATGCCATCTTGGATTCTCTGCATGTTTTGCCTTCTAATAAGGTATGTAAATACAGAACATAAAGCTTATAACATTTTCACGGGTTTGATACTAGAATTTTCAATTTCTTAGGAAAGAATAAATAATTGCAAATGAGAATAGATACGCAGAGTAAAAAAACATCATTGTCAGACTCTGGTTTACCTAATTAAACCTACTAATTTAAAGTGGTATAAGCAGTAATCTGTTTCGGAAAATGTAAATACAAGTTGCAGTCAGTGCTCACTCTGATATATTTTGTGGTTCCATTGTATGTTCTATTAATGAAAAATATTTTCTAAATAACAGAAAAAGGATTCATAACCAGACTAATTAATGTTAGTTATGTGCTTTTACTATGTAACACAAATAAGTGAAGCTAAATAATTAGTGTTTCAAATTAAGCTGATTTTGCATTGTTTAGAATAAAGTCTTTCTGCATTTCCTCGTTTCTTCCAGAGGTGTCATTCTGTAGTGTTCTCAATAAGTAAAACCACAATTATAAAATATGTTTTTTAACTTTAAGATATAAACTGAGAGCTGAGGGGTTTTGTTTGCTCTAGATAAAATCTTAGACAGTTTTAGAAATACTGCCACTTCAATTCCAGTGAAATTTTGTAGTTTGTAAAGTTTTGAAAATTTACTGTGATTCTATTATGGTAATATCTAGTTGGAATAAGATGTCTATGACCACCACACTCTCTTCAGAAAGATCCAGACAAATTGAAGTCCGCAGCAGAGCAAGAAGAATGATACATTTGAAAAGTGTGACTGGTCATGAAAATTTGAAGAAAGTGTTTAACACCCTTCTGTGAAAGAAAAATCATTATTTAAACAAGATAGCAATCAAATGCTTCCTACTTTATGAGACAAAAGGGTATATTTTGCAACAAAGAAAGGTATTAGGCAAAACTTGTTAGCTCTTAGGACAAAAAAATGGAAATGTAGAATCTCTTCTTGGAAACTTCTCAACAAGCAGCTGTTATGGAAGTCAGTTTTAAAAAGTTTTAGAACAAACATAAGTTTATATTGCATATTCTCTAAGTCATGTTAAGAGGTGTAAATCTGTAAGACAGCATAATTCTGAAATAGTTGTGTAACAATGGTGCTTTTTTAATAAGCATTTCTACCTGCTGAGTATATTCTAAGTTGTAGTTTGTGTTCCTCTCAGAACAAATAATTTACTGCTTTTAATCATGTAATGAATACACATAAGGGAATGAGGTTGATTTTGTTCTTTATTTCACTCCTTGGGAGAATTACTGAATCCCTGTATATATGCAAAACCAATAAACAGTAAAGTTTTAAGCAAGGACATCATACAGATTCTGTAGCTACTATTGCGAATAGTGATAGACAGGCTATAAAAAATCAGTCTGAGCCTCAGTTTCCTATAAGTATACATTGTGCATCATCATCATAATAATAAATTAAAAAAAAAGTGGAAGAATTTCAATACATGAATTACAAAATAAAAACATTTGTTTCAAAATCATAAAGAAATAGTAAGAATGGAAATGTATTTACTTTAGCCATTTTCCTGCATTTTAAATTGTGCTTCTATACAGCCAGCCACATTATTTATGTGAATGGCAACTGACTCTATGTGCCTTCTCTTTCTATGGTTAGTAAATAACTGTCTCTTTATTTTTTTGTCACACAAAAACAATTGTTTCACTTACAAAAAAGTAAAAGGGAAGGGGTCTGGAATATTTAAATTTTCATGTTATATGTCTTGCTGATTATCATTAAACTTGTCCACAAAATATGTGAAATATTTGTATATGAATTTTTCCTTAAGTGGCTATTTTTATACTTCTTAATGCGTAAGGATTATTTAGAATAACAGTTCTATTTGGAGTTTAATTTTTTACAGTGGCAACTTCAAATTTAAATTAATCGCATCTTGGCATTAGCTCAAATCAATCCTCACATAAGAATAATCCACAAAAGGGAAATTGAAAGTTCCCTTTCAAATTGCTTTTAATACTTCTCCATGATTGTATTTTCAAAAATAAATGGTAAGATGATCCTCTGTTTTAATTTCCCACTCAACTCTGGAGTAGATTTTTTTAATATGCTGGCTACTTCATACAAATCTGCACTTACTTTTTCAGAGAACTAGCCGAGAAAGAAATCTGACCATGTTTCTTTTACAGATGGCAGATTTGCTTTCAATTTTGTTCTTATCTTCTGAAAAAATTGAGTGACTAAAAAGGAAAGTGTTTTTCCTTGTTTTAGTTTATTCTTTGATCTGATATCTCCCCCGTGATGAGATGGATGCAAGTAAAAATGAGAATTTTTATTATGAATACCAGCTTTCAATGAAACATGTGCAACGTGTAATGGAAAAACTGCAAAATCACAAATAATGGATAAATTATCTGTTGTTCTGGTTACCAACAAAGGCCTTTGTGACACAAATGCCTTATGCTTTGTGTGTTGCAGGAATACTGAGTCTGCTGCTGAATGCTGGTAAGAACATACAGTTGGGATCAAACAAAAGATTGCCATGAACTTTACACTTAATCAGACTGTGGATACTTATTATTGTTGAACAATTTTTCCTCATAAGAGAAGAATAATTATTCCAGGTGTTGATGCATTAGTAATTACTGGAAAGTCTGAGAACAAATGGGCATTAGTACATTGGTGAACTGCTGCTCCTCTGCTTTGTATAGTACTGCCTTCTTGTATTGCTTCTGTCTCAAAGCCTGTGAAGCATTTTCACTGCAAGAATTATTTAAGGTTTGACATAATGTTGAACACTTTGACTTTGTATCCGTTCCTCAGCCCTTCGGTTTGGTAATGTCTGGCTGTGTACAGCCCCATCCAGAATGCAGGTCTCAATGAATCGTCTTGCCAGCCCTGCTTGTCAAGGGTGTGAAAAACTTTCTCATTCAGATTTGAATAATTATTTCTACAATACATTTATTTATGAATATACATCACACCACGCACTCTTCCTTTCTCCAGAGAAAAGATATAGGCAACATCAGTAACACTGACAATGGATATAAAGGCATTTGTAAAACAAATGAAGAAAATAAATAAGCCCTTTTATTGCTTGAGTAATCTTCTCATTTCTCTTGTCTCAGTGCATACAGGCAGCAGTATTTTCCCAAATATTTGTTTGGGTCTCCTCCAAATACAAAAATTAATGATTGATGTAACACTATATTGCTACTGATGAATCAGTGCAAAACATGCCACATAAACTCTTAACAGAGGTCAGAATCTGATAAAGAGGTCAGATAAAGAGGTCTGATAAAGAGCCTTTCGTTAACTCAGTCCTGCCAATACTGTCCTCTTGGTACTATTGTCTTATTATAGATATGTACTTATAAGGCTTACTTCTGTCAAATCCAGTATATGTCCCAGGTTAAAGAAAAAGTTATGAGACCAATATAATTTTTAAACAATAGCAATGAAAAATATATTTTAAAGTAGATTGTGGTTTGCAACTCTCTGATAACTTAAAATTTATATGGTGCTTTGCATGTTTAAAGCACTGTGTAAGCACTAATTAGTTTTCACCTCTGGCTTGTAGCTAAACATTAATCCAATTTTATGACCTGGAAAAGTGGGAGAGCAAAAATTAACAATGCAGTGAAAGGCCAAAAGCAGATGTGAAACATTCCAGATAAGGTTTTAGGAAATGTGTTCCCAAACCTACCACCAGCCATATAGGATGCACTGACTCTTAATTAGTTAGATTACAGTTTTGACTATAGTCTTGCTATAAAGGAACTAAAGTAGAAACAAGTATATAATATTTAGCATTTGTACTAGAAAATGTTAGTTGTAGGGGAACATTTATAATGTATCCTATATTGTCAGTGATTTTTTGTTTGTTTGTTTGAGTGGTTTTGTTTGGGGTTTTTTTCTGATTATTGAACTACTATAATTTCACCAGTTTCATCAATGACATCTTTTGGTATTATAGAAATAATAAGAGATAGTAGGTTTGTATGTACTATCAGGATTGTTTCCCAAGTATATACAACGGCCTTTGGATGTCCTAATTGTAAATGTGAGTTAATTTTTTAATTAATTTTATGAATAAACTTTGAGGGATTCCTATTTAAAGATGAGCTTGCTAGCCAGGTAGGCTGCTAGAACTTGTCCCATGTTCACTCAAATTTATATTTATCAATTTCTATGAATTGTTAAGGAGACCATTTTATAACCTAAGCTACATGTAATTTTTTCATCTGTTAAAACATTCTCACAGGGTTGTTGCAGAAATAAGCCATAATTTAACTGACTTTTTTTTTTTTTTTTAACGGAAAACCTCTTTCAGCTATAATTTCCATGTTGGGTTTTTTTTTTCTTATTATTTTCCTTCAGAGAATACATTTCTCTTGCACTATATTTCAGCTTGGTTATCTAAAAACAAGAATCTGGAAATTACTAAACAGTAAATATCAGGTAAATTATTTAATTACCTCATTGCTAATAGCAGACTTATTATGAATACTTTTTATTTGCCTTCTGTATTAAACAAACTATATCAGGAACTAGGGATTTCCAAACTGTGGTCAATGATGGGTGCCCCAACTAGTGATCCATCAGGTTGAAACAGGACCTGCCTTTGGCCCCTTCTTTCCCTCTCACAGGAGCACACTGCCACAATCTTTCCCACCCTGTATTAAAGCTACATGGTGGGAGCTGTTGTCAGTCTCTTAAATATGTAACTAGATATGTATTTTCTATACTTTATGATTTTTGTATGTACATGTGTAAATAACATTGTAATACATTCAATTATCTTACATATTTAAATATATTAATTTAATATTAGCATACTATAAGTGCCATGCTAAATAAACACCTGAAATCTTAATGAAAGTGTCTAGGAATTACATGCTCATGGTTTCCAGTTTTTCCTACATTTCATTGCAGTTGATGTATGAAATTACCAAGAAGAGTTAATCTTTGCCATTTTCCCGTAAGACTTGCATTATGACATGATCCAATCTCTGTTCGTCATAATAAAGTAGTTCATCTCAGCAACTCCTGCAACAAAATGGTGTAATTTTTTCCTATATGTAATCTGTGGGCAAAGAAATTATAAAATGTAGTGAAATACAGTAAAGTCTGTATTTGAAACAGGTAAATACTGGTAACTTCTGATCTGGTTCTGCATCCCTCTTGCTTGCCCTGGGGATTACCGCTGGAAGGTGTCCTGATCTTTTAGGCTGCTATCACACAGAGTAYAGTCTCCTTGGAGAACTGTACTGTGTTAAGGAAATGTCCAGCTACTTCAGATGTTAGCTGTGTTGGCCTGGTATGCTGTCTGGCTGCAAAATGGGCTGTAGTAACTCCAACAGTGTGCTGCATTGGGGTGGCTTTGTTGCACTTAATGGGTGCACATACAGAGCTTGTTTGAAGCAGACCTCTGCAAAAGCAAGGATCTAGGAAAGATTATGGGATTACAATGCTCTCTGTGTCTTTCTGTCTTTTGACAACATTATTTCACGAGATTTCAGTGAAATCTAAAAATAAATCTGTAGGAAAACCTGCTTTGAGACAGGAGTTTTGATTGGAGTGCGACTTATCTGAACTGACAGGTGTCTTTCAGAGAGGGAACTCTGAGCTTCCCTCTTCTGCTAGAAAAGTGGAGAGAATATTAGTGGATAGAGTGTGTATTAATGTGGCATGTAATACATTCTTTGTGACAGAAGAATGTAAATGTTTAGAGATGAAAGTAAAATATCAAAAAATGGGTGAAGGGATGCAGCTGGATTGGGCAAACTGATTAGGAAAAGAGCTCTGATAGGTAAATAAAATATTTTTAACCTCTGAAAAAGAAAAAATGCACTGCTAAAGCACTGGATAAATAATTCTGACTTCAAAGTGAAAGGTTTTTAAAATATTGCAAAAATATGAAGTAGTCATTAAAAACTTGATGGGGGTTTCAAAGTAGGAATTATTCTTATATATGCATGAGTAAACATCCTTTCAGTTAGAAAATAGAAAAGTAAACCTCATAAAGATTTGGGCTACCCCATGACATGATCAATATATCTTCTAAAACCTTTATGAGAGCTCTGCACTGAGAGACAAAAATCCCAACAACAAAGTGAAAATACAAGTGGAAGATTTGAACCACAGCTCACGCAGAAATAAAACCAAGTTTACTGTTGCAAATTATAAGAACTCACAAAGATAAGGTACAGAATGATATATGGCACACATGATCACTTTGGTATCACTTTCACTTCTTCTTCATAAAAGGAAGAACTAGGACTTACCTGATGCTCTGAGACACAGGAAAAAAAAAAAAGGCTCTGATATTAAACAAATACTTTATGGCATTTCAAGGCTCAAAAATTGAGGTTAAAGGAAATTGAGACATTAATTTGCGCAAAATTGTGCACAAATTTCTGTGAAATTTCTTATGCACATATTTCTCGTGTACAAGAAATTGCAAAACTTCAAAACGTGTTTGTAAGAAGAAAAAAAAAGGGTAAAAGTAGTATCAGATGGAAGAACATAAAAGAAAAATAGGTGAAAATCTCATTCAGAAATATACTTATTTAGATATTTCAGGATGAGGTCAATGAGGTTGCATCAACCCTGATATAAAAAAGAATTTTGAGGGGCCAACATTCAAACAGTGCAAATTTTAAATGCCACTATAACAACAGCAAATTTTAACTAGATAAGAACCCACCTCAGATAGTATTGTTTATTTTTATTTCTACCTTCGCCCTGAGAATTGCTAAAATCTTAGGAATATGAATATTCATTTCCTTGAAGATAATGACTGACCACTGAAGGAATATTCAGTATGATCACGAGTATATACACGGAATATACAGTACCTTGATTTAATATATGGGCTCTTCAATAAACATAGGATCTTAAGGACAATGATAAAATCACCATAGTGTCAAAATATCAACCGTCTGCGAGAAAAAGTAAAATAAATCTGGTAGATTTATATAAGATTATATTTTAGTGATTGCTAAAGGTTTGACTTTTTTTTTGTTTCATAAAATTAATAAAAGGAAGAACATGCTTGCTTTATTTTATTTTCTTATTTTTATTTAAGAGCTTATATTGATCAAATAACCACAGGAGATGAACGATAGCAAAAACAAACCTCAAAAAAAACCTTCAATTCACAGAGCAAGAAAAGCATGCAACATCCTCCTTCACAGTTGGTTTTGGAATATCTTCAGGTGTTGCTGTCCGCCAACATGAATAGTTAACATCTTGACAGCTTAAATCATGAAGCAAGAATAAATTAAAGTAAGCAAAACTTGAGTGAACTTGAGAAAACAGTGTTTATCATAGGCACTGCTGTCAGATCCAGTCAGTTGTTTTCCCTCATATGTTTTGCATTGATATCCATTTCATTATGATAAAATATGTGGATTTATGTAAGCAGCCTGGATTCTGCATGATGTTCAGTTAGTAAATTTTGGTGATGCTCTAGGACTGCTAGCTAGAAGTTCAACCAGTATGCAAACTAAATATAATATTAAATGTCCAGCAGTACAAAAGATAAAAAAGAAAAACACAGAAAAACAGGTTCTAAGCAAGATTAGGTACATTTACAGTGATAGTCAGTGCACTTGGCTCTTGGAAAGGAATTGAAAATGCTTTGCCTATCCCCCTTCATGTCTCATATTGCATTTTTGGTGGCACCGTGATCCAGTTCCAGTCGAGGGAGAAACTGGGCTTTTGCACAGAATAGGGTGGTGGTGGCATAGTGGGCTGGGACTGCCTTCAGCCAAGGTAGTTTCTAGAGTCCACATCTTCTCTTTCTTAGGAAAGAGAGTTCTCTTAATGCTGGATTACTGTGAAAAATTGAAGAGTTAAACCCTCCTTTTGTATTTTCTCAGCTGAGTGTTGTAAAGTCTGAAGCAACTTCATCAAGGCCAGACCATGCTCGATACATCTCTAAAAGGCTTAATTATGTAGTGTTTAGATCCTAAACAGCTTTAGGCTGATGGCAATGTAGGTAATAAGCTCAGAAAAGGCAGTAACATGACTTGAAGCACTTAAGGACATAATCTTCCTAACTTCCTCTAGGTGAAGGTGCAATGTGCACAACTGAAGTACCAGAAATTCTATTTAAACGTAAGAATCTTCTTTACTGTGAGGGTGGTCAAACACTGGAATGGTTTGCCCAGGGAGTTTGTGGAGTCTCCGTCTTTGCAGATAGTCAGAACACAACTGGACACAGCCCTGAGCAACCTGCTGCAGCTTACCCAGATTTGAGCAGGATGCTGGACTGGACGATCTCCAGACGTGCCTTCCTATCTCAGCCACCCTATGATTCTGTGTTTTGGGTTGCCTTATGCTCCTAGAGTGCACTCGAGTTGCAAATTTAACCATTTATAGCGAAAAGAATAAGAAACATTTCTAACAAGGACTTTAGATCTGCCACAGTGTTTGTGAAAGGTAGTCTTAAAGGTGAATGATTCACATACTTGAGAAATTTTAATCAATATATTTGTTCAGAGAGAAATTCTGTAAATCAGAAAAAAAAAAAAAAAAAAAAGAGGAGGTACAGGAAGAAGGATTGTAGAACCTTAGTCTTATTTAGAGATAACTTTAAATGTTTTATTCTTCTTCAAAGGCATAGAGGTAATGGTATCTTATAACAGGTAATCCAAAATATTATCTATGAAATTTTCTTACAATATTTCCATTAAAAATCTCCAGAAACTTAGACTGAAAAAGTATCCTCAAAAGCTAGAGGGATTGCAGGAACATTACATTAGAAGAGTATTAACTTCCAAAAATAGTGTTGTTGAAGAAATGGAAGAAGTTCAATATTTTTATAGCATAGGGGGACTCATACCTAAAGCAGGTAAATAGTACAAGACCTCATTCATCAATATTCCCTTATATTTTAAGGTTTCTTCACAAACAGGGCAAAAAAATGGAATAGATTTGCAATAGTATTGGTCCATCACTAGCTTTAACAAGTGAATTGTTTCATTAAACACAAAGAGACACTCTGAAATGAGATTCAGTATTCATTGTTGTACAGCACTGTGTTCCACTTTTCTCCAAATATTGATGAGAGAAAATTAAAGGGCTCTAAATCTAAACACTGTGTGTTAGCCACAGTACTGTGCAGCCCTCTTGTCCTGCACTCAGGTTGCAGCTGAGGGATAAACTGGTATAATAAATGAACAGGCTTTTCTGTCCTAGGTTCTCCAAATATGATTTTAAGCTACTGCCAGTCATCAATTAATAGTTTGCTTTAAATGTGCCTGTGACTTTTTAAACTTATACATTTATGTGTATGTATACATACTCCAAATAAACAAAGATGACTTCACTAGTTCTGGCATACAGTGGAGCCTGGATGTACCCAGCATCAAATAGGCATTGTAAAGGAAAAAGTGGTGTTCTTCTTTTAGCATTCTTTAGCATGGAGTCTTGAGTACTCTTGTATAAGTGTATGGAATTTAAGATGGCTGACATCAGTGTGGTAAAAACAGCTATTCTTCCAGCTGTAAATTTTGGTATGGTGCATAATCCTCAATGAAAGGAAGTATTCCCTGGAAAAAATGTGGAGTATTTCAGGAAAGTACCCACTGGAAGTGAAAAAAAAATTAATTAAGTAAATCTTGCAACAGAGCAAATCTTTATGTGGAATTTCCTTGTTGTTGAAACTAAGTTGGTGCTCAAAAGAATTTGGCTGCTCATAGCAGCTACATGACACTCTAAGCATGAGCAGAGTCAAACAAAGGGATTTCCTCAGAAGTTCTGGGTCAAAAAAAAAAAAAAAATTATTGTTTGGCCAACTTTTTGTGCTACCCAAATGTTTCAGATGTAGGGGAAAGGGCTGCTACTTCCCAAGGCATGGCTGCTTGTTGGGCATGTTTATTGTTTCGCCCCACAAAAGATGACTTCTGCATACAGAGGGCCATTTCAAATGAAAGACTCATATCAGCCAGCATCTTAGAGAGCAGGAAGGAGGATAAACTTGCCTCTTCCCAGATCTTTGGCAGCAGTGCAGAGATGAGCACAGGGAGCACAGGCTGTTTGGTTGTGCTCTGTGTTGTCGGCACCGCTGGCAGTGGAGAATTACATTGCAAAGAGGAAGCATTGTTCAGGGGGAACAGAGGGATAAAGGTCTTCCTTCACAGATAAGTTGGGAAAAGTTGTAACTCTTACTGGTTTTATGAAGAGGAAGAAATATTCAAAACAAGCGTAGCATTATGTTTTCTTCAATCTACCTATTTTTTTCAGTTGGCTCTTGCCTCTGGGTCTCAGAACATACAGAAACAGTAGCTCCCTGTAACATCTTGCTTTATGCTTAAGAGCTTTAATCTTACTGCTGGTGTTTAATATTTTATACTTGGCGCTAACTTCAGTGTGTGAGAAATATTGCAAGTTAAAATATGAGGGGCAAAAAAGATTAGAAAGCTGGAGAGACAACCAAGAGAGAGACAAAGCAATGGA
Organism: Oceanodroma leucorhoa; assembly: GCA_030449065.1. NCBI lineage: Eukaryota > Metazoa > Chordata > Aves > Procellariiformes > Oceanodroma > Oceanodroma leucorhoa. The sequence continues at coordinate 118,106 of JASVER010000033.1, read as the reverse complement.
GAACAGCTCAAAGGCCATGAGCAGAACATCATGGCACCTTGGTTTTAATGTCAGCAGGTGCTCTGTCTTAGGCTATGTTCTCCCAGAGAGAAATGTTCATTGTTATTTGCAAAACAAAAGTTGAATCTTATGTTCTAAATAGCACATAAAGCAAGTTACATAGTGAGCTCTGTTTAAAATTATCCGGGTATAAACCCACTTCAGTCAAAGTGAGAAAATAAGGCCCTCATACAATAGAAAAGTCGATTTATGATGGTTCGTGTCACTGGAGTTGCTTTTCAGGGTTGACACGTCTAAGAGATACTATATTCTGTCTGAAACCTTGTCAGACAAAACCACTGAAATGAAGGAAAACACTATCAATGGAATACTAATGTTTTCTTTGCCTAAATGAACTTTATGCTTCCTTAAAATTTCTGAAGCTGCATAGCAGTTAGTTGAGTTTCCAGAAGCATTCACACCTTCAACTAAATATTTCTTTCTTCTTTATCAAATTGATGTACTCTTTTAAGAATGTAGTTAGCCTTTTTTTATATTTTTTAAAAGAAATTTAAATTTGTGGTTGATATCAACCACATTAAGTTTGTGTTTGACAGCATCAAAAGCATCTCCACGGGTGCTTTTGAAAGCTTTAAAGGATGCTTCTGCTCTTGCGTCCCAAAGATATTCTGAAGACCATACCTTGGGAGAAGCGTTTTTCTTTTTTTCTTCTTTTTTCTTTTATTAATTACTCTGCTGATAATGCTAGCAAGAATTCTTTTGGTATTTCAGAGGGAGTAATATCTCCTAGTTAAAAACTGTTTTGACACTCTCAACTGTCTTTTGTAGACCAAAAAATGGTTGAACGTTAGCTAACTGGTTAAAAACTAAACCAATGATTGGTAAGCAAAAGAAACAATATGTTCTCAACCCTGAAGAACTTTTATTGTGGTACTTAATTGCTTCACCTTTCAAAAGCTGAAATTTTGAGAACTATAAATTCTTGACACATTTATTTATTTACCCTCATTTTTGAGAATGATTTTTTTTTTTAGTATTATGCAAGCTATTCTCCCCTGTGCTTTTTAATATTAGGTAAACTATTTTTCCCTCAGCACTCTGACTACAGTGTATGTAGAGAAACATAACATTAGGGAAAAAAGGAAGGAAAATAAATTATGTGTCAATATTACACTAACTTTGGCTCCAATTATTTTGGAAACTTCTGCATTTCCATGTTATGGCATATAGTTATACAGAAGTGCTTATTATTTGTTAAGCACCAGGGAAGGCTAGGAATTCTACAAGATGAAAAATGAATGCCAGTTTTGCCCTAAGTGTCTGACAAACACAGTAGAATCAGCTTGGTGGTTAACTGTAATTATAGATATCCCATTCCTTCTACATGGCTATCTTGATCAGGTTTCTTTCTGTCAAAATTATAGAGGCTTTTAACAGAGGTTTGACTGAAGGGATTGTGTAAAATATGGATGAACTGTGTCAAATGAAGAGAAGTAAAAGGAATTCTCATTTCCATTTCTGAGTTAAAACTCTTTAGCTAACAAAGAATTGTCAGGTCATGTCATTACGTGGTATAGATCTGTAAATTCTATTTCAAGAGAGAACAGTGGAGAAGACTCCAGTGAGTTGTCTCTCATGTAGAAATTTTGGATTAATTGATTTTTCCGATCTGTATTTTGACAGTTAGTCTTAGCCAGCATTACAGCAGTGCTTGCAAAAAAACTTACTGTGGGTTTTATACTTGCTGGAATGTATTTATAAGCATTCACTCTGACTGAGTATATTTTTAGATTAAACTAAAGGATATATTCATATTCTAATTTGGTTATATTTTTAATTAATGATAATGGGTTATAGAAAGGGTTTTAGTACGTTTATCCTCTATGACATCCCTTACAATTACAGAAACAGACATAAGTGCCTTTAAAATAATTGCATAGTATCTGAGTCATCAAATTAATCTTGACATACAGGTATTTGCCATTACCATAAAGAAATTTCTTGATTGCAGATAGTCAGCTGGAATTCAGAAAAAAATAAACTGATATCCTTGTTTCTCATGTTATGTTTCAAGGCACAGACAGACCTAAATACCTCTTAAAGTTCTGTGATAATGTATGTATGTCTTGTATTTAAACCTGAACTGCTTGCAAATACAATAAAAAGATTATTTTCATTATTGCTTAAAAACAGAGCAAAGTTATGTAAACTGGTTTTAAATATTTTTTCTGAAAAAATGAAACTATTTTCATACATATTTACTCATCCTTTTCTTGTAATTTTACTTAATTGTAAGTAAGCAGCATCAGACTTACAAACAAAGCATCAGACTTAAACTCTTAAGTTCCTGACTTCTGTAAGCATTTGCAGGAAATAATGTTGTTACGAGTTACGATCATACCTCTAGATGAAATCTTGTAATGAATGTTTGTGGAGGGATCTTTTATGGCCATTTGAGGCCATGCCATACTTTTTTTTTTTTTTTTTTTTTTTTTTTTTTTTTTATTTTTTTTTTTTTGCCATTTGAGGCCATGCCATACTTTTTTTTTTTTTTTTTTCTTTTTCCTTTTTTATCTGGTTTAATTAGCATGTTAAAAAGTTAGGTGTTTCAGTATATGCTACCATGGCCTCCCTTGTACTCAAGGAAGACAAAAATGCAACCCATGAAGACAGCTCATACCATTCTGAGAAAGGTCAGATGACTCACCCTCTGCCATTGCCTGTATCTTGCCAATAAATGTGAAAGAAGTTTAGCAGACAGATTTTAAAAATGCTTTTCAACAATATAAACTTACACATGGTGGTGTAGTGTATTTCAGAAGCATTAAACACTATCCCAATGTGAAGAGATCTAAAGGACTGAACAAACAGGTTAAATAAGCAGTTTGGACTGTGAGGAAAATTACAAGCAAATGGGCTTCAGGTCACACAGACAAGTGATGAAAACAATTTCTAATAGTCAGACTGAAATTGTACTTTTTTATATAAACTGGCTGTTTAAACAATGCTTAAAAATGTGACAACCCTGTTGTTGCGAGGTCCTCTCTTGCCAAAATCAAAGCCTTTTTAGTTGTTATTAATAACAGCTCGAAAGGTTATGAAATTGCCAAGGACTACATTGCGCAAAACTTATTTACACTAATGAGAATTTTCTCACATGAGCTGCTTGACTGATGTCAGTGGAATTCCTCACACAGACACATTTCACCATGTGAAAAACTGTATAGTCCAGTCTTTGAGTTCAAATATAGATTGATTCAGTGAAATGAACTGATTGCATAAATTCTTGACAAATTGATGATGCCAGTATAAATTCCTGTAGACAGTGATTTAGCTTCTTGTAATTACCTGATACCTAGAATATTGTGGAAATCAGAACGAATATGTTTTCCACAGAGTGTTAAATCATGTAAATAATCCACACAAGGAATTTCCAAGGTAGTTTTGAAATCAGACCACATCAGGACTGTATTGATAGCCTAACTGTTCCTTTCTTAATACTTGAAGATTACAAGTTTCTTCAAAAATATTTTGCATTTTTATTATTGCTGTTTTTCTTAAGAAACCAGGCATAGAAACCTTGTCTAGTGTCCCATGGCATAACACCTACAGCGCGTCATATTATATCTCATGTATGTTATCATTCCTGCCAAGCAGGCTGGTATTGGAAATCATAATGCTGTCCTGGTATCAGATGGGAAGATCTCCCTTCAGAAAACCAATAAATGACCTCTTTATCTGGAGCGGACACCAGTGAATTAAAAGAAATGAAGACTAAATTGCTAAAATAGAAAGTAATATACATACACATTTAGTTCTGAACTGAGAACAGGTGCACTTTTTCCTTGTCACATCACAGTTATAGCTCAGTGAGTCTATTGGAAAGAAATTTGTGCCATGAGTTGATAATTTCATACAGCTAACCCCTTTCCACCTAAAGTTTAGGGATGGTTGCCATTATGCTCACAGAGCGATTTGATTCGATATATGGGGTCAGTCTTGGGCAGTCATTTGAGGGCACCTATATTTACTGTAAAAGGGGTATAGCTGTTAGCCCATTGAAGGTGGTGATAGTTTCAGTAACATGGTGGAATGTGGGAGTGACTGAATTTCAAAACAAATTCTCAGTGTTTGAAATAGCAGTGAGATATCTGCAATAGCAGACGTGGCAATCTGTGCTCGGTTTGGGGGTGTGAGGGAGATTTCAGATCTTCCCACTTTTTTACTTTAGGACAGATCTAATGCTAATTTAAAGAACTATGATGAAGATTATRTTGAAGATTAAGAATATAATGGAGATGAACTATTAAATTTTAGTTTTTCACTTAGAGGAGATTGTTGTTCTGAGGTAGAGTACCTCATTCCATACTTCGCCAGAGCAATTAAAAAAAGATCCTGTAGTGAAATCTAGCTTTGTAAAGCCTTGGAAACAATCCAGAACCAAAATCAGTTTACTTCTATCTCAACTGATGCTGAGACCCATCAATTCTATGCCCAAGTATGCAAAAGTTTTGCAGAGTTTCATCTGCCTGTTGCAATTAGGTTACGTAGATAACGTTGCAAAAGCTCTTGCCTTCCAGAGTTCTTTGTTCTCCTGCACAACCTGTCCCCATTTTCACTCATGTCCAATTGAGATTGACTGTGTTCCTGGACCTATAATTATTTATCTTGCATTTATGTCTTGTCTGTGATTTTTTTTCTAGATAAGATCTAAATTAGGGCATGAATTTAATATTATAATTGATTGACTTTGGAATTGCAGAATTTACCTGTTTCCCCCCCCAGTTATCATCCAAAGTGTAGCTTGTTATTTAAACAGTTAGTCAAAAAAATTATGTTGTCGATATACAGGCAGAAAGACAAAAAGTGCATACAAGGCAAAGAGCTTTTTAGATATTTCATTTTCTTTTTTTTTTTTTTTTAGGAATATTTAAGTACGGTAGTTTTATTTACTCTGACAATGAAATGTTGCTCATATTAATGGTGACTCACTTAGTGTTTTGCTGAGTCTCTGTGATTAACAAAACACAATAACAGTACAAAATTACTGTAATTTGGGACTTGGATCTATGACACGACTCCACTTTTCTGTTTGCTTTTCTTTGGGGCTGAAAAGGTTAGATGTCTATAAATAGGCCATGATCCAATAATCGGTAAAATTGTCTGTCCTTTGCTTTTGAGAGTCTGTGACATTTTCTTTTGATGATACCAGGTTCAATAGCTTTAGAGAAGTACAGTTGTGCTGGAGGGAAATGGTACAAGACTGATTTCAGCTCCGTTCCCCTTTTTCTGTTAATACTTGCAATTTTTTGAATATTATCATTTCCAAGAGCCAGTTTCCAGATGGTGTATTTTTTGTTGGGGGGTGGGGGGAAGCATTAAGCTAATAGCATGGTCATACCCCCCTTCCACATGCAATGTATTATAATACTGCCCTAATAATAAATGAAGAACTTTCCCAGGCTTCTGAGAATGGGGTTCATATATTTATCCAATTATTTCAAGAAGTTATTTTTTTGTTCTAAAAATTGCTTAACCTGGCAATTTCCACTGAAATCAATACAAAGTTTAAAATGGTGATCATTACATAACGTTAATTTTTTTAGTGGCCATCACTTTAACAGCAGTAACTAATTTTCTCCACATTGTCTACAGAGGATCGGTTAATTTTAGTGGCTTGCTTCTCTTTTTCAGACTGAAGGGTGGTATTTTGTACCTCAAAACTAAAGGATAATTTATATATGAAGGCATTTCCATATTTTGCCCTTGATTTTATAGTGTTCAGTGTACAACACGGAAAAGTACATGTTCCATTGTGAAGCCTATCTGTTTTGCAAGCCATAGGTAGTAAAGATGCCAATAAATGTCTGATGCTCTAAAATATGTTCCCAGCCCCTATGTGTACTAGCATATCAAATACCAATCCATTTTGACTGATATAGACAGTTTGGCAGACAGCAAGATGCTCACAATTGGCTGTCTACAGGCAAACTTCTAAATCCATGTTTAGGCATAGAAGTTCTAGTGAAATGATTTTCAGTGTTTTTATGCCTTGGCAGCTGCTTTTGGCTTGGGGATAATTTTTAGTTATTCATTGTTTCTGGAATCATTAATGATGGTAAATGGCAGTGAGTGGGTTGTACCAACTGTATCTTTTTAAAAGAAAAAAAAAGACGAAGTATGAGAATTTAATCGTGACTTGGAATCACTGCAATCTTACTTGTCTATTCTAAAAATAACCGTTGCCATGAATAGATGATACTTTTTACCATGTTAACATCTGGGCAGAAAGTCAGGAGGTGCATTTACTTCAGTTCATTTACATACAGAAGAATAACTTGCATTGTAGGCACTGTCATGATTAAGAGAAGTTTAAAGCATTGATAAGTAAAGGTCAGCTATCAGAGTATGCTAATCTCCCATATTAGAAACATATCGTGTTGCAGGTACTCCACTATCATATATCTCAGGAAAAACGGGCTATAAAATGTTTAAAAGACTGGAATGGATTGAGGGCAAACATTATGGAAGAAGAACAAGGCCAAAGTTAGGTTATTTCAAAAATAGTGGTTTTCAGATAGAACCCCAAGAAAATGTTAGCATTTTACCTCTCTTGATTTCACTTTGTCCATCTTTTATGTAGGAAGACCTCTACAATCAGCATCATTCAGAAAGTGACCGAAGTAAAGAATGTCTTTCATCCTATGTCTGAGTTCCTTAATAGGAATTGTACACTTAGGTTCATTTTTTTTTAACCAGTGTCCTTTGCTATGGGTACTTTGAATAAAATACTCCAGAAGAATATCAAATGCAAATGGAAAATGGTAAATCCTAAAAAAAATCATTAACATCAATTTTTGGCTTTAGAAAGCAAGTTCTTCCACTCTGATGGTGCATTACTCCTGTGATATGTGCTGGCTTATGATGACTTCCCTGTATTTAGTATATTGGCATAACTCTTACTTGCATCTCATTTATTAGTAGCAATTAAAAAATACAGGTGGCTAAAGTCTGGTCTGAAGGCTGGAGAGAAATTTGCACTACCTGTATGAGTAACTGTGTCAAAAAGACCTGATTGTCCAGTATCTTCTCTGTTAAGCCTTTTCAGTCTGGATCTCTTGAGAAACAGAAACAGAACTGTGTCTCAATAGTTGAGCAGAGTCTGAAGACCATTTCTGTCTTTCTTAGAATATATAAAATTAGTTCTAAAATCACCATGCCTCATTCAGTAGCAGGCATCAACAAACCTCATCCTGACAAGTTTAAAAGATTAAAGCAGTACTTCATAGAATGTACAACTAATTTTCTTTAATTCATTTGATTAAATGAGCATGAATAATAGAATTTGCAACAGTGCCTCACTGTAGCAGGTGATGTATGTTTATTTTTATAAAAATGCAAATATACTGAATATATAATATTTTAACCAATGTGTTTAAATAAAGTCATTTAAATAATGAAATTATATTTCCCTAATTAAGAAATTACAACAATTTAAGTGTTTTGGCAAGATTTCTGTCTCTCACTGCATTTTCTACTAGACAAGAAGCTCTTGTTTCTGAATTGTTTTCTCTTCCTTTTTTGGGAAGCATCAGAAAGGCATGATTTTCGATTTACTATTACCAGTGAAATCAACATAAGGTTTTTAGAACTTCAGTCAATTCCTTGACTACCTTTCTAATTAGTATGATTACCATTAATTTTCAATTCAGATACTTCTATACTAGTCATGCTTTACTCCTAGACTCGCTCCGTTAAAATCACCACATCTGCCTGAAAGGTAACAACTACTATTTATCTAGTAGTATGTATATTTTGCTGGTTTATGTTTTTAAGAATGACATAATATTTGCTCAACACCTGTTTACGGCATTCACAGGTAATAAGAGACTTCATACCCATACAAGCATGTACGGTGTAATTAATTTGGAATGATAACTATAATGGCTCAAAAATCAGCTGGATTAAAGGAGCATCCTCATCCAGTGTCAGTACTTATAACCACTTATTGGAACATGTCTTCCATTACTCACGACACATGACAATACATATAACGTCGTAGAGTTGAAATACAAGCCATATGGACGACAGCTCACAAATAGTTGGAGTTTATGCACTATTTTAGGAGATGATACTTGATAGCATTTAGATCAGCAGTGGTGGTCAAAGGTAAGATAACTTTTAAACTCTAGAAAGTAATTATGCAGAGCATAAATCATTAAGGCCTAACTGAAATGGAAATGAAATTCTATTAAAAAAAATATAAACCTGGTCCTATCTGAATATTTGATTCTGCAAAGATACATTAGGCATGTGCCATTATGAATGGAAGAAGCAAGTTTGTTTCAGGATCATAGAGCATTATTAATCCTTCCATTTTTGTTCCTTTAGTTAAAAACAACCATAGAATAATATGTTAACTATACTGATGGAATGAACTATATGCTTCCTTACATTCCACAGCATAAGGCTGTACATCACAAATTGCAGATCGACAAGTGTGTGTGTATTTTGTCTAACTTCATTGCCCAAGCAGGGTGAAATGGCAATAAATAAATAGTTTAGATAGTGAAGGGTAAAGGGTATTTTAATAATCCTAATGATAGGGATGCAAGGAGCTTAGCTTTTGTTTGTTCTAAGGATTTCAACAGCTCTTTAGATGATGTATAAGAATAACCAGCCTTTTAGGCATTTTCTGAAAATTCATTTAATATTTGTAAAAGCCTAGTTATTTTTGCCAGTGAAGATAATTTCTGATCAGTCAGATGCCAAAAGCTGGAGACATGACTGTCCTATCTTTCATGAACATATTCCATGCACTTGTGAAAGTAGGAACAGTGATGGCTGTGAAGAGTGCTGGTGAATATTGAATAATTACTCCTTATTTCCTACATAAATTCTGCTTATGTATGTTGCAGTAGTATGCCATTTTTCATTCATGAGCTCTTTGAAATTCGTTACATTCTCTGGATCTCCAATGTAGCTGGTTGTTCCCCATCTTATATTTTCCCCATTGAAGAATATCTGCTGAAGCTGTATTACACAAAAGATAATAGTAAAAGAAGACTATTGTTGCTAAGACTCCATAAATATTAGCAATGTATGGAGGCAGTGTGAATTATAATGCACATGACATTAAAAATACATATTATGGATGCAGCTGACTATTTGGGAGAATACGAAAAAAAACCCTTCCTAACAAAATTGGAAGGTAACTTCCATATTCAAACATGTCTTTTGTTTATAGCTTTTTCAGTGCAGAATTCCCCACTGTGGTTTGTGCTTAATGAAAACTGTCATCTTTGTGGCCAACAGTTTTTTCTATTGTTTAACACCTACAATTAATTTTGTACCACACTTCTCCTACATGAATATACAGCAGTTCTGTAACTTTTAACTTAACTGGGACAGAAAATTGTTGTGGCAAAGGCGGCTGTGGTTTCAAGTTCTGCATATTGTGAGGCAAACACTAGTTCTCATTTTTTAAGCAGTCCAAAAGGCAAGAAATATGTCTTTTTTTTTTTTCTCTCTGTTACATGTTTCCGATGTACCTAAAATTCACACAGCACTCTATCTAAACAGACTGCTTTGACCATGGCAAGTGTTGAGACTGAACTGCACTAGTATCCAATAAGATTAGTTCACATTTCCTATATAAAATGGTCCTGCATATATAGTACAATGTTTTTGACTCTCAGTGTCTCTGTGGTTCATTACCCTCTGTAAATCTGACGCGTAGTCAGCTGTTCATCCTCTTGTACTTTTCCAGCTGGGGGTTATTCCTACATGTCAAACTTTGTACTTTCTTTATTGAATTGCATCTTCTTCTCTTTTTTTTTTTTGGATCACTTCTTCGATTTGTCAAGGTTACTTTCAATTCAAATCCTATTCACTAAAGTGCTTGCAGACGCTTTCAGCTTGGTATTGTCTGCAAATTTAATAAGTGTACTCTCTATTCCATCATCCAGGTCATTAATGAAAATATTGAATAATACTGGATCCAGGACAGGTCCTATGAAACCCCACTCAGTATTTCCTTCCAGCTTGACAGCAGGTAACTGCTCTAAGTATAGCTTCAAATTTGTTGCGCACGCAGTTACAATAGTGTCATCTGGACCACTTAATTCTTTGTTTATTTATGAGAATGGTACATAAGACTGATGACTGCTTTGAAACAATGAACATGTATCAACTACTTCCACCTACCAGTAAGGCCTGTTACTAGTCACAGGGAGAAAGTAGATGGGATTGATGTTTTGTCTTGAGAAGTGGATGTTTGCTCTAGTTTGTCTGTAGTCTTTGCCCAAAGACAGATATTCCAGCATTTTTGTGAGAATTGAAGTTAGACTGACTAATTTATTATTCTCTGGATCCTCCTATTCTATTTTTTCAAAGTTAAGCACAGCTGTTTACCTCTTTTGATCTTACTGTCCTCCATATTCTCAGGGGAAAGATAAATGCTGAGATTATTTCAGTTCATTCCTGCATGGCTCCAGTAGCCTGTAGCTTGCTAATTACTCAGTTTAGCCATTCCTTTGAATAAAATCTGAAACAAAAATCTCCAGTAATAAGTTGGTAGCTTCTCTTTTTTCCTAATCAGCTTTTTAACACTTCTTATTATATTTGTACATTTTGTACAAAGAAATTTTTATTCACGTACACATCTTTATGCTTAACTGTATAAAAATATCTTTTTTTTTTTTTTTTTGCTAGTTCATTCAGTTTTTACAGGTACTTTTGCAATTCCTTGTAATCAGTTTTTCACTTTACAGCCATGACTAATTTATTATCACCAGCAACTTTAGCATCTTACTGTTGAGCCTTTTATGAAAATGCTCAACAGCATCTCCGTAGACTTCTGCTGGCAACCTCTCCCCACTTTTTTGTCCTAAATAGTGTCCCCACATACTTGGGGTATTCCTGTGTTCTCATTTTTAGTTGTATGGATTAGTTTCCACTCTTTGTAAAATTCCTTCTTGATTTTTTGAACAAATGTTATTTACCCAAACCTATCACACTTCCTAATTTTAGGGTTTTTCTGAGATGGTTCATATTGTTCTTTCATATTTTTAAGAAACTGCCAAGTCTTCTGTCCTCTTTTATTAAAACGAAAGTTAGTGATGTGCCCACAAGTACTGAGTAGGCCAGTGGCTGAGGTACAAATAAAAGATTTCAGGTTGTTAAGATGCACTATTTTTTATCTTTAGTTTCATCTGACTGTGTGTGGAGTATTTGAGGCATTCCTGCCACAGCCTTGGTAGGTCCATGGACTATAGCTCTGTGGAACCCTGTAAAACATAGGGGGAGATTTACAGTAAGAAATTACCTAAATCTGTTCAGGTTCAAGGAGATGGCAAAAACTGCATGAAGTTTAGTGGGAACAAATTAAATAATTTTGAGTGCCGAAGTATGTATTAACAAATGCATTTGCAAATTATATTTTGTTTTCATCATTCAAAGAACAGCAAATACAATTTAATTTAAGAGCTCTTATCTTCAGCCACTAAGTGACAGATCTTGATTAAAACATCTTGCAATGAATTAGAAAACTTTATGGTCTCTAGAAAATATAGCAATGTGTGGGAAAAAAATTACATGAAATCTCAGGCTGAATTTAAAGCTTGTGAACATATACAGGAACTACATTTGCTTAAACATTAGATACCGTACTTCAGGCTTAAGAGCAAAACAATCCAAGAAAATGTCAAGAGAAATTTTCTTGATAAACATTCTCAAAAAAGTATATTTCACTGGCACATGATACGGCAATTTCTGATAGAATGACAAATTCCTGTTGAAAGAGTATATGGTGTAATTAATTATTGGTAGGCTAAGAAATGTTTCAAATTTACAGTGTCTTACCAAATCAAGTTTAACCAGAAGAGGGAAGGACCTAAAGTTGTACGTGATGTTGTCTTAGCCAACCAAAGACATCTTTTCATTTGGAAAGTTACAATGAACCAAACCTGAATTTTGTTAGGCTAAATCTATGAAACAAGACTTTTGGTTCAATAAAAGAAGGGGGGTTTTGAACTTGCATGATCAGAGTGTTAAATTACTTTTGAGTTAGAGACTGTTTTTTCTTAGCTTTAGCATCAGGAGGAGTAAACCATTATATTTTGGTGTTGCTGGAGACAACGGTTTCTTCACAAATGGTCAGCTTTTATTTTCTTTCTTTTGCTGTACTTTTGTTTTGATTCAAATTAAAGAAATATAGCTACCACCATCTAGAATGCACAAGATAATTATTAAATAAATGACTACAGATAAACTCCTCTGCTTTCATCTTAACTTTTAGATTTATAAAAGTATTCATAAATGCATCTTAAACATTTATATAAAAGATTAGAAGTGTCTTAAATTTTTCAGCTCTGACAAATATAGTTTTTATGATGTTTGATATCATACAAAAACGATCATCCTAAGTCTTTTAGGAAGTCTGAAGAAGTTCAGGAATTGCTAAAATGAGTAGACTCTTAACTTCTGATTTAACTAGTTATAATCAATCACAAAAGTACTTGTCAGAAGAAATAATTGCAAAGATACATGAAAACATCATCGCTGATATTCTCAGATAAAATTTTGGAAAACATGGTTGCTACCCAAGCTGTTTTCAGCTAAATAATGAATCAGCCATGAAAATACAACTCCAATTCCTTTGGCAGATTCCCCATTTACAAATTCCTTACAGTAATGCCAGAATCTGTTCCACTGCTCTTAAGTTCAATTTTAACTATGAGAATGATGTGAGATGATACCTATGAAAATTCTGTTAAACAGAATATACACTCTTAGTAGTAATGCATACTTACAATCTAATTATTTTTCAATAAATAATTTAAAGTTACAAAAATTGTACTTCTGTGGATGAAACTGTCTTCACTAAAGATAGTATTTTGCCATTGATTTCCATAGATTCAAGTTTTAAAAATAATCTTAAGTCTTAAAATGAGTATAATAATGGCCAAAAAGTGCTATGCAGAACAATGTCATGTAGGCTACCATAAGGGAAATGCAAACATGTCAGTCTTATCCTTATGCCATGGTAGCAAAATTCTTCAAGGAACCTACAGGGATTTGTTTTTCATTATTTTTGTTTCTTTATCTTTATCCGGGGTCTAAAGATTGATTTTAAGGGGTTGTTTGAACTTTTCTTTGGCTATATATTTCCTGTTTACATTTGAAAAGCTTTCTTAGTCACGGTAGCATCAGCTGGGAAAGCAAGGGAAAACAAATATTCAGTGGCAAGACCCTCATCTAAAATTTTATTGCAGTAAGATTGTGTTAGTGAAACCTTGTTTAACAGGTCTATCAAAACTAGTTTCTGATTCTCATTTGTATAGGTTGTTTCTAGGATAGTATTTGATCATATTAATGCAAAATACGCAAGCACACAGAATCCATGTTTATATAGAAGTAAAATTAAGGTTCTCAGCACATCTCTGAATTTATTTTTGGATAATTTGTGCATCCCAGCTATTCACAAGTGAAGACGACTTGACTAGTGCAAAAAACACTTCTGTCTCTTCACTTGGGAATACACCAAATCTCTTACACAGGCCTTGACTCTCATGTTCACAGCCCAAAAGTGAGCCATACAGAGACCATCTTCTGATACCTCTGGAACTGTTTGCTCTGATTGCCATGAGCTCTGCTTTTATAAACTTTGAGCATGCAGCCTTGGTGCATGTGGCTTTGCCTGTCTACAGTGGGAAATTGAAAACCCCTGGATTTTCCTTTTGAGGAAAACCTTTCAGTCTTTCATCATTATTTCATCACTGCATGAAATTTGAAGTTAACAATGATACTAAATCTATTGAAATACAACATTAATAAGTACGCTATGTTTATAAGACGTGATGAATTTTTGTTTACTAAATAGCAGCTGTCATAGTCATATTAGTTCTGGGCCATAAAAAAAGAAACATAGCTTCTGAAGCCAATATTTATGTATGGGGAACTGGTATTGTTGCCCGAATTGTGGCGTTTCTCCTCCAAATAGAAATCAGATAGCATCATCAAAAAGCCTATTTACAGATGACTGTATAAAAAAGCCTATTTACAGATGACTGTATATTCTAAGTGTTCATTTCTTATTTTATACTGCCAATTTTTTTTCCTTTTGAAGCTGCAAACTACAGTCCCAGAAAGCTTTTAACATCTAGAAGGTCTGTCCCTAAATGGGTTATGCTGAGCTTAAGTGAGTTACACTAAGAAGAGATTTCTACAGCAACTGTGAATCAAGACTGAAAAGACTGAGGAGCTAAACATAGCCCCTGCTGATTTATGCACATGAAATATTAGTAATTGGATTTTGAATACATTATTTACACTTAATCCAGAAATGGGGTGGTTGTCAATTATGTATGTGCAGGTTTTTTCAGTTGTGGGTTTATTGTGTTATGCATGTATAGACATTCAAACTGACTCTGTGCAGATGCTGCTCAAGTTCGCCAGCACTGTTCTTCCAGTTGAAACGTAGGGGAGTTGATTCCTAGGTGAAGGATCAACAGGCAAGGTGAGAGGGGGTATGGGAGGAAGATAAGGAATAAATGGAAGGGTGGATGGTAAACTTTGAACAGACATTGCTCTTTCATTACCCTCAGGCTCATTTATTCTCTAAAGATTAGATCCTACAAATTTTGTTCACACTGAGTTTCCACAGGAGCTTGTTTTGATTAAGGAACAAATGTAAAATCCTAACTTTTTTATTGTGTGTGTCCAAGTCCACTTAGCACAAGTGTTGAAAATTTGTTATTATTTATTTCAAATTTGTCATCAACTTATTAAGTATATTCATTTCGTATAAAAAAAAAATGAAGAAATAGCTCCTGTATACCTGTGTGAAAATAGATAGAACAAAATGTATTCTGAAAGAACGATGTAGCAGGAAGTATTTTAAACCACTATGCAAAGCTTAACTTAAAAATAAATCCCTTTCTCATCATGCGTACTTCTGCTCAAGAAATTTATCCTGCCACCTACTTCACCATATGGAATTTTAATRGAGTGCTAAGTCACAGTGGATGTGCCTGTAAGTACCTGTGACAGCGTTGAACACGTGCCTAAGCCAGTGAAGAGCTTGAACCTGTACATTCATAGCATAGCTGGTTTGAGTACTACTTTCTTTTGTAGTCTCTTTGCTGAAGTAGGGCTTTGCACACCTTAGATGTTCTCTAACATGGTGTCCTGATATAATTATTGCTGTGAGGTTCAGACTATCCTTTCTGCAATCCATGGTTTGATTTTCTTTTTGTTGTTCCAAAATATATTAACGTAACTTTGCTATTTTAAGTACCCTGGAAGAAACCATCTCATGCACATGTTTGAGATGCTGTTATCTTTCAGCTGATTGATCCTCTAAATTTACAGATGGGGATAAACACAGTTGTAACGGTATGAAGTGATACTATTCCACTATAATAAAACTATTGCTGTTTTTCAAAACAATATTTTAAAAAAAACCCTGCAAACAACAAAAAATATAACCATAATTATTTACAATTGCGGTAACTCAGGTCCGGAACCTCTAATGGCCAACTGCATTCTCTTCTGCCCTTTAAGGAAATATTCCTCTTTGTTCAAAGCACTGAGAGAAGAAGACAAAGAAAAAAAATGCCATTCCATGCTACATAAAACATTAGTTTTCACTCTTTTTATTAAATTCAGTTTAATCTTTTTCCTGCAGAAAATAGCGTTATTGACCATTTTAATAGCCGTTATTGACCATTTTAATATATTTAATGTTTTAATATCTGCAGGGCCACATTTTTAGCCTGGCATGCTGGGTGAAATTTGCTCTTTTTGCTATGGAAAACATAAAATAATTTGCTAATAGGAAGTTTTTACATGCACAAGCCTGGATTTTCTCAATTCCCAAGAATATGACTTTTTTTAGTCAAAATGTGAGATTTTTGCTCTTGCCCTTGTCCTTTTTATTGTCAAGCTATACTGCTTATGTACAGATCAATAATGTAATCCTAAAGCTGCTCTAGGTGGTACTATTATATTGTCAATGCTGATACGAACAGTATATATTTTTGAAGTCAATATTTTTCATGTCGTGTATAGAATTTCAATAATTTCCCATTCCACTGATATCCTTAAACACTTTAATAGAGTAAACAAATCCGTTAAATACTTATTAGTAACAGGTAAAATGATGAAGAGTTACAAATCATTCTTATAAAAGTAAAGTAAATCATTATTAGATTCTTCTTTAACAAAACCCTTTAATTTGTTTTCTTAGTCTTTAGTTCAGCTAGATGATATAAAGTGAAAAGGAATAAATTGTATGTGAATCATTAGGAAATATGTTTTGATAACATCAGTAAAATAGACCTATCATTACAGAAATATAACTTCCCCCTGATCTTTCTGTATTTTTTCTGCTTCAGTTAGCAATTTAACCAAAGGTTTGCACTCTTGCAGCAAATTCACTTTCATAGAATAAACTCTCTTACAGAGTAGCAAAAATGTGTGCATTTAGTTAAAATGAATTTTCCAGAAACATTTGAATGAATGGGGAGATTCTGAGTCAGCTTCTAGCAAAAGGTTTATCTAATGCCCCATGTGAATGCTCAGTGTATTGTTTTGATTAAAGCTTGAATAGAAAACTGCTGATCTGAGGTAGTACACATTATCCGAGATGCAGACAAAGCCATTTTCAGCTGTGTAAACTACAAAAGTGTTAGTGGTAGAACAACATAAATTCTGTACCATTCAGTGGGTGTACAATATGGGTTCAGATTGCTATTCTATGATGGTTAGACATAACACTAAGCATATATGAATAATGTTTCTACTATATTTATTTGCAAATATGCCTTATTTGCAAAGACTGAGTTTAGCAGGAATATCAAGGGACATGTGGGATAAGGAAAATTAGGATTAGAGAAACCATCATCTCTGACTTCTCTACTGTATACTCTTTTCACTTCCGCACTCTTCCACTATGTAACAATGGGTTTACTTTACTGTAACTTCACAGTGGTTCAGTCTCCTGTAGTTTACACACTTCCATCTGTTTTATAAGCAGCCTATAGTACTAACTCCACCAATCTTGGTTATTACAATGCAAGGCTGATTTTTTTTGGCTTAGAACAGCCCCCCAAAATGCAGACTTAATAAAAAGCAAGGCAAAATGACTTGTTGATGAAAACACACCAATTCAGTGAAGAAAACACCTTGATTTCAATGGAACTACATTATAGGTAAAAGTAACTGATTTCTTTAACAAGGGCGCAATTGCTGTAGCTGTTATTTAGTGTTATTCTTCATATGTAAATGCATTTCAAATGTTTTAACTTGCAGATTAAAGGAAACTGAATCAAAAAACAAGGATGGTTTTTGAAACCATGCACTGTCCAGCTCAAATTTGTCAGGTAATTCAACTGTTCTGTTCTCCTCCTGATGTTCCACAGTTATAAATGAATGGAAGATATGCCGAGACACGGATGATAACATGTTTGGAATAAACAGTAGCCCATGGTAGTATTTTTGCTGCTGAGTGCTCTTGTTCAAATGGCCATGTTAAATCAGAACACACTGGTAAATCAAGTACTTGATAAAACAAGAGAATTGATAATTCTCTGCATCATACAGTTTATTTTTAGGAACCTGGTTAACATTTTTACGGTAATGTATTTTCTTTTTCTTTCCTTTTTTTTAATATAATAAATATTAAGTTGAATTATTTTTGGAAGTATTTCAAACAAACAAACAAACAAACAACTCATGCCCTAACTGATGCAGCTCCAGGAGAATGCATGCTGTTGTCTCTATACTGCAGTGTAGGAGCAAGTTCCTGACGAGGCTATAAGGGTAAATTTTCTGCCTACCCAAAATATTTACCTTCTGGAAAATTCTTTGCAGCACCTCTGAGACACCAGAGTGGGTATTTCTCATGGCCTTTTGAGAGTCTCATGGTTCAGACCATGCCACAGAAAATTCAAACTCATCACTTCTGACCGTGACACTTCATTTATGCCTGCTGCTCTTGAGGTTCACACAAGGGCAGAGGTGACCAGAGATGATTCTACAAGGGCTCTGTTGCCTGTCCCAAAGGTGGTTGGCCTCAATAGGTGTTCTGAAGTCAGACCAAACTGCCTGCCTGTAAGAAAAATGTGAATATGAAATATCAAGTCTGTGGGACACCTAAGCCTCAGGGCCCTACCGAGATCTCTCAGGTCAGAGAATTGCAGGTGTAGCCATGACATCTGCAAAAATGCATATTGTAAAAGCTGGACTGGCAAAAGTACCGTTGTCCTGGTACAGGTTTTTAAACTAGAAGTTTTGCAGTATTAGTGATACCACAGAGACAGAACAACCCCATTGTTTTAAAAGGAACTGCTACTGATTTGCAAAAAAAAGTTAATTATAGGAAGGTCAGGGCTGCATACTGCATTTTAATTAAATACACTCTGAATATTATTAAAAAATGCAAGTCAAATAGTGCTGTAAAATATGAAAAAACAAACTCTCTTACTTTCCACTATTTTAAACACAATTTTAAAGAAGTGCTTAGTGACAGACAACAGCAAAATTCAGCTTGCAGACTGAGACACTGGAATTTACATGCCCATATATAGGTGCCTAGGTGCAAAAAAATACACACCCCTTATAGCTGGTAAGGATCTGGTTGACACAGCCTTGACAGAAGTCCAGCTCACTCCAAAGTGGACACCCTCATTGGGGCTGCTGAGCATCTCCAGGTTCTATACTCTGCATTGATTGTATTTTCACTGACTGTAATGGTAAAGCAGTCATCTTAAACTGTGAACCAAATCTCACTTAAAGAATCCTTAAGTTTTATGATATAGGTTTGTTGTGGGTTTTTAAACCCACTTTCTATGATATTGTGGGCTGTGAACAAACCTTTTTTCCAAATTTCAGTGCCAGATCCAGAATTTACTATAAATATACAAGAATTTGAGATAAATCAATATTAGAAAGAATGAGACCTTTTTCAGTAAATTCTGGTCCAGTGGGCTGATGATGCATTTTCACTTTTTAAATGAACTTTAAAGAAGAGCATATCTATCTGGAGGCAGGTTATCAAATTCATTAGTAGTTTTAGTTCTGCTTTTGTTCCTGATTTTTTTTCAAGAATTAAGTCTTCTTGCATTAATCCTGTATGGCTATAAATTACTTTGACTGAATAAATATAATGTTATTGTGTATTCATGAGCTTTGACTTCAACTTGGTGTGCAATGGCAATGTTTTGTATTTTATTTCAATTTTTGCATGAACAGTATGCTTTAAAAAAGCGAAGAACATCTGCTCAGACTTTTAGGGGTAAATAGGTATGCAGTTTATAAAATTTAGAACTGAGGGTAGTTCTTGAACCATATGCAATTATCTTAATGCCTCTAAGTAATGTAATTTCACAAACTACAGCAGTTTAATTGAGTGCCTTTGTATATACATAAAATGCAGAATATTTATGGTCAGTAGAGGTCTAGTGAAGATATACAGAAGTGGAATGAAACCCATACAAGATATGCATAAAAATACTAGAAGAATCCTTCAGTAAGAATATCCCTGTTTAGAAACAAATTAAAAATAGGAAAAGATATACTGACTGGTATCCAGAAGGATGCTAACGACTAGCAATGTGCGAAGCGTTTCTTTAAGATTAGGCTGTACACGTAGTGAAGTAGGAGAACTTTATATCACAGATGCTTGCATGTTTCTGTTCATACTGTGTGTAGCACTTCTGATGTATGAATCAGTTCGCATAACAGACAATTTTGATATAGACATGCACATTTAAAATCAATGTTTGAAATTATTTCTTCATTGAGGTGGACATTATTTCCCATAGTTACAAACAATTTTTTATTGTTAATTCATGAATAATAAAACTAGACTTTCACTTGTTTTTCAAGGCTGAGGATTCATTTTGTAAGACACAAATTATTTTGGTATAGCTATCAAGAGATAATGAGGCAGCAGTGAAGCTGATTGTAGAATGTCCTGTGGTGTAATCATCTAATATACAATACATGTTACTCTATGTTCACTTCCCCAAAGCAATTTTATTGCTTGAATTCTGAGCAGCCTAGCAGTCAGTCCATTGCAAATCTTGCATGAGAAGTCTCTAGTTAAACCTAAGTACTGTGCTTAGCATTCTTCCACGTTGCTTACAGCTAAAACTTAATAACAACTAGGACAACTAAAGAGAGCATTCTATATACTATCCAAGGAAGAAGGGCTCTTTCTTACTCTATTTAACTATGTTTCACTTTTTCTCTGTCTTCAGTTCTATGATGTGATGATTGGCCTAATGCAGAAAGTCCACTCATTACTTATAAGATATACTGAAATAGATACGATTTCTAATTATAAGTATTAGGGCAAAATGTAAATATTAAACGCAGCCTGTTACGAAACAAAATGAAAAAAACCCTACATAGACAAAAATCTTCTTACTGCATTTTTGAGTAGTTTGTTCAATTGATTCTTTGTAATGATTCTGTGGAAGGAAATTTCACTATAATCCAATGGAGATTTAGTTAATGGGTGTAGATGGAAAGTTAATTAAGTGTGTGGTTTCATACTCGCCATTTTCAGTGTTTGCTTTTGTAAAGAGAAAGCCAGGAAGAACTTAGAAGCCACCTTCTCTGGCTTATGTGGAGGTATACACTTCCAAAAGGTTGATTTTTAGTTGTTTAAGTGCTGTTTCCAGGATGTGTCTCAGTTGTCTCACCCGAATTTCATAAGCCTAGAGTGAATTGTACCACATGTATGCTAGCCACTATACAGAAAGAATGAGTTCTACCTAATTCACATTTAGACAAGACAAATAAGTAGAAAAGTGGAACTCAAGTAACAGAAACAGGAATCTCAGAGTTATCCTGCAAGTCAGCATCAGGACCAGGAAATGAAAAGGTCTTGATATTCTCACTGTAATATCCTGGGTTTTAGATCACAAAATCTTTGTGATTCTTAATAAAAATGAATAACTAATTTAATTAAAGAAACACCTTGAAAGCTTTCATTTGTTTGCAACCCACCTATTTTTTATTTTTAATACAGCAGCTGATTGTTCCACAGGAACTGAGAATCTACACCCCTTTGATCACCTTGGAGTGTCTGGGAACAGAAAAAAAAATTCTATGCCTGTGCAGTGTTTTTCAGTATTAATCAAATCATTGTCCAGTGTGCTTTTCCCAGGACACATTTTCCCAACAGAAATCACTTGATTGTTTGCCGTGCAGCCCATCTCTGCTAGTTCCACAAAAAAAAAAATCTTTCAGCTGTCATTACACAGCACCAAATTTGCACATGGAGATAGACCTGTAAAATCTGCTATAAATTCAGGGAACTCTTTTCCCAGACATTATCTCTTTTAGAAACTGTAAATTTCAGGAGGGGCTTGCTATTACGTGAATAAAAATCTCGACATTTCAGTAAGACGATTAAACTTGCTTTCATCTGCTTTTCTCTTAGCTGGGTGAGTGGAATACACTTGCCCTTAGCTATCTGATCTAACCATTGCAAGGAAAAGCTGCTGCTCTTACTTTTCCTTCTTTTTTTTTTTTTTTTTTACTTTTGAAAATAGATCAATTTAAGGGGAACCTAATTATAATTAAACAATGAATTATTTTTCTTTCTGCATTGCAATTATTAAATTCTTGGTTCCACTTCTTTTCTGCAACATATTAAGTCCCATTGTTCCTTATATATTATTTTGCCAAGGCCATAGCTTTTGTTCTGATGTTATGGGCCCAGTCCAAATATCAATTGAASTGATTGAGACTCTACTTTTTCTCCAGTTGGTACTGGATTATATTTTAATAGCCCAGTGGGGAATTGGAAAAGTAATTACTTTTATTAAGAAGCTTAATTCAATGAAAAGACCCTTTCAAAGAACTTAATCTCAATTGACAGCTCATTGTGCCATTAAAAAGCAATACAGGACTGGGGCATCAGCAAACTGAAGTGTTGCTTCCTTGCAAGTGATTTTACAGTCAGTGCTAATGATTTAGTTCTTCTTTTGTGAATTATGCACCTTTTCTGAATTTTTAATCTATTATATCAGTTCAGCTGGAAAAATTGGAATGTTTCTAACTGCAGCATCACTTACTACTATTGTTCCATAGCTTTGAATTAAGAAGGTGTTTTTCAAAATTATTTTTCTTAAGAATTAATATTCAACACTTCTTATTCAGGTGCATAATTTGTACGCAGATGCAATATCTATGATTTTGACCCATTACTGTAGTTTACAGCTTCTCAGCACCGTTTATCTCAGGATAAGTAACATGTCACTGCCTGCTTCCTGAAGACTGTGTATCATCACTTTTTCAGCTGTTTTTCTGCACTAGTATCTAATGTCAAATATTACTAAAATCACATAACCTCCTTACGGGCCTTATAGATATTTAAAACAAAGTATATACCAAACCCACTGTTACATTTTTTTTCTAGCTGAGACATGATTATTAAGAAAATGGATTGCAGACTGATAGAGCATTCTAACTTGGGGAATTTCTCTGCATTCTTATCTTCCTTTTTTAGATATATTTCAAAATCTTCCTTAATTTACAGCTCATTAAACAAACTTTCCATTTCTCTGGTGTTTTCAGGATATTTTTCTATTTCCTCTTTGTCATTATTTAGTTTCTTAAAAATACGGAAAGTTAATTTGAGTCATTTCATCTGGTTGCATCCCTCAGCTTTTCCTCTGACCTCTTTATTTAAGGTTGTCTTTCATTACTCTGCATATAGTTCATTGGATTCAATTTTTTCTAAAAATAAGACTAAAGTACATTTCTATACTACTAGCTAACCTCTCCATTTTCATATATCTAGGATCCCATCTGTAGCCTCTAATGACGAAATGAGTATTCATGAGTATTCAGTAAAACGGATTAATTCATCCCAATGTATCATAAATGGTGTAATTTAATAACTTCTAATTGATTGCATTTGTGACATCTAATTAAAAACTTTAAAGTAGTGTGAAGTGAGGGATTTTAAAACTATAACTGAGGTCTTTTTATTTGCTGTGGTTTTCAGTCAAATCAAAGCTCAGCATGTCTCCTAAATACGGGGTACTTTTTCTTTAAGAAGGGGAGAAGCAGCTCTTATGTACTTTCTCTTCTGATAAAATTTGCAAATCTGGCTATCGTGGGAATAGATTGGTCCCTCAGGCTGAGAAAGTAGCTCAGTTATTTAAGAAGTAGCTTTGAGCAATTAATGGTTGCCTTTGCATATTAAAATTGTTTTGCTGCAATGTTTCTATTTAAAATGGAAATATGTCATTGCATGATCAGCTTTGCCACAAGTCCTTAGTGGTACCTTGAAAAACCTGCAGAGATCTATGAGTCTCTGGAAGGGCTGCACTGTAGCTCTGCAATACCTCACTGAATCCTTACAGGGACAGAGTGCTTGTACAGCTTCAGCCTCAGAAATTCTTCTCTCCTCTCCATTTCCAAATACTTCATGCCAGGCATTACCTCTCTAGTACTTCCAGTCTCAAACAGACCTTGCACTGGGTCTGTATAAATTGGAATCCTTATTCTTATATGGAAATAACCCAAATTCTCCCTGTGTCCCACTGTGTGCATGTGGGTCAGCTGACAGACCAAACAGAATAGACAATGTCTTTGCTCATGCTGAAACCTTTCTCCCCGTCATGGTACTAAACTGAGTGTCTCTGACCTGCTTTGTCATTGGCTTTCATAAAATTTATAAGAATTTATCATCCCTGAGATTTCTGCTCTTCTATTCTTAACCATGTGTCAAATTTAGTTAAAACTGACCACTGTATTAAAACATTATTGAAAGATAGATCCAACAGGGAGTAGGAACACATAAACCTCTTTTTTTTTTTTTTTTTTTTTTAAGAAACCTGAACCTGGCTGAAGACAAGCTAAACCAAAACCCTCCCTAGTCATAATGTTATTAGATCAGATGTTGACTTTTTAAGAATTTTATATGTGAGGAACACATTTTTCTAATAGGTATTTTATTTTAGAGAAGACTTCCAGTTTCAGTTAGCCCATTAGTTCCTCTTGGCAATGTATACTACACTTAATGCTATACAAGAGTACTGGTTATCCAGAAGTGCCAGAAAGCAATAATGCTCTTGAATTTTTTAAAAAATTATAAGATATCCATGCAATCATAGCCTACTTCTTGGTCCTCCCGGGTGTCCTACTTCATTTATTTCTCTGTACTTAACTAGAGTACTTCCTGTTTTCTGATTTCTGTACTTGCTACTTGTATCACTGCTGAATTCTGTGTTGTGTATGAACGTTTAGACTGCAATATATTATGATTCTGATAAATTACAATAACTTAACAGCAAGCATATATGAGTAATAGCTACATCTATATTGCCCTGCTAATCCTTTCCTGAGGACCACCCTGCTAGGGGTTCTCTGTATGAAGCACCTCTGTTCACATCAACGTTTAAATTCCTTAGACTCCAGATCCCCATTGCTGAGTTCACCTTGCATCACAGACAAGCTATAGGGTACAACAGCAAGCCCCTACTACAGGCCCACAAAAGTGCTTTTTGCACTTGATCTTCCTCCTCTGTCTCTTTTCTGCATTCTGCACTTCTTATAGGATGAGGTCCCTGGTGAGGAACCCATCTGACTCTTTGCATCTCTGCCAGCGGCTTCTACTAGGTGGAACAGGAAGGACAGTGTAGCGTGGCCAAGAGTATCAAAGCCAGTGCTGCCCTTCTTGTAGACAAAGTTCATTACTACATTAAGTCTGAAATAAGTGAGTTCTGAAGAGGGAGCTCAGCAGACACACATATACAAATATAAATCAACAACTGCTGCAGTGTCATCAAGGAAAACGGTACAAAGGAGCATGGATGCATTTGTAACAACACTTCAGCAATTTTAAGTTCAGCATTTCCACTAAATCAAATAGGGATTAGTTAATAAGATGCTGTTACATGTCTTAGTCTTTCTAACATTAAAAACAGCTTTGCGAATAATGAATTTTTCATGAAATCTTCTGTCATCTTTGTTAAAAGCAAACTGAAAGCTGTTTTTAAAAGCACAGTACCATTTGAATAAGTCCTGAGTTTACACTTGTCTTTAAAAAAAATTGTGTTGTACCTTTAAGATGACCATCACAGAATTAAAAAATAAAAAACAGAAGCGAGGAAATTGGACTTTGGCAATTGCAAGCCATGTTTACATTTTCTGAAGGTGATGCAGGTGAGGAGCTGAAGAAGACCCTATCTATATCTTATCCCAGAGCCACATACATCATAGCAGCTCTGCTGGCTACAGCACTATTTGGAATTGTTGAGCAGGATGATATCACCCTTTCCTCTCCACCAGGCCTACTTTCCTCAGTATCTATGTCAGGTGAAGCCTCCTACAGAAGGATCAGGGACCAATCAATAAAGAGTAAAAGTGGTGGATAAGGTCTGAAATTCCTACTCACAAGTGTTAAAACATTGCACCAAGAATAACTGTATGCAGGTGGATGACTGTTCATACATATGCAAATGTACAATATCAAGGAGCTAGTTTCCAGATAATAAGCCTGAATATATAACTGGTATAAAAATTTTCAGCATCAGGACTGCTTTTTGTTCTGAGATGGGCTGTGCATCTTTATTCATATTAGCAGACAGGCAGCAGTAATTCCATTCAAGACAGACAGACTAGTCTTGAAAATAAGGTTTCATCAAAGTGTTTGTTATACATTGAAACAGACTCAGCTTTGTAAAGATATTAAAACTAAAATATAATAAAAACTGCTAAAGTAATTACAGAAAATGGAGGAAGCATTAAATTAGTTGGTGCACTCAAAATCTGAGTGTACAATAATTAACCTAAAAAGTGTCATTAAGATTCTCATTCAGGCAGTAGCAAATGCATGTATTGTATTTATTGTTTGGTTACCTGATTTTGGTTTAATTTAGCTTTTAGAAGCAAACATTTCCTTTGCCACATAGCTATAAGGTTGGAGTTTGTATAAGCTAGATAAATATATACAGTCCCATGGACTCAGTTTATATTAGAGACCAAACCAGATTTGATACTCCATTGTGCTGGCCACTGTATAAGTATTCACATCAGAGAAACTCATTGCTCCAGATAATTTGAGTCTAGAGAAGTAAAACATATATAAGGACATAAAAGGCTTGCTCTAAAAATAGTATAAATGATTGATTAGATGATCTAGGCAAACATTTAGAATCTAATTCCAAGTATGCAGTTCTTGCATCTTGCTGCTTAATGTTAAATTCAGTATGTCTCTTGTTCTTTAAAACTTCTTAGAAACCTAGAGTTGCACATATTCACATATCCGAAATGGCACTAGTCTTCATAGTGGAGACATCATGGCAGTTCATGCAAAGGTTGAACTAGAGCCAAAAGCAGATTTATACCATAGTCCTTTAAACAGCTTTATCTGATAGACCTTTCAGAGCATATCCAAGAGGTATTCACATCATCTTCAAAAGCGTCACCATTTCTTTTTAAAACTTGTCAGGAGAATGAGAAAGTGACAACATAAAAATTAGAATAACTTGTTTCAAACCTTTTCTGAAGGGGTTCAAAACCTCCGCCTCCCCCTACGCCAGAATTTTAACATTCAGTCTGGTCTTGATGGGATCAGTCTCTGTCACTTCTTTTGAGTTAAAGAACAGAAATTTTATTGTATCAAAATTCAGTTCAAGACATGGCTTTATAGACTTCCTAGGTGGAAAAGCATCCTGGATCCCAGAAGAAACAGAAAATAGAATCAAGTTCTTGGCCCTTCTGCAGGAGTACCAGTACAGTACCATTCCTGGGGATTTGGTCCAATTCATCTTTTCTGTGTTGGTCGGCATTCATGGGCATTCAAGGTGATTAATTATCTTCCTGGGAGGTAAGATTTGCAAGTTTGTATCCCTTCAGGAAGAGAAGTGTGAACTGGGGCACCCATATAATGTACTTCAACCGCTGGGGCAACCTTGGGCAACCTGTTCTCTGTGACGCTGTTTGATCCAGGAGGGTTGGACCAGATGACCTCCAGAGGTCCCTTCCAACCTCAACCATTCTGAGATTCTGCTAGGTTTATGGAACATTACCTCGTTGCCCTCTGGCTATATTTCTGAGTGAATGCAGTCAATTCCCCTGTGGTCTGTACAGACCTTGATTGTGTGTTTACAGTGGAAATGATTGAAACATGGTTACTATATTTAGTCTCTTGAAGGGGATATGAAAGAAAACGTCCCACTGGAGGCCTAGGCATTGATCTGTACTAACAAAAATAAGGAAGTTGTGGACATCTTTAAAAGAAGAACTTTAGTCACCCGGAGAATTTTTTTTTCTTTTCTGACTGAATACTTGAGGTTTTTAGTGTTAAGGGAGGATTTTAAGAAATGCAGTCTTTTAAATCACAGCGCTGGTTTTATGTGCATAGATCCTAGATGTCAAAGTCAAGTAATAGACCAACAGCAGAACTGGAGTATGCAACACAACTATCTAAGCATACCACTGAGTGCTTTACTCACAGGATCCTGCTGCTCTCAAAAACCACTTCCTTTATTTTCATCCTATTTATATGGTGTAAATCTAGAAAAAACTATGTTGGTAGCTGTGACAGTGTAAGTAGAACAGAACTTAGCTTTTAAATAGCATGTCCTGTAAAACAAAATACAAGGGCAAAAGATGTATTGATAAATTGCTAAATTTTTCCCTGGAATCTGTATGTGAATCTGTTCCCAGAGAAGTGAGTGGAATATGGTTTTTTGTTACATACTTTCACCAGCATATTGAAAACATATTAAAAAACATGAGTATTTTAATGATCGTAGGAAGTACTAAAAAATAAAAAGTGGACTTTATTAACTTTTAACAACACATGTATATAAAAATGAGTGAGTTGAATTATCTGCAATGCAACACTGATCTGTATATTACATATAAATGCTTCTAATAAAGATATCAGTGGGCAAAGACAGCAGTACAAGGTACATCAAGGAAAAAGGCATGCTTCTTTAGGGACCTACTCTATTTTAGATATAGCAAAATATCCTTTATTACATTATTATAAAATATGTTGTCCAACTGATTTAAATAGATCCCTGGTTTGTTAGCAAAATACAACTTCAGAAGGAGAAAAAAATATTGATAAATCCCACCAAAAAGTATAAAAGAATCTGAGCTTTAAGGGCTATAAATAGAGTAGGTGCTAGCTAGCCACTATTTACCGCTATTGATTTCTCTTCTTTCTCTAATTTCCTTGAATCCACTAAAAGTTTCTTTCTGAAGACTGCTGGTGGCTTTCTGGTTACTAACTTAAGGAAGAAAATATCTTTTTTTTACTTTTTACTTAATTTTCACTGATACAAACCATCTTTGGAGACATGTTCTTCTTGTCTTCATTCCATCAGCCCTCTGGAAAACCTTTCTTTTAAAGTAATTAAATGTAATTAGTTCTTGCTTATTCTCTACTATTTATTTTCTTTCAATTTCCTTTTACAGGTATGTCTTCTTACCTATTTCTAATTTATTTCAGCTTTCCAAATTTGAATCTTCTATCTTACTTTCAAGTTCTGTTCACTTTCAGTCATAATAATATACATATTTCCTGAATATGTGGTGTAGTAATACCCAAAACCTTAAGTCTTGGTGCTGATTGTGTTGTTACTAGTTGTTCTCTGCAGTCAGGTGTACTGAAGTTAGTACAGTTTGATATACATCTCTGGCTCACTAACATAGCGTATCTCCTCTGTATTGTTTTTCAAAGAAACTTCTCTCCTGAACACATTTAATGAAAATGCAGATGAAGTAGGTCTAATTAGTTAGTTAGACCTAATTAGTTAAGAAATGCAGGTTTTGAATTCTTTTAGTTCACTTGATTGTTTTATGACGTTATACTCAAATGTAGTGAGTGATAGGCGTATGTGTGATTTTAAATTTCAACTATACTTTGAAATAATTTCTTAGAATTTTTGTTCTTTTTCTGATGCTCACTTTTTATAGGGTGTTTTTTCAAGCTAAGGAAAATTGTAATACCATTAGCTCTCTGTATACTTCTTTTCCTCTCTGCTCTTTACCTCATGTTGCACCAACCAGGAAAATGTTACCATTTTCTTTTATGGTTTACATTGAGTGTATTTTCATGGAAATTCCTAGATTAAATTCCCTCTGTTTCTCTCTTCTTTATTGATTCCCTAGTTCTTTAGTCAACTGTTGTCCTTCTCCCTCATCTTTGTAAGCCCTGCATCTTTTTTCTCTGTCATAAACCACTTTGTACTAATACATGTTTAATAATAATCTGTAAAAGTTCTATACTGACTCTGTAGTATGTATACATTCTGTTCTATGCTACCTCTGTCAACTCATCCATCAAGGAAAAGTAGCTGTTCTCAGTTCTCAGTTCCATTCTGTTTTGTTCCTCTCATCAGATATAGTGTAGGGAGATGATTCTTATAAATTTCTTCTGTGTATTTATTTTTTGAGACATGACATTCTACTGCTGTCCCTTCATTGATGTACCTGCAGGAAGTACATATGCAGGCATGATGTTAAACAACATGAGCAACATAAGTAAAGCAAAATGTATAGGAAATTTTGAAAACAGAGGAAGAAAGACAACAAAATCAAGAATCCCTCAATATGTCTTTCATTTTGTATATTAGTAATAGGAATGGATCTTTGCACAAGGTGCATACAGTGATCTAAAAGCATCTAAATTTAATAATTTAGCCTATAAGGTTTTTTAATAATTACCATCCAACAGAGAATATATTACAGTTGGAATGCTGTTAAATTAAGTTTAAAATAAAACAAAAAGCCTTCTTATAATGAATTACATTGCTTGTTGAATGTTAAATAGTGATTCTGCAATATGTGCTAAAATTCAACAAATGTTTAAGGACATGTCATATCTTTTCACACAGTTGAGACAGTTCAGTAAACATACAGATGGTAATTAATGTATTAAAACCATCTTTTAAAATATAAAGCCATATTTGAGATATTTCATATAAATATATTTTTGTAATGTCTGCTAACCATATGCTTCTTTTTTATACCCTGTATATATATATAGTGAAGTGTAGTGAAAAAATTATGCATATCTGCTATAATGCTACATCAAGAAATATACAGTAAATGCATTTTTCCCCATCCTTCTGCCCAGTCTAGTACTAAAGAATTTGTATATTGCCTAATAGTCTTTATACTATAGTGTTTCAGAATTAATGAGCTATCAGACATCTGCTTCTTAAGTAATCTTTAACCAAATAGTGACTTTTTAGACTGAACAAACATTTCTCATTTAGTATGACTGAGGGCTCATTCCTGCATCCAGTTGAAACCAATGGTACCTTTCATGTAGATTTTATCAGCCTGTCAACCCATTGCCCACTGATATCTCTGTAAATCTTCCCACTGAGTTAAGATGGCTTTTGTCTGAGGTCCATCTTTGAAATAGGAACAATAGAGGGAAAAAACTACATAGGTAGATGGAGGGTAAAGATGAGAGTAAGTGGTAAAGAAAAAAATAGTTTTAAATTCACTGAAAGGTACTCTACTATAACGCATTTGTCTTTGCTTCTTTTACACTTGTCATTTCCGTTAAAGTACTAGAGATAATATTAAAAAACCAGAGTACAGACAAATCCATTAGTAATTCAAGCATTATTACACTCATATGACAATCTGTATAATCACTGGCTCATCTAGGTTTTTCCAGCCTGGCAAAAGGAAGGCTTTGGGGACACCTAATAGTAGCCTGCCAATACCCATGAGAAGTCTATCAAGAAGGCAGAGACATGCTCTTTATCACTATGTATGGTGGGAAGACAAGAGATTATGGGCATAGTTGAAGTTGAAAAGAGAGGTTCAAACTGGATATAAGGAAAAACTTCCTCACTATGAGGATAGTCCAGCACTGGAACAGGCTGCCAACAGAGGTTACACTGTCTCTGTCCTTTGAGGATTTCAGGATCCAACTGAATAAAGTGAAAAATCAGCCCCTTGGTCTGATCTCATATTTGGTCTTTACTAGAGAAATCCTGAGAGCCTTTTCAGCCAGAATTGTCTTATGATCCAGTATTCAAGGTGTGATCTAAAAAATATTGATTAGAGGGGGATATTAACACTCCTCAAGCTACTGGCTGTGCTTCTGTTCATACAGCCCAGGATGGCGTTGCCTTGCTTTGCTGCCAGGGCTCACTGCAGGCTCATGCTCAGCTTGCTGTCTGCCAAAACCCAAGGGCTTTTTCAACAGAGCTGCTCCCCAGCCAGGCAGCGCCCAGCCTGGCTCCATCACTGCAGGGTTTTTTTCTTCCCTAGTGCAGGGCTTTGCATTTATTCTTTACAAATTTCATAAGGTTCCTGTCAGCCCGTTCCTCCAGCAGGTCTAGGTCCCTCTGGATGGCAGTCCTGCCCTTGAGCATGTCAATTAGTCCTCCCAATTTGTGTGTCTCATTTGCAGACTTGAAGAAAGTATACTCCTTTGTGTCCTCCAGGTCACTGATAAAGATGTAAGGACAGATCCTTTATCCTTAAAGATGTAAGGATATATCCCTGGGCAATTCCACTTGCTATCGGCATCCAGATAGAGTACAGCCCCTTAACCACTACCCTCTGAGCCCAACCATCCAACCAATTACTCACTCATCTAGTTTCCACCCATCCAGTCTGTAATGTCCCAACTTGGACAGAAGAATGTTGTGAGAGAAAGTGTAGAAAGCCTTGCAAAAGCCAAGATAAGCACCATCCACTGTTCTCCTCTCATCCATATGTTCAGTAAGTTCACCACAGAGGACAGTCAGATTGATCAGGATAGATTTACCCTTGGTAAATTCATGTTGATTGTTCCCACTCACCCTACTCTCCTTCATGTGCCTCAAAATGTGTTCCAAGAGGACTCACTCTAGGATTCTCCCAGGGGTGGAAGTGAGACTGATGGACCTGTAACAGTTAGATAATCAAGCAAATATACCTGTATATCCGTGTTAATCCAACAGATGTGAATTTACATGTATTATATCTTGATTGCATTAATGAAAGAATAGCTAAAGATTTGGTTAGAATATCTGGTATACTGGATAACAAGCTCACAAACAATAGTTCAGCTGATTAATGTAATTTCCTCTGGTTTGCCAACAGTCCTTGATTTTCTCAAATACAAATATTTGCTCTGTTGCATATTTTCCTTTAGCTACCATAAATTTTTTTAATATATATATTGAATATCAGTAATGTGAGTGGTAGCAAACCTGCAAATGCCTCTGGGTATTTCACAAGATTTTTTCCCCTCTTGAACTGTGCAAATAACTATGCTATTCTATGTGTCAAGTGTATTATACATACTATTCTATGCTATATCCTTATCTCTACAACAGTTAACATAAAGTGATGTAAGCATGATCTAGGAAAGGTCTTATTTCTGACAAAAATGTTTTGATTCCTCTTTGGATCCCTATTACTGATTGACTGTGAATTTGGTATTTCTGGGAGGGAGCAATATAGTTCTACTGTACATTGACATTTCCTGATAAAAATACACATAGTATAGAATCACTGTGTGAAAGATGTTTTTTTCACTATGTTCCATTTCCTCCACAAAAACCTTCAAAAAGTGTAAGAATGGCCTAAGTTAGATGAATTAAGTTTTGAGAAGTTTCTTTTTTTCATTAACAAATTTGGTGAACTATATCTGTTTCTGATAACCATATATTCTGAAACAGATTTTCTTTATATATAACTTGCTGTTATCTCAGCTGAATTCACATGGAGTTAGATTAGTTTTCAATAATTTGCACCTGTGACTTTGTACAGTCATGTGGCCACTGAAGTCAGATTTGGAAGACCGAACCCTGTTTCTCCCAAAAGTACCAATGCACAATAATTGCAGATGACTGATATCGTTACAACTTCTCAATAGCAAATAAAAAATATTGGAGACTGAGAATTGTTTTTGCTGTTAAGGTTTTTGAATTTGGTGCTTTTTTCTTTCATGAATAATATCAGAACTTAGGTCCCCGAGTCCATAATAAAGGCATATTAAATGAGCAATTTAGAGTCACGCTTAGCAACACAAATAATTTATTTAAATATCCAAACACAGATCTAAAGATATAGTATAATAAGTTTAATATTTAAAATTCTGGCTGTGGATCCTAGACATCTGTTATTTTCTTTGCTGTGAGGGAATGAGCTGTTAAGAGACAAACTTTCTGCATATTTTAATCTGCTTATGGTAGGAGCTTGATTAAAGGAGGAGAGGACAGGAGCATGTACAGTTCGGGCAGCATACTGCTTCTAGAACAGCTTTGCATTGAAACCAGAACAAAGCTGCTTACATGAATGTGCTACTCTCAAACACTGCTACCGAGCTCTATGCTGAGGAAGCAGCTTTTAGCCATCAGCCATATTTCATCTATCTCCCATCCCTGACGTATTCTCAAAACTGCACGTACTACAACCATGTTTCTAAGGCTAGCCATGTGGATAGCAATCTTCCTAAGTATTTTTCAGTTCATACAAGGAATCTTAATATTAGTGACCCTTTAGTTTGACATCTTTTATGTTGATCTTTCACAGCTCTGCTGTAGTGAATTGGCTTCAGCCTTTTCTAAGGCAAATCAAATGTTTAATGAAGGGGTTAATTTTCCTACTTGTGTCACAAGACCTCACATTTAACTTTGGTGTTTTAAAGCTACAAATGTCAATGGAGTTGTCATTCCACACTGCACATGAACTTGCTGGACCTTTTCCATTTCAATAGGAACTGAAGTTGGACACTGTTCCAATATATAGCAGAAGAGAACAGTAAAGGCCCAACTTAAGTGAGTATACGGAAGATATGCACAGTATTAAAAAATGGTTGTAATTGTGAAACATTATTTTACCTAGCAATTGTCATTTTAATATGACCTTATATAACTTAGAGTGCTTGAAACCAATTTTTAAGGCAATATGGTCAATCAAAACCAGGCCCTCTTCCCCAAATGGGGGATCAAGCATTTTATTGCAAGGCCTATAAAATTTTTGTGTTGTACTGGAATGATTTATCACAATTAAGTAACTAGTCACTGTACTGCAGTGTTTTGATCCGTATTTAGTAACTTGAGGCTCAAATACACTGGGACTGAATTCCTTCCCTGGGAGAAAAAGAATCTCTTGAAATAATTGTTTTAAAGGGAAAGCAATATATTAAACATGGGAGAGTAAAGCCAGACTACTGGATCTGAATTTAAAGGCTAATGTGTGTGGTACTATACCTCCTAGAACACATTTTTCCAAAGATATAGAGAATTTTTTGTTTATTTTGGTTTTGTGTGCACATGAAGAGAGATGAATGGATTTTTTTAATAGATAGAGAGCTTATGAAGGATCACCAAAACTATATCACACTGAAATTTCAGTTGTGAATGCCTTTATACCACTTACATATTTATATCTTATACTATTTATTGCATTATATAACATAAAAACACATTTACTTGTACACTTGAAGCTCATCTAAATATTCAAACTCTTTTGTTAAACAAGAAGCTGGAGTGTTAATGAGTTTTGGAAATGTGCTAATTCAAAACAGTTAAACGCCTTTTACTGTGTTGTGTAGAACACAATTTACAGACAGTAGGTACCATATAGTCTGAGGAAGCCACTTACAGTACGCTAGGTAAATTAAGGAATTCTCCTTTAAGAAACCAAAAATCTTTATAAACAAAATCGGGCTGGCAAGGTTTTACATGGTTACTAAAATAAAGAGGATTCCAAAGATTTCTAGCACTTGTGTGTTATGTGAAAATTAAACCCTTGAAGTGCAGATTTCAGAAAGGAAGAATGGATGCAGTTACAAACAAACAAAAAATCTTGGTAAAATATTTTGTATTTTCATACTTCTATGGTCTTACTATTCTATAAAACTATTAGCAGTATGCTACATTTTCACCCATATTGCCCGGAAGACTCTTCAAAGCTAAAGTCTTTTTAGTGCCATATACCAACAAAGCGAATTTAGGCAGGAACAAATGGTCATTAGCGTTAACCAAGTCATCAGGATCCCAGCTGATGTTCTGAGGCTAACCTGGGAATGGCACCCAAGACTTGGTGAAGGTGGAAGTTTGGCAGTGTTTGCACTGCTTATAAATCTGCCAGTGTTTCAGGGGAATTTCTTGTGGTCAAGACAAATTGCCATCACACACGCTGGGAAGCTGTCAGTGAAAGTTTGATCTGCACCCTTGTTCTGTGTCTTGGTAAGTGGGAGGCACTGGCATAAAGACATCAGTTTTCCTGCCATTGCTACTCTGTTTCCTCTTTTTTCGTTTCCGAGTAAATCTGCAAATTCTGACGGGCCCTAGCTCTGTTGTTGCTACCCACAGAAAGACTCCCAAACACGTGCTGGACGAAAGCGGGGGGAACAGGGCAGCATTTCGAGCAGTGAGATTCGGGAAGGTCCCTCAGCAGGGACGGCCAAATGGAGGCTCTCGGGCCGGGCACGGCTGCCAGCTGCTGAAGCGGCTCCTGGTCGCGGAGCCGGTCCCGGGCCGGCCCTGCCGGGGGACAGCGGCTGACGCGGACCGGCCGGAGCCCCGGCGGCGCGGGTGCAGCCTCCCCCGGCCCCCTTGAGCTGCGGACCCCGGCGGCGCAGCGCCCGCGCACCTGCGTGGGAGCCGCTCCGCGGCCGCCTCCTCCTCTCGCAGCCCCGGGCGGCAGGTACGCGAGGGCGGGCGCCGCGCAGGTGCGCAGGGCGGGCCGCGCACAGCCCCTCCGTGCCCCCGCGGCTGCGCGGGCGCGGCCGGTGTCACAGCCTCGCTGCCTCGTAGCGGGCGGGAGGGCGACCGGCAGCCCGGCGCGGCCACCGCCGGCGGGGAGACCGGGTAAACTTTGGGTAAGTGTTGCGCGGGTGCGGGGGCAGCGTCTCTCGGCGCCGGGGGGCGGGTGGAGAAGGGGGAGCGGAGCGGAGCTGTGCGGAGCGGGGCGCGGGTCTTGCCGCACCGCCGCCCGAGCGCGGAGCGGGCGCGGGGCGGCGGAGTCGGCGGGCGGCGGCCGGAGGATGCAGGCGCCGGACAACAGGTACCGCAGCTGCGCGGGGGGCGGGAGGGGCTGCGTGCGGCAGAGTGCGTGTGTATGTGTGTGCGTGTGTCGCCTGTCCCCTCCTCCCTGCCGCCCGGCCAGAAAGGGGGTGGGAGATGTGCTGGCGCACAGCCGCTTAAAACCGCGCGGCCCGGCGGTGGCTGCTTGTTCCCGGGAGGAGGGCGGCTGCCGGGATCC
The DNA here is from genome assembly GCA_030449065.1 of Oceanodroma leucorhoa. NCBI lineage: Eukaryota > Metazoa > Chordata > Aves > Procellariiformes > Oceanodroma > Oceanodroma leucorhoa. Next base: position 81,893 of record JASVER010000033.1, on the reverse strand, counting down.
GCGCTGCGCCGCGGAGGGCGGCGGGGAGCGGGGCGGCGGGCGGCGGTGGCCGGGCGCGCTGGGCTGCGGCAGCCGGCGGCGGGGGGGCTGGCGGCGGTGGCGGCGTCGCTGGCGGTCGCCCGGCTGGATGGCCGGTTCCCGCGGCTGCCCAGGGAGCCGGGCTCTCTCGCATCCCAGGGCCGTGCGTTTCCTCCTCCTGCATCGCACTGCAGTAAGTTCGCGAGTCGCTGGGAGGCTGAACTGGTTGCAGTCGCGGAACTGGGGGGGCCGTATATGTACGGGTGTGTGTATGGACGTAACGGAGGGGCTAGGCAGAAAGTTGTAGCTAACCGTGCGGTATTGAATTTGTCACGAGTCGTGACTGTGGTTTCTAGTTAATGCCGATTTGCCTCGTTGACCTGCATCACTTTGCTGAACCCCAGTCAATGTCCTTATGCTGCCTGGGCTTTCATTGATAGCTGGCTTCAAAACGGTGAATTGCTGAAGCGTGTAGTGTGGGTGAGAACATAGCGAGTGCAGGAAACAAAAGATGCAACTGCAAACTTATGCTTTGAAGGCTGGTCTGCTGAAACTTTGAGTGTTGATGTGACAGACTGTCTGTCGAAGGGTCTTTTCAAGGAAGAATTAAAAATTCTGTACAAAACTTTTGGATGTCTGAAGTCAATTTAGATACAGCTTATTCTTGTTTTGTGTGGTCCAGTGTTGTTCCGATTCATTTTGTTGAAGAGTTTTATTTGTCAGGAGTTCATGTAATTACATTTTTCATTGTGAGTATCCTGTTTTTGAAATGGATGAAAGGTTTTCTCAGAAGATTACTGTATTATAAGTAATTTTTTTCCCTAGCTAAACAAGCAGCTGTTAGGGTCTTCAGTTAATTCTTCTTTCTATTTGACTGCTTTTCTACAAATTTAGTGAGAACTTGATTTATTTTCAAAAGCAGTTTTATCTGGTTGATGTAACTTTAGAAGGCAGATGGAATAAGCTTTTAAAATCCATATCATAAAATAAGAAAGGGAATGCAGCAGGATGGGGAAAACCAGTAATTGTTGCAGGAGAAATAGTCTTTTTTTTTTTTTTTTTTTTTTTCCCTAAAGCCATTAAACATTTCTTCTACTCCCATTTAGGTCAAATGACCTAATGTGGCAAGGTAATAGTTTTTGTTCTTTGCACTTGAATGGTATAACGCTTCCACTTATATTAAGACGTCATTATACACCTGAAAAAGATCTATCCGAAGAACTTAATGTATGTTCCCAAATGAGTGAATTTGTGCTATGCTTTATGGATAAATTGACAGGAAATAAGTTCTTTGTTTCTCCCCAAAGTGATAATCCTGTATTGCTCAGAGCCTGAAATGCCTGTCTGGTACAGAATGAAAACAAGCATCAAGAAACATGGGACATTACAAAGCAATGCTTTCCTCCTGGGGCTCATGTTGTCCCTTGTTCCTTTGTTAAGGTGGAAGGACTTTGTTGTTTATGACGGCAGGGAAGTCCTGAAACCATTATTCAACAGTCTGAAACGTGTGTGGAGTGACATATTTTATGCTATGAATTTGAAATATTTGGGGCCCAAATCTGTTAATCTAATTTAGGTGCCTGCAAACAACTGAAGTTACTGCTCTTAAGCAGGTTTAGGAAAAAATAATCTTTCTTATGTTTGTTTAGGAAGAAGAAATGTATATGAACTGTTACTTACAAACTGAAATAATCCTTTGTAAACACCTATAAGTGTCTCAAACATTCAAGGAACAGTGTTCAATAGCAATACGTAAATGAACAGATAAGTTATTTTTGAAGAGTTTTTGCAGTTTGAAAGTAACAAAGTTAATATCTATTTTGAAGAGCACTAGACATCAGGTTTTTGATTATAAGGAGTTTCTGCACCATTTCTGCTCTGGAACTAAGTGTCATTCAGGTGACACTCTATGGGACAGGTCTAGGTACCTCTTGCCAATGGAATGAGAACACTGGAACAGGAATGAAGAGAATGATAAGAGGTTTGTAGGAAACCTACTAGACCAATATTTTGATAAAACAAAGCGTAAATGGAGCACATTTGGGAGTAAAGGTAGTAATAGGTCAACACTGGAAAACTTCGAAGTTAGTCAGCTGGATGGCTGGGCTGGACTTCTTTTGTTTTGTGCTTGTATGACAGTAGCCCTGAGTTCTTGTGAATGGCACCTGTAGAATGAAAGATAGTGGGTTTAACTTATGTTTTATAATTAAATTAATACATATTAACAGCATATATAGATGATACGTAATGTTTCATTCTCTTTGAATTATGACCTTAGAATCCTTGTTATGAATTAGATCATTGATAAGTTACACCTTCTGCAAACAATTTTAACAAGTCTTTTTAAAGCCTCAATAATTCCTCATGTTTCCTTGGTTAAAGCTAACTTAGCTGTTAATAAAGAACACTTTATGTGATGATACCTGTATTCATAATGTATCTTCTCATCTTCTGTCATGGTGAGAGTTGTGGACTGTTGTGAAAAGCGTGTGAAGAAATGTTCCCATCTGTATCTAGAATTATGAAAGAGTGACAACAATCATAAGGGACAGGAAAATGGAAAGAACAGGTCTTGTTTTGAAGTTTGGTATCCAGGAGTGAAAGAATTTCAGCCAGACTACCTGGAAAGGAGAAGGTATTTGGGAAAGACATCTATGTTTATTTTAAAATTACGATGTGAAATCTGGGAGACATCAACAGAGTGCAATGCTATTGAAGAACAGGATGCTGGCCTCTTGAAAGCATTAGTTTTGGATCCCAGCTCCCTACTTCTTGTTGGTATCAAGTGAAGTTTGCTACCTACTTCCRGAGTTGCCCATTGAGCTTCACACTACTGCCTCAAAGAAATAAATCAATAAAGTGTACCGGGCTTTGCTCTGGATATCATTCACAATTTTTTTTATACCTGCGCAGAATGAGTTCTAAGTCTTATTCAGTAGGAATTRTCGCATTTCACAGCCGGTTTAATCAATAGTAGAAGGTGTAAAAGGTTAAAAAAAAATTATTTCTGTGAGAATTCCCCATAAAGGATCTGTTGACCTTCAGTTCTGAGTTTCTTCAGTCAAGAGAGCTCTTGCCCATTGTTTCCTGCGGCACTTAGAAAATAATTAGTAACAGTAATAGAAGACTTAGGACAATTATTTGCCCATAATTGTAGTTTTTCATAACAGTATTTTATTAATAATTTTCTCTTTGGGGACTAGCTTTATAGCTGAACCAGCAAATTCACAGTACTGGAGGAAAGCTTAAGAAGTGACATGCTGGGTCTCACTGAAAAGAATTAGATGTCTGTAGTTATTTTTGATACCTTGTCTACAAGAGTGGAAAAAGATATAAATTTGGGCTTTGAAACTGATATAATCAGTTTGTCAACCTGACCTACTTTTCGTTACACTGATGATGATCTTACTATGGATAGAAATGATCTGATGCAGATAAGGTATTGAGGCCAATTTAAGAAGTCGAGAAGAACAGTTTTATTTATTTACTTATTTATTTATTTGAAATAATGATGAGTAACTGTCCCAAACCACCCAGTAAAACAGTTTTATGCAATGTAGAACACCTTTCCTTTTTTAATGGTTTCTGAAGAAAATAGAAGATTTCTCTGAATAATATTTGCAGCAGTTTAGCCCTGAGGGGATATAGTCGTGTTTAGTTAGTTTGCCACAAGTTTAAAAGCTTAACACATGTGAGTATTTGGAGATTGTTTAATTATTTTTTGTCCAACCTCTTAATAGCAGTTTGGAATGTGAATGTACAAGTCTGACACCATTGTGCTGCCCTAAACTATTTAAAAAAAAATAAATAAACAAAAGAAAAGCAAACTTGCAAACACATTTGTCAGTTCAGTGTTACTAATTAGATTTCTAATTGCTGGGACAGATTAACTTTTTATTTTTAGATGATGTTTGTTATTTACTATAATAAACAATTAATAAAATGACCTCTAGATACTTCTTTCTTGTCTGTTAAGGATTTTAATTTTCAGGAATGGACCTTTTATAAATGCTGGCAGAAATCTTTAGTTAATGCAAATGCCATGAATTTTTTTTTTTTTTTTTTTAGTTTGATTTTCAGCCACATTTTGATTGCTTGGTTTGAAATAGTTGTGATTTTTTTCATTATATGTTCAATGGGATGTCTTGTGCTCACTTGTAGCAATGAGTAGTTGACTCTCTAGTCCTTACATTAGGAAGAATCCCAACAGATACATAATGCAGTTTTCACAAAAGTCTATGTTGCATCGAACTGTGAGCCTTCTGCTGTGAAATGATGCTTTGCTTCCCTTTTGGGTTCTCTTGTGGGACATTATGAAGGTTTGCAATGGAGTGGTGGTTTATTCAGGGAACATGGAGAACTCACACAAATAGAAATTTGATCCTTTTTTCCTTTGTTTTCTAAAACATGTTGCATTAAGGAAAAGCAGCTAGTCAAATTTTAGTCTGTTTAGTCCAAATATGTGTCCAGGTGGACACTTCCGATGCTTACACTGGTTCAGGTTTGGACATTACGTGAAATCAATCCTGAACACTGTGGAAGTACATGTGGCTTTTTCATGCAGTTACATGTTTGTATGCTTGTGGTTCTAGGTGGTTGACAAGCTAAATTTAAGCAAAAGATAGAAATGGCAAATAGTAAGGCCGCTGTATCAGCCCAGGAAAGAATCGTGGATGATGTGAAATCAGCAGGCTTTCCTGTCTTGTCTTCTGAAAGGAAGAGAAGTGGTGTCTTGTAAATCTGGTACATAGAGGCTATGCCTAGACATAAGCGGTATGAACCACTGCATCCAAAGAATCAAGTCTGCTGCTGTTTTCCTCTGGAATCTTTTGCCTCTTTAATTGTGGATCTTCTTATGTTTCCTGCATGAATGGGTGCATTCATCAGCTGAATGAGAGGTAATATTAGGATAAGGCCAGAAAGATGTATTTAAGGAGGGAGGAAGGAAAAAAGAAAAAAAATTTTAAAAAGGGAGAGAACAGAATTAATAGCCAAAAAAAAGATATTGAAGTAGATGAAAACAGCCAAATATGTGATTACAGACAGGAATAAATTAAGCATGCAAAAGGGAATGTAATGGTTACTGTTATTATTTTCTTTTTTTTTTTTTCCTCAAAGTTAGTCTTCAAAGAAAACCTTTTTCTAAAATTTAAGAGAATTTAAGCTAATGAATTCTATGGAAAGGTTTTAGGATTAGAAATGTAAAACTAGATTTTTTTTTACTGAAGAGTTTTACTTTGGTTATTTCTTCATATTTTGATAATTTAGTCATCATTTAGAGTTAAAAATTTTGATAGTGTTCAAAATACACATAAATGGGACTAATTTGTCCTATATTCAGTATCTAAATACCATCTGCTTACCTTCTGTCTCTCCTGTGATTGCTAATGGAAACACAAAAGCACCTGCTGAGGGAAATTTTAATTTTAAGATGACCATCCTATATAGTTGAAGTACATTCCGGATGTATCCAGGTCTCTCAATTCATTATAAAGGGTGCCTGGGTAGGATGACTCTTTCACAGTTTAAGGTCTAATTTTACGGCATCCGGCTTTGGGTGAGATAAATTGTACCCTTGGTTATTTTCTCAACTAGAAGGAAAAGTGTAAGGGAGAATTGAACTAAGAATGTATCAAATCTCCATGCATTACTGAAAATAAACACAAAGTAAAATAGCCTTAAAAAAAGTAGTTGCTTAGAATGGGCCACGTACCAGAAGTTAAATATCAAAGGACCTATTTTTAAATATATCTAAATAAACAAGTACTTTGGAGCATTTCTATTTTTCTTTGTGTCCTAAAAAAATGGCTATGATATACTTTTATCAAAAAAGCCTCTGTCTTAACTCCTTATTGATAGAAAATATTCCAATAACACTTTTTAATGGAAAATAAAATTATAGAATTTTCTGAAACTCTGGATTTACTTTGCAACTTGAAGGCTTGCTCAGGAATTTAGTTTTACTTTGTTCTATATGTCACACAAATTGAAAAACTGCTATGGCTGTGCCCAGGTTTATCTTCATATGCTGTTGTAAATTTAAAATTGTATAGTACTACAATGACTTCTGCTCAGGGGGGCAGTGGGTCATTTTGCCTTTTTTTATTTTAAAAGCACTCATGAAAAAGTTTGTGTTTAAACAGCCTTACAACTTCTATGTCAAAGAATTCAAACCTTCTAAACAATGTAACTTTTTTATAACAGAGAGATAAAACTTTGTACTGCCCTTTGTTAGGCTTAGCACTGTTGCCACAACCATTTCTTCATAAAAATAAAATGGCTGGAGGAATCCTGGGGAAACCTCCCAGCTTTGAAGATGAGGTGTTGTTAATCACAGTAGATTACTTGGATAAGAACATTCATTTACTTCCTCTTTAAATTTAAAATGCCAAGTGGTTATTTGGTGTTCCTTACATAGTAAAATACTGTGTTCAGTTATGAAAATTTTTGCCTTTGAGAATTCAAAATAATGACTCATAGAAAAGCTTTATATTCTGTCAAAGACTGTTTCCTATAAATAATTTAGGCATCCAGAAACTATAAAAACAGCTTGTGAGGTTACTTGTATGAGTTATCAAGATATTTTTCTACCCTGTATTACGCAGTGCACCAGTATGGTGATTTTTACATGTGTCTCTTGGTGTTGAGAAAAATAATCTTGATGGATGATCCAGTACTTACGTGTAGTTGCATCTCTAATGTACAAGAGGAAGTTCAAGTCTCTAGTAAGGATTTCTGCGTGTTCTTATTCAGGTCTGATGAGCTGGAGGTCAGGGTAGATCATTTGTCGATGAGAAAAGAATTTGTAGAATCACACAAATACACTTTGCCAAATAACAGTAACATTAAATCATATTTCAGTGTAGTTTAATGAGCAGATAGCTGTCGAGGCAACTGATAAGAATATATGAGCCATATAAAAGATCTTATACTTTTGAAGAACACTCCTTCAGGGTTTGGGCCATACTCCCTCTGACCTTATTTCAGTTCAGGGCACATTCCTGATCAACTCTGGTCACTCAGTGAAGCTTTTTCATTTCAGATCCTACATTAGCGACTCTCAAAATGCTGTCCAGCTAGAGGAAGAGATGACCTATTACCCTTTCAGTATCCTAACATGATGATGTATTGACAGTGAATTCTGCATGATTAGTCCAGGACCCTAACTAAAAGGATAACCACTGCTATAGGGGTGGAGTCATGCTTTCATCATCTAGAAACCTGGAAAACTTCTGTAATTCATCCTTAATTAATCTACTATCTTAAGATAAAATTAAGATTGCATTATTAGCAAAATCCAAAATAAACAGCAGTTACAGAACTGAAATATATTCTTGCTTTGTTTACTTGTACTAAAATCAGATCTAAATCTTCTATGTATCCTGACAAGGTACAACTCCTTAGATTTGCTGTGAGGTCAAGGTCTGGTTTGTCTTGCATTATTTACATTCTTGGCCAGCTTTCACTGGAGAGCATCACAAGCAGGAAAAGTTTGCCAATTCTCGTACATATTTCTTGGCGTGTTCTGCAGTTTTCATTCGGATTCAAATGCTTCATCCCTTCCCCTTAGAGATTATTAATCTTTAATTTATTCAGGAAAAGTTTCAGCACTCCTCCCCTTGTCTTGTTTACTGCTCTCATTCTTTGGAAATGCAAATATGTGTTTGACAGAGCAGGTGCCATCTCTTTTAAACTATGAGCAAATTATTAACCCATGGAGGAATAAAATGCTGTTCCTCTTGCAGGGAGGTAGATACGTGTATCCCAATATGAAGGTCTTGTGTACTTTCTGAACCTTGTGTTTTCATATCAACATGTACATTGATAACCATGGATGATACTAACATATGAATATGAATCACATGTGTAGCTCATTATTGCATGTTGATATCAAAATTGATTTTCATCCTGTTTAGGCTGACTGAGTCCCAATTCTATGTTTGAGGGATGCATTGACACTTACAGAGGTGTGTAGAACCTCTATAAATAGAACCTGTATGTCTACTTTCTTTATAGAACTAAATGTCTCGAACACTTAGGACCAGTATCTACTACATCCATTTAAATATTTTAGGGATATGCAAGAAATGGTAAGGCTGTTTAAAGAGAAGTTCCTTGTGAAAAGCACAAAGTTTGGAGAGATTTTAAACTATTCAAAAATCAAGCACCTGAAGGCAGAACAGCTGTGGTGATGATCTTCAACCTGTGGGTGTTGTAGAAGGGAAGATAATACTAGTTTTACCTTGTCTTCAACAATGTTGTCATTGTTTCTGCAGATTTAACACAAATTCACTGAATATTTCTTTTTTTTTTTAATAACCTAATGGAATTGAAGAAGGGAAGGGAAAGAAAGACAGTTCATGTCAGCATATCCTTTCTGTCTTAATACTTTAAATGCCCCATAATACCCTTAAATACCTTAAAATGGATGTAAACAGCATAATGTGAAGACCTTAAATATTATTGTTAAGTTTTTCATGGAGAAGAATTATATGTATAGTAGACGGATTCTTCTGAAGAGTTGATGATAATACAGATTGCAGTGGGATTCCGTAAATGACTGCAAACACAACTAGAACTTAAAGGGATGTTCTCCATTAGTTATTATCTAGTTATTTTTGAAAACGATACATATTGCCAGTAAAACCTGTTGTTTGTGTGCCCCAATGTTCATGAGAAGTACGTGCTGCATGTGTGGCAAGTGAACACACACAGTACAGAGTGTAGTAAACCTTGTAGCATTCACTTTTTTTCATTACTACTAACCAGTTTTGTCTGGACTTTTTATTTTTGTGGAGTCATATTCTGCACATTGTCCTTAAACTTCACTATGACGTTTTCGTATTATAGAATCATAGAATCATTAAGGTTGGAAAAGACCTCTAAGACCATCAAGTCCAACCTTCGACCCAACACCACCATGCCCACAAAAACACGTCCCGAAGCGCCACATCTACACATTTTTTGAATGCCTCCAGTGATGGTGACTCCAGCACTTCCCTGGGCAGCCTGTTCCAGTGTTTGACAACCCTTTCGGTGAAGAAATATTTCCTAATGTCCAAACTAAACCTCCCCTGACACAACTTGAGGTCATTTCCTCTTGTCCTATCGCTAGTTACTTGGGAGAAGAGATCAACACCCACCTCGCTACAGCCTCCTTTCAGGTAGTTGTAGAGAGCGATGAGGTCTCCCCTCAGCCTCCTCTTCTCCAGGCTAAACAACCCCAGCTCCCTCAGCCACTCCTCATAAGACTTGTTCTCCAGACCCTTCACCAGCCTCATCGCCCTTCTCTGGACACGCTCCAGCACCTCAATGTCCTTCTTGTAGTGAGGGGCCCAAAACTGAACACAGTATTCAAGGTGCGGCCTTACCAGTGCCGAGTACAGGGGCACAATGACCTCCCTACTCCTGCTGGCCACACTATTCCTGATACAGGCCAGGATGCTGTTGGCCTTCTTGGCCACCTGGGCACACTGCCGGCTCATGTTCAGCCGGCTGTTGACCGACACCCCCAGGTCTTTTCTGCCGGGCAGCTTTCCAACCACTCTTCCCCAAGCCTGTAGCCTTGCCTGGGGTTGTTGTGACCCAAGTGCAGGACCCAGCACTCGGTCTTGCTGAACCTCATACGATTGGCCACGGCCCATCGATGCAGCCTGTCCAGATCCCTCTGCAGAGCCTTCCTACCCTCAGGCAGATCAACACTCCCGCCCAACTTGGTGTCATCTGCAAACTTACTGAGGGTGCACTCAATCCCCTCGTCCAGATCATTGATAAAGATATTAAACAAGACGGGCCCCAAAACTGAGCCCTGGGGAACACCGCTTGTGACCGGCTGCCAACTGGATTTAACTCTGTTCACCACAACTCTCTGGGCTCGGCCGTCCAACCAGTTTTTTACCCAGCGAAGAGTACACCCGTCTAAGCCATGAGCCTCCAACTTCTCCAGGAGAATGCTGTGGGAGACAGTGTCAAAGGCTTTGCTGAAGTCCAGGTAGACCACATCCACAGCCTTCCCCTCATCCACTAGGTGGGTCACCTGGTCATAGAAGGAGGTGAGGTTGGTCAAGCAGGACCTGCCCTTCATGAACCCATGSTGGCTGGGCCCAATCCCCTGGTTGTCCCGCACCTGCCTTGTGAGCGCCCTCAAGATGAACCGCTCCATGATTTTCCCTGGTACCAAGGTTAGGCTGACAGGCCTGTAGTTCTCTGGATCCTCCTTCTGGCCCTTCTTGTAGATGGGCATCACATTGGCAAGCCTCCAGTTGTCCAGGACCTCCCCTGTTAACCAGGACCGGTGATAAATGATGGAGAGCGGCTTGGCAAGCTCCTCCACCAGCTCCCTCAGTACTCTTGGGTGGATCCCATCCGGCCCCATAGACTTGTGTATGTCCAGCTGGCGTAGCAGGTCGTTAACCTCTTCCTCTTCGATTATGGGTGTTTTACTCTGCTCCCCGTCCCCATCTTCCAGCTCACGGGGGTGAATACCCAGAGGATAACCAGTCTGAATATTAAAGACTGAGGCAAAGAAGGCATTAAGTACCTCAGCCTTCTCCTCATCCTCAGTGGCAATGTTCCCCCTGGCATCCAATAAGGGAGGGAGATTCTCCTTGGCCCTCTTTTTGTCGTTAACRTATTTGTAAAAAYWTTTTTTGTTGTCCCTGATGACAGTGGCCAGATTGAGTTCCAGCTGGGCTCTTGCCTTCCTAATTTCCTCTCTGCACGACCTGACAAGATCCCTGTACTCTTCCTGAGTCGCCCGCCCTTCCTTCCAACAGCGATAGACTCTCCTTTTTTCCCTGAGTCTCAGCAAAAGCTCCCTGTTCAGCCAGGCCGGTCGTCTTCCCCGCCAGCTCCTCTTACGACACACGGGGACAGCCCGCTCCTGCGCCTTTAAGACTTCCTCCTTGAAGAACGTCCAGCCTTCCTGGGCCCCTTTGCCCTTCAGGACCGCCTCCCAAGGGACTCTCTCAACCAGCGTCCTGAACAGGCCAAAGTCTGCCCTCCGGAAATCCATGGTAGCGGTCTTGCTGACCCCTCTCCTTACTTCCCTGAGAATCGAGAATTCTATCATGTCATGGTCGCTGAGCCCCAGACGGCCTCCGACCAYGACATCTCCCACCAGTCCTTCTCTGTTGGTAAACAGCAGGTCGAGCGAGGCACCTCCCCTGGTAGGCTCACTCACCAGCTGCGTCAGGAAGTTATCTTCCACACACTCCAGGAACCTCCTCGACTGTTTCCTCTCTGCCGTGTTGTATTTCCAGCAGACATCAGGTAAGTTGAAGTCCCCCTTGAGGACAAGGGATAGCGATCGTGAAACTTCTGCCAGCCGCTTGTAGAATGCTTTGTCTGCCTCTTCATCCTGGCTGGGTGGTCTATAACAGACTCCCAGCAGGGTATCTGCCTTGTTGGCCTTCCCCTTCATCCTCACCCATAAGCACTCAAGCTGATCATCACAGTCATCAAGCTCTGTACAATCGAAACACTCCCTGACATACAGAGCCACCCCGCCACCTCTCCTTCCTCGCCTATCCCGTCTGAAGAGCTTATAGCCATCCATCGCAGCACTGCAGTCATGAGAGTCATCCCACCACGTTTCTGTGATGGCGACCAAGTCATAGCTGTCCTGCTGCACAATGGCTTCCATCGCCTCCTGTTTGCTGCCCATGCTGCGTGCATTGGTGTAGATGCCCTTGAGCCGGGCTATCGATCTCACCCCCGACATCAGCACGCCACTCCTAGGCTCATCTCTAGCGAGCCTGGTTTTATCCCTTTTCCCCTTCAAACCTAGTTTAAAGCCCCCTCGATGAGCCCCACCAACTCATGGGCGAGAATCCTTTTCCCCCTTTGAGACAGCTGAACTCCATCCGTCGCCCGCAGGCCCGGTGCCGTGTAAACCTCCCCGTGTCAAGACAAGGCACTATTAGCAGGACAGGCGAATGGGATCATTCTTCATCTCTCTTCTTAGAAGCATACGGATAGCTTTACTGGGTCAGACTAGAAGTCTGTCTGGATTAGTATGCTGTCTCCTAACAGTGATTACCAAGGGAAGAATATAAGAATAGGCTGAGCATCCCCAAAGCATTCCTTCAGGCTCCAACACTCTATATACGTTTATTATTTTACAGATCTCTCCCATACACCATTTATTCTTTTTGAAGCCAGATGAATTCTAGTATAATCTTTTGTTCCTTGTGAACAGGTTGCTCTATCTTTTTGTCCTTCTCTTTTTCCAGTTCTACTCTAATCAATTTGAAAATCCAAAAACTATATGTTATTCAAAATGCAAGTGTACCAGGGATCTATACAATGGAATAAATTGTTTTATTCTCTGTTCCTTTCTGAATACTTTTTTTTGAATGCTGCTGAGCACTGATCTGGTGTTTTCTGATTATAATTCCAAAATTTCATTTCTGAGTGATAACTCACCACTGATGAGCTCACTGCTCATCACTTTAAGTGTACCTCTAGGAGATTTTTTTTCCATGTGTATTACTTTATATTCATCAATGCTGAGGCATATAAGACTATTCCAGTGGGAAGTGGAAGGCAGCATTAGCAAGCAAGAGAAAGGAGAGTCAGGCTATTGGGGGATTTAGTGCCTATTAAATTCTGTTTAAACTCTCAAAATGTTTTCCTGTATCTATCCTTAAAAACATTATGGTATCTGTGGTAAATGTTTCATTGGTATGGCTATAATAATAAGTAGAAGAATGACTTAATCATCCATTGGAAATGGGTTGTTTTTCTTTGTGAATAAAAAGAACATAGTAAACTTAAAATTATTTCAAAGATAAACTTCGTAACAGTCTAATGAATCACATCTCTTGGGTAAACTTACTCATTTAAAGAATTATTAGAAATAAAAATATGCTTTAAAAATTCTTTTGAAATATTTAGATTTGTTTTTCTGTGTTTGCTAGTCTTCTAATCATAGTCTAATACAAAATAAGATAAAATAGTTAACCTTCTGCTGCAGAATACTTAAATACCTGGACTTTGTCCATTTAGAATATGATTGTGTGTATATTAGTATGCATACATTCTATGTAATTTTATATTGACTACATGCTGAATATGCCAGCAAACATTCATTGTATGTTGTGAACATGATTAAATTTATAGCTGTCAGAAGGTATCTATTACAGTTTAATTACTTACAGGAATTGAAGTTTTGAGGTGGTAGGTAGAGAAACAGTTCCCAAACAAGTGACTAACCCTAACTGGGATCACATTAGTTCTGGATGAAGTCCAAAACTTGACAGAAATGTTATTTTTATCTAGATCATATGCCCAACAGAAGCAGAGTTTGTACGTAAATGGTACTCTGTGTGTGTAAGTATTATTACTAAATAATTGACCGTACATTACAATATTATTATTATTAAAAAAATAAACATCACCATATTCATTCTCTTTTAAATGACTAATATAGCGATGGGAACATGGACCTGGAATGGATCATATGGGCCATTGTGTCTGAGGAATGGGCTGTCTGAATCATATGGGCCATTTACAGCCTGAGGAAGCATCTATGTCATAGATGAAGCATCTATGTTATAGATGCTTCATTCAGATGGGGTTCGCTAAGCATCAATTTTGCACACCCTTACCACAAGCCACAGAATGTCTCCCTGCAGTCTAAAAAATAACTTAAGATTTATAATACAAGACCAAGATATTAAAACAATAATGCTAGAAGAAGAAAGAGGGCAAAATACTGAGGTAATTTTARTTTAGAATAAAACATAATACTTTGGTTATGTTTGTATGCCTTCTGTGCTCATCTGTGAAGACATTTAAGCAAAGCAGTTACTGTCACAATTTTTTAAGGTCTGCTATTTAAAATTTAAGTATTGGAGAAGATGGGAACAATATTACCACTTGTTCGAAAGTGTGACTGTTCTCACTGGGAGTCTGTTTCCAAGAATTGTACTTCTGTGAAATTGGTGATTACACTTAATTGAAAAAAATACAGTTCCCATAAATTATTCTGTATGCACTACTTGTCATTGTAAATAGTGCTTGTGAATAATAGTGCTTATAAATAATACAGTATATAGCCTTGCATTACGTCATTTCTTTAATCCTTTTAGTAGGAGTTACAGTTCTGTGACATGTTATATGAATGTAAGTGAAATATTGTCCAGTGTTTCATATGTAGTCTGAACTAATGAGATAGACCGGTGCCACCCTGTTAGGTGTACAGTACAAAAATTTACATTACAAAGGTATCCAAGCAATTTTAGCTCAGTAAGATATGTATTTAATAATAACGACTGAAATGTTCTGGGCTAGTAAAGTTAATGAATACTGAACACTATCAAATAACAGTGTGTTATTCTGTGGATCTAAACTTGCAAAGGTGAATATGATAAAGCAAGGGAGTAGTAAATGAGGAAGGCTGATGCTGTTGGACTCCAGTTACTACTTTTTTTAAAGTTCACTTATTCTGAAAATGTTGAGGTAGACTGAGGAATGTTTCCTATACTTTGAAGTTTTGAAGAAAAAATGATATATAGTATAAAATCAATGCATCATAATGCTGACTATTGAGATGTGACTTCCGGTATTGTGGGTATCTTGGCAAAATTTATGAAGTTTATTTTCTGTGTATTTTCCCTAAGCTATATTTGTGTATGGCCCTCATAGTAGATGCGTAGAAAGCATATACAGGCAGCTTCTAACCTACTGGTACTCTGAGGGAGTTACATTAGGATTTAGACCAAGACAAATTCATGCCTCTGGAACTGTCAATGACATTCCTTCTGTGTGTGGAGCTGTTGCTGATGTACGCGGGAATTTTACTTGGGTGCAGATCATGGTATGTAGTCCCTGAGAGAGGCTTCAGTTAAGTGATTTGCGGTAAGTAACATGGGAATTGGTAGTGAGCTGTATTTGAAATGCCTTGCTGCAGTTGTAACTTTATTCATTTTGAAGAACTGAAACCAGATGATGTGTGGAGCTGATATTTAATGAGCTTTATAACCTTCAGATCTTTAGGTGATTTCCTTCATAATGGACTTGCACATAAAAGAAGATGCATGTGCAGATGTGACTCTGTAAATTTTTTGACTTTAGTACAAGAAAAATACGCTTGAACTTTTTTTATTATTTTTCTATTTGTCTGGATCTTGCTATATGGGAACAGTGCTTGCAACTCTGCTTTCTAGGAATACATACAATATATACATTAATTCTTAGAAAACGATTAGTTCAGTCATCACTCTCCAGATACCGCCTTTTTGTTCTTGATCACTGTTGTTGTTCTACTCTGCTGTATGTTATTAATCAACTATGCATTATACTTTTTGTGTTGCATTGGTGCCATGGTGGTAAGAATCTCAGAGGTATGGAAACATACTAATATAATCTAGGGAATGCTTTAGTAACAGTTATATATATTTTTTTTTTATGCTACATGGAAATACATATTCAGTGATACACATAGAAGAGTTTTGTAAAATAAAAATGTTAATCTATGTGTGTAAGCTTCTTCCTAGACCATTATCTTAGAGTCAGTGAAATGTGTGACAGAAGGTGAGCTCAGCGCAGAGCTCACCTTGTTGTCTGCCCTCTTTTATAGCATTTTGGAAAAAATTCCTGTTGCATTTCCTAAAACAGACCACCAAAAGAGCACCTGAGGAATATTCCAACCATGTCTTTCTTATACCCCCCCTGTCTTACATCCTCTGACTTCTGCTGCAGCCCTGTTTTTTAAATCTCTGCTGCTGCCTCCTCACTTTCCATGTCCTTGAGCTGTTCCTGCTTTTTCTTATCCACTGGATGTTGATAGTGCACTCCAGGGATTAGGATCCGCGAAGGTGGGGGCTGCTTGGGCTGATAAAGGCTGATAGGGCACTGCCAGTGGTGACTGCAGTGGAAGCGACTGCAGCAGAGAGAAACTGGATTTCTACTTGGCCAGTTAGCCATTTTTGGATATTTTTTGTTATTTGGGTTTTTGGGTTTTTTTGGTAGGTTTTTCTCCCTTTTCCTAAAGATTGGGAAGAACTGGTGGTATAGGAAATGAAGGGAAGAAAGAGGGAGAATTATAAAATCTGTATCTTTCTTTTCAAATACTTATTGCCTTGAACAGATGGTGAGGGCTTCCCCCTGCTTCTGAAATGGAATTCCAGTAAAAATTCAGGATGCCTCCGAGTGGCCTAAACTCCAGGTTTGACTTAACTGTGCCTCTTTTCTTTCAATTTCTGTGAATGTCAGGTTTGGTTTGTACAGACACGGTATAGGGAAAGTGATTTGCTAGCATCCGATTACCAGTGGGCAGGCGCTAACAGGATTCTTATATGCACAGTCGTGCTTGATTTGTATTTTATTTCAGAGTATTTTGGATGTATTTCCCTTTCAAAATATTTACTCTTCTACTTGGGATGATTACAGCAGTTAGTGATATGCAAAAAGTCAATCTGCCTCCTATTTACCAAGTGCTGGGACTAAAATTTCAGCATTGTGTAAAAGCGAGCAGGTCCTAGGCAAAGATGCTCAGGGTTGAGTGAGTCTTTGCTTTTTAAATGAAGGAATGGACTGTATTATTTTGTGGAAATGGCACTCTGTGAGGATTGCTTCTTCAGAGAGCCAAAGTGCTACTGTTAAAGATGGTTTGTGAGAGCAGACAACAGATTGACTGCAAAGCAGCAGGAAAAGTTGGTAGGAACAACTACACGCAATCAAATAAAATCTGTCACTGGTGTCGGCTTTTTTTTTTTTCTTTTTTTTGGGGGGGTGTGCATGTGAGAGAGATGCTTAGAATAATTTTCCTGGTAGGTAAAAGCTCAGTGGGAAATGGTTGTGTGGGTTTGAAAGATGCTCTGGAAATGCTGTTGTGTTTTTTGGGAAAACCTGTTGACCTGAGTGGAAGCCTCATGACCGCATCCTGCACAGGCAGAGCAGGAAAACTGCTGCTGGGTCCTTTTGTGCTGCGGAGGGAGGCACAAGAATGTGAGAACGGGAGGTGAAAGATTGAAGATGGGCATATTCCTCCTCAAGGGTGAGAGGAGCCAGGACAGCTCTCAGTCTGCGAGCAAGGCGATGTGCTGTGGCTTTGGAATGGGTAGAGCAAGGAATTTTTTGTTTGAGGGCATAAACTAAGCCCTTGGTGAATTCCAGAACACAAGAGGGACAAACAAAATGCTGTGGTGAGTGTTTGAGCAACATCCAGTTAGAGAGATGTGAAATGGTGCTCAGAAGAAAGAAGCACACTAAGATCAAGGATAAGTTGGGCGCTGTGATGTCCGGGGGGTGTGAGGGGGGGAAAGGTTCTTTGACAAGGGAAAGAAAGATGTGGCTTCATGTTGATGTTGCAATTGCTGTGATTTCATATAAAGTTAGAAATTTTTTATGATGATTTGCATGTCACTTTTTTTATTAGTAGTGTTCAAGTTTGGACAGGGCCATCATCTGCATGACTAAAGCAATTCTAAATATTAAAAAAAAAAGCTCCCTACCTCATTGATATTTAAAAAAATCCAAAACAAACCAAACCCAGAACACCCATGTGAAGTGCGTATTGCAAAACCAGTGATATCTATGTGCGATGTGTGGAGGGTGGGGGTTAGATTCAATATGCCTTTTACATGTTTTAAAATTATTACCTATCTACCTATAAAATTGAAGCAATTTATGGAACTGGTGAAATGAATATTGAAGTTCTGTGATAATGCTCTTACTGTCATCCGGCTATGTTACTGCTGTCTGCCTGGATGATTGCATAAAAGGATACAGTACCTTTGAACTAGACCATTTGACCAAAAAATATTAATAATCTAAGAGCATTGGTTATGCTATGAAAACATTGGAATTCTTAGATAACAGCTGTTTAATGAAGTTAATGGAAGCTTTTGTCCTAATTGTAAGTCAGACATGAGATAATATGAAGCTGTACTGATGCAGAAGGTTATTGTTCTTTTGAAAAGGGTTTCAGATGACTTCACCAGGGGATTTCTGGGGATGTTCCTCTGTGCATCTGTTTGTAAAATAACAGCTCTGGTGCGGTGTAAATAAGGATAGTATGCCTCTTTATATAAAGTATTTGTTTTGGACTTACATCAGAACTTTATGATTACATCGGTATTTTACAGAGATCCTGTTTTCTAAAGTAAGTAAACAAGGAATGTCACGGGGTTTTCACGGCATTAAAATTTATAGTTGCATTTTGTGTCAGAGGAATATTCTCAACAGAGAGTAGACAATAACAAGACATGAAAATATATTCTTCCTTTCTTCACATTCTAGAGCAGGTGAAGTGCATCTAAGGTATTTGGCATGATGAACTTTGTTCACAGTGTTGACACAGACTAAAAGAAAGGTCCCCCTCCCTACACCTGCTGTGGTCCTTTCTGTGGCTGTGGCATCCGCACTGTTTGCAGTGTATCCTGTGGAAGGACTGAGATGACACTGGTCAACCATGAGGGCAATGTTAGACTGTTAGATCCCAAATTTTTTTGCTCATGGCCATCTGGCCTCTCTAGGTCCGTGCCCCCATGCCTACCTACTTTTGCTGGTATGGATGATGCTGTTGGCTGTTTTGCTGCTGCCACAGCGTTTGCGGGTACTGTGGCACAGGGTGTTACTGATGCGGGTGTGAGTGGAAGGGAAGGGAGCCAGCAGGACTCGCCTCCCGGGAAAGCTGGAACTCCCCATGCAACGCCTGTGTCATGGGGATCCTCACCTGCCTCTGCAGCCATGGAGCTGTCCTAAACATGACCATTCCATCTGTGTACCTTCTCACCTGTTTGGGAATAAATGCAGATTAAGGGGATAACTTAGTGGTAATGCTACAGCTTTCTGAGTTTTTCAGAATCTTGTTAATCAAAAGTATTTAAGCTAGGTAAAAAAAGTACTTTGGGACATCTTGTTCCATTTATTTTTTTGAGACTATTCTCCATAGAAATCACTGGAGAGTTCTTCTTAAAACAGATGGCACAATGTGGGCCATTGTAATGCAATTTTCATTGTAAAATGCTGTGTCCCAGGGCAAATTTACCACAAATGGAGCAATCGTGATGTCCCATAAAAGGGAAGACATGTGTTTTTGCAACTTTTGATATATCTAAAAAATATGCATAACTCTGCCGACTCTGCCAAGCAAGCAAAGCTTGCTATTTTCAGTAAAGTATTTTTGTGCTTTTGGAGTATTTTGAAACTGGTGGTACAGTAACTACTTCGGCTATTCAGGAAAACTTTGTACATCCAAAATTTTAAACATTAATAAATACAACATTATCTGGAATTATGACTAGCAAGAAGACATGTTAGATCTCTCTCCCCTTGAACTTTTTGGCAGCCAAAAAAATGCACATTTTGTGTTAATATTATTTATTGGAACTTTTTGGTTAATATGTATAGATTTTGAAGGCATAAAACAAAGGAATACTGTATAGATATCAAAATAGAAATACTTAAGAGTCATCTTTCTGGTTCACAACTAATCGGTGCAAGTATCTATCTCATCTCCTGTCTGTGCCAGCTTGGACTTCATAATTAATTAAGCAACACTATTGTAAGGTGTCTGCTACTGTTATTGGTGGCACCTGTTATTAAAAGGGCTAGGTGAATTTCATGAATAATTAAAATAGGGGAGAAATATGCAAAACAATATGAAAGGTTATTTATTTTCATTGATAATCTGATGTATCTATACAGAAATATATATGTTCATAATTTYGCCTTTATCATAGGTAGGTTTCTAAAATACTAGCAAGTTGTAATAGCAATAATGTTCGGTATACTTATCCTGAAGAAAAATGAAAATAGGAAGCATAAAATTATGTTGTACATATATTTACAACAGGGTATTTTTACAGTGAATTTTGTAGGTATACTAAATCTATGTTTTTAATTCTTTTAAGATTCCAAAAGAAATAACTTGCTTATTTTAGTTGTGCCAATTTAAGAAATGTAAGCTAAATCTTGTGATGCAATTGGTGCCTGGGAACCTTGAGGACTGGAAACTACTAGTAAATGTTAAAGATCTGAATAATCTTTTGTTTTGTATATCTGAGAAAGCCAGATTCTGAAAAAAGGCTAAATGCACTGAATTCTTACTTGCTTCTAAAAACAGAGTATTTGGCATTTTTGCAGTTTTGTATTCCAAGTAGCAGCAGCTTTTTCTTAACTTCTCTTTACTTAAGGTATACACTTTTCCCCCCCATAAGGGGAAAGACAGTGCAGCAGTTAAGGTTTCAGACTAGGTGATCCATATTTGGTTTGTACCCTAAGGCACCTTGCTCAGAATCTCCATCTTCCTTTTATTTAGGGTGTTTTTACTGGGACAAAGAAGTGGGTACATAGGAGTGTTTCTCGCTTTCAGGGTGTAGGCTGAGGCCCTGGTTGCCTCCTCCCAGCACCATTTTAGATAGGTCTTGGGCTTGCACTGGCCCACCTCTGTGGAGAAGGAATGGAGCTGCTGGAACTGGATGGGAGCTGGGACATTTTCCAACCAGGTCTCCAGCGTGGGTGACTGGAAGAGCAGAGGACACTGGGGCAAGCCACAGTACAAACGCTCAAGAAATTTAAAAACAGCCACAGATTTCCGGAATGGTGACACTATTGCATATATGTAGTTAAATCTGTAAGTGGTAATGTTTCCTCAGCAGCGTCTACTTCCTGTGAACTACTTATTGTTTTAATTATTGGAGTATTAACTAAAGCTAGCTGTACATGAGAGAGAGGGAATTTTAAGTAAAATTCTGTGGTTTGGGTAATTAGAAATCAATGATAATTTTAATAATCTACAGCTTTATTCTAAGTTATTAAGTACTTTTTTTTTTAGGCATTTAGACTTAAATTTACTAATACAAACTTTATAGGGTAGACAAAAATAAAGCTGTTAAGAAGTAGGGCTGTTTTATTGACTTACATAAATTAGCACTGTTCATGTGTTTAAATATATCCAATTACAGATCTCAGTTCAGTTCCTGGCTTTTCCACACACTTCCTGTGTGATAGTGAGCAAATTATTTGAGAACAAATGTTTCAGTGTGTCTAGTGAATTTGAAACGCAATAATTAATGCCAGCTGAGATCTAGCCACTTTTTAAATTCAGCACTAGGTCTATATTAATTTTTAGGAATTTCAGTTCTCTGCTTACTTTCTGTAAAATAAGATCTTTATCTTTCTCTTATTTTCTAGTCCTTGTACTTAAAAGTAAGCAGGTCTGTCCCTTGGGTATGTTGTACTGTCAGTGATATAATCAATCTTATCTCAGTTTCTGCTTTTATAATACAAGCACATAATAACATAATTAGTAGTTACTTGACATTTTTCATCTGTTCCATTGGTCAAGCCAACTTGTAAAGAATGAGCAGAAAAACGAGGTGTATTTAGGCACTATTGGACATCACAGTGCAGACACGCCAGTTTGGGTCAGAAAAGCAACATAATGCCCAGGCTACGTAGTCCCAATTGSCCAGTTCAGCTTAGATGAATGGGATTTCTGCCTGCGCACTCTAAGCAGCTAAGTCTAAACAATCGTATCTCAAATTTTGAATCGCAGAATTGCATGGATGCACGTGACCTGATATGGATGACCTTTCTCTGTGGTGGTTTTTGTTTGCTTGTTTGCTTTTTCTTCTTGTGGCTAATAGTCATCCTTTGTTCTTGGGTAAAACAGCACACGTTACTTGGCATACCTCAAATAACAAAACAGGGGGCTAACTGTCTTTCGATTTAGTGCAAATATAAGCAAAAAGAAATGAATTAGTTATAAAAGTTACTGGGGTACAGCAAAACCACTCTGTGAATATCCATTGGAATTTATAAACAAGTTAATTTTAAATGCATTTTATCTTTTTGAGGATGGAGGGTTTATGAGGCTTTAGCTGATCTTTGGTGAATGTTGTCAGAAGATAAACTTGTGTTTCATTAGAAAGTATAACTTTATCATTTAAAATATAATCTTTGGGAAAAGAACTCCTCATGGAACAGTTTTAAATAACAAATAGAATAATTTTTCGCCCTTTTTTTTTTTTTAAATGTCATGCGCTATACCGAAATAGGATGACCTTAGTAAACTGAGTGACTTACAGATCACATAGCTGTGATATTCTTGTGATATAAAGAGGATGCAAGTGGAGCAAACTTTTTTAGGCTTATTTCATATGTAGAAGAATTCAGTTGTGCGTGTTTTAATACAGAACAGGTGAAAGGAATGACTCAAATAACAAATCATTTAGTAATTTAAACTAATTATTTCTATTAACATAACTGTTTTTAAAATTCACATGTTCTCTAATTGATGAAAGTGAATTTTACATGGGTGGCTCCTAGGAAGAGTGTCATACATGTAGATCCTGTGCCTGTTGATAAGAGTAGACCACACAAAGGACTTTGGAAAATCTATTCATTTGAAAACTTTAATGGATCAATCCAAGCTGGGACAACAGAGAATAACTCTTAACCCCTAAAAAATCTGCTTGTTTTTTTTTTTTTTTAAAATTGCATTTTATTCTCTCTTGCAAGATTACAATGGAATCCAAGCTCTGTAATATACATATTTCATAWACAGTATGTCTTCTCATAAAACATCCAGACCTTTAGTGATGACTTTGTACCGGTAGATGGAAGAAGAACTACTACAGTGGTTACTAAGTACAGACTGAGCTATATAAAGCAATTATAGAATAAAAATGTTGAAAAACAATGGAAGATGAAATGTGACTTAACAATCTTGTGCCTATCCATAAGTAACAAGGTTTTTTTTCATCGTTTCTCTCTAGTAATAGAAAGCTGAGCATAAACCTTGTAGGTAATTTTGCCATTTGCAGGATTATGTGGAAGTTCTGCAGAGCCAATTTTTTAACTTTTTTAGTTATCAGTGTAAATGAAATTTTAAACATTTCTCTTTGAGACACCTTTGTTTCAGTGAGTACACCTTCAGTTGGCTTAAGGTAGTCATACACGCAAGTTCTAAACGTTAAGTTGTAGGATCATAAAGTTTGAAGTAAAGGAGACAATTTAAAAGGACTTGAGCTTCTGACTTGCAATGCATCAAGTGCAGTGAGTGCATCCCAGTGCTTCACCTGAGAAACTATCAAAACCAGCGACACAGATTGCAGATTGAAAGCAGAAAGACTTTTATAGGTATGAAATAGAGTAATAGATAACAGGTTTACAGTTGTTTGTAATTAGTGCTCCTGCTATAATAGATAAGAATATACATTCATGGAGGCAGTACATCTGTAATTAGTATTACCAGGAGTGGTAGCGCTCTTACCTGATACCTCTGTTCTGTGGGGAGTGGAGCCCAGGACACTGAATTATGTAATTGTTCCACTTATAGAAGAACAAATGCAGTGTTACCAAGCTGCCATCCATTTTATTATACTCTTTTTTTTGTCACTGAAGAGGAATTCTTTAACAATTTAAGCACAGAAACAAAAATGAATAGTTTATTTTTGTGTTTGTGTATTTATTCTGCTTTCCTTACTTTACCACCCCCTTTGATTTCTGGCTTTTCATTAGCTACCATATTCTAATATATAAGTCTTTTTGATGTAAGGCTTAAAAATATTGTCAAAACAGACTAAGTTTTTTTTATATTTCCCCACTAGATATGTATGATTTATTTTTTTTCTTTAAAAGGAAACAAAAGCTAGTGTATCAAACATTGTGTATCTCTTGCTTTTTAAAGCTATGGTAAAAATGAATTGCACGGAAAATGATTAATTGTTTTTGAGTGGCAGTGTTAATGATTCAGAAGTATACATATAGATAACTTTTAGTTTATGACAAATATAGTAATAGCAAAAGAAGGACGACCTCCACTAGAAGATGTCTAGTGCTAGTGTAAGTAGTAAAAGGTATTCCAATATGGAGATGGAGAATATTTAATACTTGTTTGGCTCTTGACTACARTTTGTGGATAACTTTAAAACTCCCTTGGGCAAATTCCTGTAGGTCCCCAGTGGAATTGCAGAGGGTGAGGAAACACTAACGCCAACATTCAGCAAAGTCAGGGGAAACTGGTTCAAATTTCAAGCTACAGTCTTTTAAAGTGAGTTCAGTTTCGTATCCTGCAGYTGCATATATAAGGCAAATTGCTCGCTGGGGTATTATAAGAACTTCGCATGCATTTATACTGTGTCTCTTTTCAGGTAATTTTGAGCATGTTTTACTACTGTATTCTAAGCAGGCTGTTCCCAAGTTTATGAGTAGTATAGGTAAAAAGAACTGGAAGGTGGCAAAATTGGACATTTATCTTCACAGGCTCGTGAGGACAGGTAATGCTGTCACCCTCAAGATGTCAGGAGGGGCAAAGTGCCACCAGTGGCCCCTCCAGCAGTATATTCAGCAGTCTATAGACAAAGCAAGCAAAGCCAAAAACAAACCCTGAAGAATATATGCGTGCAGTCTAGACCTGCAGTAGGATATTAACGACCCTTTTCTCTAAAACTGTATAATAATGTAGCGTAAGTTAAACTCAAAATTGATCTTAACCTATACTTAGCTTGAAGTTTCCTGGATCTGTTCTCAGACTTGAGGAAAAGCTTATGTGTCTGAAAGTGTCATGTGTTAGAAAATATTTTACTACTCTCTGCCAGTCCCACATTTCTCCTATCTTTAGTTAATCATACTTACAATAACAATAACCTTAGTGCCAAGGACTACTGTGTAAAAACATAAGCTAAATCTGAGGAGAATTAATTACAACATTTAAAGAGAGACAATAATTAGGTGGAACTCCAGAGAAAGACATACTAGAAAAAGATAACAGAAAGGCAAAGCCTTTCTCCAGAGAAAAAATATTTAAAAAATGCAAGCATAATATAAGCTAGCTCAGCCAAAAAATTCCCAAGGGAAAGAGGAGACAAGATCAACTTTTTTTTTCTTCTTCCCTTTAAGATGGGAAAAACGCAGGGAAACACAGATTAACAACAGTAAGCTTTCGTAATGAAAACTGAACACCATGGAAAAAGAACACAAGTTGCATAAAAGTGCAGTTATATACCTTTGTCAATTAAAAGTGCAATTAAATACCAATTTTTAGTTGTTTAAAAAATCCATGGGAATATTGGCACTTGCTAGCTACAAAGCATTCTGGAGACAGCTTAACATGTTTAAAATGGTGGGGTTTAGGATGGATTCTTTGGATAAAAGGCTGAATATTTACAATATGACAACTTAATATCCTGAAATCAGTAGGTGGAGGAGAGAAATTTCATTGTCATCTTTTCATATTCCTCTGAAAAAATCAGCTTAGTTAACCATGAGGAGGTGGTGGTGTCCCATCTGAAAGATGGCTCATTGTGTTAAAGTTGTGTCTTTACAGCTGTAAGTCTGTCTGAGTGGGATGGACAGACACACAAAGAAATGAAGAACCCTCTATCAGAAAATGCACTTCCATCCCTGACCAAATCTCTTGCGTATAGTTCCACAAATGCCAGTTCTCTGTCTCAGTTTAGTCAATGGCAGTATATAACTTGTAGGAAAATAAGGATATAAGATGAGATAAAGAGACTCGAGGTATGTTTATGCTGTTGAAAGAGATGAGGCCAATCTGCCTTTAAGTAGTAGTTTCAGGTACTGAGAGCTGTGAAACTGTGGCAGCATGGACTTTGGCATTGCTTGGGCGTGTGTGCAGGAGGTTGGGCAGAGCCTGCCCTGGTGCTCGTGGTGCTGGGCCGATTTGGCCATTCGCTTCTGGCTTTGCTTCGGTAAAACTGCCTCACACGCGCTCCACTTGCGCATCCACGCCTCCAGTGGCAGTGTGGACGTGCCATCCGAGCAAGTGCTAGGAACACACAAGTGGTGATGTTCACAGAGCCTTCACAAACCTAGAAATTATCGTCTCCTTGGAGCTGAATTTGAACAGGTCAGGAATTGCATGGGTGAACAGGGAATAGTAGTTTGAGATGCTGCTGCCATCACATAGGTTCCTCTGGCTGCAGATATGCATTCCTATAGGCAAGGGCCAATTCGAGTTTATGATATCCCTCTTGGTAGCTTGCTATCACTGAACTCCTTTTATAGTAATACTAATGAATAAATGTGAAACTGTTTGTAGTTGTCTAGAAGGCTCCATACTACCCCAGTGAAGAGTGACATAGTGCTGGCTRTTCATATCCCAGGACTACAATAATTTAATCAACTTCTGCATGTAGCTCTCTCCCTAGGGAAAAAAGAAAAAAAAATCCATCTAGTAGAAGACAACACAGCATGAACTTTTGCTATAAAATCCATTACCCTGCCTGCTAACCTGATCTCTATTCTCTGTACAGATTTCCTACTGAAGATTAAATCAAGTTCAAATTCTCACAAGTTGTTTAAAAGGAACTCCAGTGCCCTGTTCCCAGTTTATTTTAAAAGTGCATAAAGCTTTGGAATGAGGATAGCAGTTAACAAATCTTTTCCTCGAGCGCAGTGGAACATTTTTGTCACAAGACTAAAGCACATCTCTTCAAAGGCTTATTTCCAAGCATGAAGTAGGAATTTCTGCCCCAGGAAATTAAGGATCGTCAGAAATCTTCCCCAGTTGCAAATTACACTTTTCAGCTTTGCCTTCCTCTAATGTAATCACCCCTAGAGCACCTAAATATGGAGAGATTAATTAAACCCAACAATTAAACAAAAAAATACCCTGTAGCTTATTACCAAAAAAAGTTAATTGTTATGCAGAATTTACAGTTCATCCCATGAGAGGGAATGGAAAGAAGAGAGGAAGAACACGTGGCAGATAATAGTCGAAGAGCTTAACACTCCACTAATATGGGCTCAGATACTTGGGGTGCCAGTTGTGGGGAGGTGTATGTAGAGTTCACACCGAGGGGTGCACTTCTGGAGCTGGCTTTCTTGGGGAGGGCGGCAGATGCACGCCTTGGAAGGCAGAGGTTGCCTCTAAGATGTTTATTCTGTGATGGTCTAAATTTTGGAGGAGTTTTTTGATATATAGAAATAGTAGTGGGCGACATGGAAAGAATTGTGATTAATCCTCACTACAGAGTGATTTATCCAGTGGACAGCCAAATGTGAGGTATTACAGAGAACTTCCCACAGATTACATAGTTATACCTATCAAATCCTGTGCTTTCTGTCCCAGATTGCTTTGTTTCATTTATTGAAGAATAGCAGTCATAAGCCTTAGTGATTCAGCCTTCCTTTAAGGCTTTTTATATTAAAATTCACCAATTTCAAAATATTAACAGCTGTCTAGAAATTTTTCTGTCTGAACAGTTTATTGTCTGCTTTTTGGTGGGGTCAATTTTTGTTGTTTTTTTTTTTTCCTCCTAGTTTCAATATGTTTATAATCAATCACTTATACAATCAAAATATTATATAGTGTGATCATTTAGTCATAATTAGTACCAAATTTTAATGGCCCGATGGACAAATTTGCTTGTTTAGTCATTGATGTAAAATGATAAGAGGGATGACTAACTTGTCAAATTTCCTTTTTAAATTTTCACTTTTTAAAATCTGTTTTCCTAAAATTGTTATTGARAAGTTTTTAACATTGGGAACAGCTCCATGACTCTCACCTAGAGAATATTTTTGAATTATGTGCTATCTCTCTCATAAGCATAAAATAAATTCCAGTCTGAAAAGGTGTCAGTTTATTTTATTAGTTTATTCAGTTATATTATTTAAAGCAAGAAGAAAGCCTTTATAAACCTACCATATAAAAAATATGATGCATCAGCACATATACATTCTGGTATTTCCTTGTCCCAGATTCTCCTTAGGTTTCATTTATTTCAATATTTCTTTTAGTGAAGGAAACACTGAGAAATCTGAATGTAGTTCTTCTGACTTGGTAGGTAATTAGTGTAGCAACTTGGAAATAGCAAGCCTAGGAGTTGGAAAAATTTAAGATCTACCTGAAGTTGCTTTTAAAGTAGTCATGTGATGAAGTTAAGGTACATGAAGAGCAAAGTAAAAAATGTAGTTCAAAATGTATGCCTGTATTTTAAATGCAAGTAACTATATTCAGTGATGTTGCTATCTTGCATTCTGATCAGTTTTTATCAGTGCTCAGGTTTTTTTGCTAATATTTCTCACTGTCACAGACTGTAGTACTGGTGAAATGTCTTCTCCAAGATTGAAGTATTCTGCTTATCCTATCATAATGGTTTTTGTGCTGCATGTATTCCCAGTGTTTACTGATATATTCCATATGAATAATTCGAGGAAGTGAATTTGAATAATTGCTTCTCTGAGGAATACAGTCCATATCTTTGGATTAAAATTTAAATGGCTGTTTTTACATGCCCCAGACTATTACACCTGGGAATAAAGTAGTCAGGAAAACATGCATGCTTTTGAGTTGTGTTGAAGTCACTCCTTTAAAGGGAGAGATTTTCAGCTTGGTAAGGCAAGTTTCACTGATTTCAGTGTATCAATGTTTAGAGTTTATATTTCAGAATTATGTTAATTTACATCAGTAAGCATCCTTTGCTAAATTGAAAAAGAGTGTGTACTACTAAAATGACTTTATGTATGCTAAATACTGTGAAAAATAAGAAGATGTTGTTATGTAAAATATGCAATTTATGTAGGGAAAAGCTGTTGTGTTTTGTTATGGGGGCTCTTTTTGTTTCATCCATGCCATTAATCCAGCGGCAATTATAAATAATGGTAATACTTATGTATTTGAGAGTAAAGAAATCAGAATGGTGATTAGTMGATGCTTTTGACTGGATTCTTCTTTTCCCCCAAACTCTTCAGAATAAACTTTCAACTATGCAAATTTAGAGTATTTCTGACATTAGAGACATTGTTTTCTACAAAGTGTAAAATGAATTGCAGGAATACCTACACAAATTATCTTGTATATCTGTACATAATGCCTGCACTTCCAAGAAATCAGAGATTGTTAGCTTTTTTTTTTTTTTTTGGTTCAGCTGTTTTGACAATAGCAACCTTAGTGGAGAGGATATTCTGGGGGTTCAATAGCAAGTGTGGTCCTTCAGTTGCCCAGGAAATATTATGTACTTTGATCCTAACAGCTTCGTTAATACAGAATAAATAGTGCAATAGTGCATCATAATCCCTTATATATTAATGTTCCATAGATCTTAAAATACGATCACAAGAGAATATATTTGCACATGAAGGCTGAGTTGTTCTTCTACAAGTGTTGATGAAATGTGTACTTTTCTGTTGTTTGCTAAACCTACAAATGACACCGAGTTTTCAGAGGAAAGATGCTTTGGTCTTGTCAGTAAAAAGAACGTACTTGCTTTCTGAACTGGTTGCAGCAGTTAATAGAGAAAATGGTTTCATGTAAACGTGTCAGCCTGTGGTATCTGAAATGCAAAAATTCTCCTTTGGAAAATCCGTGGTGTCACTGATATTGAAATCACAGGATCCAGCTAAATGTGGTGAAGGTGTAGGGCCCAACTGAAGGAAATACCAAGTACATTCTGTACAGAAAAGTTCTTGAAAAGCATAATTGCTTCAGCCTCCATAGCAATTAAGGTTTAAAACATTCTATGTTATTTCTTCCTATTGTTCAGGCAAAAATTACTAGCCAGTCATGTTGTGGAGAGCTGTAGTTTCCCTGGAAGGAAACTTGTTCCCTTAGGTTTCATGTTCTTTCTCTCTCTTTTTTCTTTTTTTCTTTGTTTGTTTTTTTTTTTTTTTTTATTTTTTCACAATAAAAACGTAAGCATACTAAAACAGAGGGAAATGGGACAAAAAGACTTGAAGGTCTCAGTCTTGTATAGCATGTAAGATGCTTACTTAAGATCTGTCATTTTGTCACCTGCACCTTTTCTTGCCATCAGCCTTACCTCGTGCCTCCTTTATGGAGTAACTGGAAATTAATGATGAAATTGTACGTGAGATGTACATTATGGAATGGCTGGTAGAAAGCAAAACATGGCTGAGTAATTCCAAAAGCCAGTTTCCAGGCTGTTTTAGGTTTCCCTGTTATGGTGAACACAGAAAAGTCCCTTGAGGCACACATTAAGAAGAGTTTCATGGTTCCAGTCACAGCAGTGAGGATGGACTCCTTAGAAGAAGCCCTCCTGCCTTTCAGAAGAAAGTGGAGGGAGTGATTTGGGTTGGTTGAGGAGCTGGATGTGTTTGCACAGGCCACAGTCCTCCTCTGGAATCGAAGTTCGAAGCTGAACCCAGTACTGTTGATTGGTTTTGTAGGACTGAAAGTAATTTCCTCCCCCCCTCCCCATACTTTCCAAAAACGCCTCTTTCCTTGGAGTGAGGATTTTATGAGATGTAATGAGATGATTTGAGTCTTGAGGTTGGCGTACAGGGGATRTGCCTTTATATTTGGTTTTTCCTCCACTGTATATTCCTTTCTCTTCTCCTCTCCTCAGCCTTGTTTCTGCAGAGCAACTGAGGATTTCAGTGGCATGGGGAATTCTGGAAACCTAAGTTAAATAGCATTGTCGGCTGAATGCTAAGTAATTTGATTTGTAGAGTTTTTAACAAAGCTTTGCTTCCTAGTTTGGGTATGTGGCCTGGTAGGAATCCTGACAGAAAACTTAATAAAACCTCAAATCCAGAAAGAAAAACACATTATAAAAGAGAAACTGGAATTCTAAGACTTATTACTGTCAGTGGATAGAGGAGGAAAAATTTTTTTTTCTAATTCTTTTTGTGATAAAATGAATGGTTTATTAATGTAGTGTTTCTAATTTCTCTTATTTGTAAGGCCTGCTTTGTGTCTGGTTGAGAGGGCTGTGAATCTTGCCTAAGCAGATACTAACAAAATGTGTGCACGGATTGGAGTTTCCTGGAATAGGTCAAAACTCTTAGAGGATCGGTGGAACAGTTCCCTACCTGACATCCTGTATATTTTAACTGTATGCTATAGTGTGTTCTTCAAAGTAATTTACCTCTGCATGGAGAGGTCAAATCACTGTTTGTATCTGTTTAGTGCTGCTGATCTTTATTTTGCTTGCCAGCAAGCACATTTGATTAATGTTTTAGTTCAAGTTGTTTGTTTTTTTTTTCTTTCCTGCGTGATAGTATTATCCCTGTTACTGCTTTCCTCTTCATGTACTTATGTATAGGTTTCTCACTGCATGATCTTCCTGGAGTACTGAGAAAAAGAACACTAAAATAAAGTTCAAATGAATGCATTTAAATGAAACACTACTGAAAAAGATAATGTAAATCAGTATTTTCTTCTACAGAAATTAAGATATTGTATAAGATACAGGTGATCTTGAAATGTTTCCCTTAACAAATGGCACACACCGTGTAACACAAATATGCATTGATGACTTTTGTCCTCAGCATCTGTATAATGTGCTTGATTTCTTATAGCTACATTATTATCTATATAAAATGGGAAAATGCCACTATAAAAGGTTTAACTGAAAACTAAAGGATGCAGGGAGCAGGGATCTTTCCTTATTTAGGACTCCCCTGCAGCAGAGCTTAACAGGAAGCTAAAAAAGGAAGCCTGTATAAGGTTCCTTTTGCTGAGATTTTCCCCATTATATTCTGCATGTTCCTGCATCATGTGCACTGAGGTGGTGTAAGGACCTGGCTGCAGTCCAAAGACCAAGTCATCCTCAGAGGACTGCCTACCTCCCCATTACTGTTCCCAGATTAAACTTAGAATCATAGAATCATTTAGGCTGGAAAAGACCTTTATGATCATCAAGTCCAACCGTTAACCTAGCACTGCCAAGTCCACCACTAAACCATGTCCCTAAGCACCACATCTACACGTCTTTTAAATACCTCCAGGGATGGTGACTCAACCACTTCCCTGGGCAGCCTGTTCCAATGCTTGATAGCCCTTTCGGTGAATACATTTTTCCTAATATCCAATCTAATTGGCAAATTAGTTCCACTAGATCCCCCACAGTCTTCCCTTTCAAAGGAAGGAACTTGCATTTGGAGAGCTTTCCAAGATAATAATGTAGCCTTAAACTGTTGTATCTTCCATGATAACTCTGCTGGCTTACACACAGGCTACATCATCTTTCCCGCCCATACTAAATGTTTCCATTGCTCCCATCTCATTCAGGTCATGTACCTTTTCTTCAAACACTGCTCGTAGGCAGTAGAGCCTGGGTGTCTGGTGAAAGGGTATTGGAGGTGGTCACTTAGATCTGAAGTTGGAGAAGGGGAAGTCAATGGGAGAACATCCGTTTTCACTGCCCATGTACTGTGTATACAACAAACCCTATAGACAGTGGTCAGCTAAAGGTATTGGACGTGAAYAGATTGATCAGTTTAGAGTGCACAGCAGCTATTACCTTGCTAGCAATAGCAATTCTAATGGTAGGCTGCTTATCACAAATATTCATATTAAATAATTGATATAATCTCTAAAGGTAGAGCATTCAGCAATATTTTACAGGTAATGAAGCTAATGTACTTAAGAATACAAAAAGTAATACTGGATGAAAATGTGGTAGAAAATTTTGGTTCTATTAAATCAACTATGCAAATATAAAACCATTTTCAATAAAACCTAATCAGTTGTCAAGAATAAGAGAAAATTATATCTATTTGAAGAAATGAAACTGTCTTCAATCAATCTAATCAACTACCAGAAATGAAACATCTCTAATTTGATTAAAATGTCCCCGTTGACCATAGTTATTTTCTCTTGTCATAAATAAGAGGTTTTCAAGACAGAATGATAGCTGTTCTTATGGAATATCACTTTTAGCTTTTGTAGTTACTGCCCTTTTTCTGGCACTGCTGTTTGATGTCTGATGTGCCTTGCACTTGGCCAACATTATCCTCATTAATGTTGCTTTTTCCATCCCAATCTCTATGCTCCTATTAGTTTTTGTTATTTGTTCAATCAATGTTTCTAGATGTTGCCTCTTCTAACTTATCCTTATGTTTTATTCTAACTTGAGGAGATGAAGAGCGTAGGAATCTCTTCTGGTTCAATTTTAAAAAGACAAGGCAGCTGCCAGGTAGTCTGTTGCAGTTGTTATATTTGCATAACCTTACTTGCTTGTAACATAGGTRCATATAGAATCATAGAATCATTAATGTTGGAAAAGACCTTTAAGATCATCGAGTCCAACTGTCAACCCAGCACCCATGCCCACTAAACCATGTCCTGAAGTAGAAACCATGTCCTGAAGTAAAATATACTCAAATCATTCACCAAGAAGAGCCTGAGAGCAATGAAAGCATGCTCTGGGGCTAAGGTGTCTTCCTTTCCGAATTTCTTTGTCCAGGAACGATACTCATATATATGAGACAGGAAAAAAAAAGATGTTCTGTATCATTGGGCTAGTGTATCTTTCTTCATATGCTTCTGTTCCTAGCTAGTCTATTTAGTTTTTTTTTCTTCTTCTTCTTCCCCCCTTATGACATTTTTCTCCTTTTTCTCTCCTCTCCTAGCTGCCAACATCTTTCTCCTTCGCACTGTTTCCATTACTGTCTCAGTCTCTTCTGGTCTGAATTTTTCCTTTGATTTTTTTTTTTGTAATCTGACCCTTGCAAATGACACATTGCTAGGCATATAAAGAGATTCCACTTATGGTCTAAAATTAGCTTTCTAGTCTAAACTTGTCATCTAGGCAACCTCTGTAATCGGTAGTGAAAGATAAATGCCACAAGAAGGCAATTCATCACATTTTAAGATTATGTTGAAACTGGAGGGATTAATTGCTGTCTGGGCCACCTGTATCTTTCTGCTGATTAAAGAGAGAGCCCTAGATGACAATCTTGGATGAGGTACCTGCCTTCCAGATGGCTAAAGTCAGATGAAAAGTACCCTACCTGTTGTTCAAGGAGTGGTGTTGGTAATGCATTGCCTTTGTAAGGTCTGTCTTACGGAGGTAAAAACTGCATAAAATCAGAACGAGATGGCACCCACAGTTTGATCTTTTTTTTCCCTGAACTGATTTGCAATGGTGCCAACATTTATATTTGATTTTCCATAGTGACTTCAGCAATGTTGTGACATTCTAGAAAACAAACCCCTACTATTTTGCTAGAATAGTTAATATTTATATAGCTCTCATGTGAATTTCTCACCAAACTGCAGAATCCATTTCATTTTTGACATGGGGAGTTAGAAGCTTCATAACATTTCTGACATGGCCACACAGCACTGCACAACAAAGTAATTGGACATGGGGAGTTAGAAGCTTCATAACATTTCTGACATGGCCACACAGCACTGCACAACAAAGTAATTGGATACAAACCCAGTTACCTGAATCCCATTTTAAAATCATAGGGAACTAAGTTTACTGATAGATAGTATCTACTATTGCAGTGGTTGTTACTGAAACAGAAACATCCCACACAAGGTGTCCAGATACAATTGATCATAAACAATCAATAATTTTTTATTATCAGTGCTGCACATAAGCATTTGTAATTATAAAAACAAAATTTGGAAATACATATAAAACTATTTATAGAAAAATATTGTATGGGAAGATTTTGAGCAAAACTGTATGTAAGAAAATATTTATCAGTTACAATTATTTCAATAATAAAACTGGTATTTATGCTTCTAATGCTTGATCTTCTTTTAACAGTGCCGTAAGTCACGACTGAACCAACACATTGGGAACAGTTCATAGCATCAAAAACTTCATCCACATAGACTGATACCATCTCTCCAGTTTCCAAGCACGGTGAACTGAAGCTACGAATCTTTATGGAGTTTGTATCACCTGGGTCAAAGGGAATGTTTTTCTGATGTTTCACGAGGACCCTTACTGCCAGTATGACGAGCCAGGAGAAGTGGGTTAACCTTAGTCCTGGAGAGTTCTCTCAGCTTCAGAAATATGCGGAATGTAAGTAATTTTTAAAGTATGTGATTTTATGGCTAATTAAAAATTAAGAATATTTTGAATGCAGAATATAATATTATTATATTATTGATACTATTCACTGTCAAGTAAGAGATTAATTTTTTTTTTTTTTTAACTGAACAATTATTGTCCAGTATAGTACCATGGGTTAGACCTGTTAGACCGACTATGGGTTATGTGACTATGGGTATTTGGAGAGTGTATTTTTATGGCTTTGCCGGCTTAAATTCACCATAACAATTCGTAGGCCACTAGAGTGGGGTTTGTAGTTAAAAAGAAGGCTTGCTCAGTCATGGAAGAAACATCGAGATTCCAGGAGAAACACATCTAGGTGTTCAATATGAAGATGTTTCTAATACTATAAATAATGCGAAGGAGGAGTTGTCCTGTGAAAGAGCAGGAAACAAAAAACTCTCTAAGGGGAAGATCCAGTTCTTTAGTTATTGCTCAGGCAAAACTTCCTTTAAAAGTTGCCTGAGCAACTTAAATGGCTCAGAATTACATGCTTAGAGGACAGATACTGAACATGAGAAGTTAGATTTAGGAGGCGGTTTATGAAGCCTGGTAAGAACTGAACTGGAAAAGGTCAAGAATATTCAGGAAGTTTTCCTGTATGATAAGTAATCTAAATTTATATTTTTAAAAATTGATAAAATATCATATGATTTATGAATATTGTTGATTTATTTCTAAAGGAAACATCTACATCTATGGTAAAATGAAGACTGCTTGATTATTGGGGTTTTTTTGTGCCTATGTCATCACAGCGTATACTTAATTGTATTTCAGTGTAGTCGTCTAATAAAATGATTATTAGAGTTAACTTTTAATAGTACAATCCACTGGAATGATTGAGGGTCATAATATTTTCATGATATCAAGTTAAGCCATGATTGATACTTTATATAATGCAATGTCATTGAACCAAAAAAAAACCCAACCAGGTAGAAATATTTACATGATGCTTTCTGGAACAGATGTATTTGAGTCTCACAGTTTTCTACAATTGCTGTATAGTTTAAAGTATTCTATTTATTAACAAAGTATGTTTCCTCCCAATGTCACTTTCTTCTCTCAAAGGATAAGCTATAGGCATGGAGCAAATTTGCTCCATATACTGCTTTAAACCCTTAATGGTGTTACCAAGTAAGGAGCTATTTTGTTTCTCATTTCATAGTGGAATGTAAGACATTGATACCTGTCCGGTATTTAATCAGTTAGGACCTCTTCCTTAAAAGAAGGCCTTAAAGATTTAGTAGGATTCTGAGAAATAAAAATATCTACGCTTTTTAGTAGTTCTTTTATTTGTATAGAAACATTAAATAAAGGGATACAAGATGTAGTTACACGGAGCTTAAAAAGAACATATCCAAATTTTGTATTGATGTTCCATTGCCTCCAGAGACCATTGCAAAGAAAATTTTTCATGTTTGATATGTATAAGSTTGTTTTTTTTAAATTACATCACTAAATGGATAGCAAAGATAGTCTAGCAGTTTTAAAAAATAATATTTACTTCTGAAAATATTTACTGCTTCCTGGGAAAATATTTACAAATGATTCTTCATTAATTTTTTCAATACCAGAATTTGAGGACTTCTAATACAGAGAGATAGAAAAGTGATGGTTTTTTTTTTTTTCCTATGCATTCTTATAATTTAAGCCTTCAGTGCAGCATTTGCCAAAATATTTGCTGTCTTCCTTATGGGAAAAAAGGCATTTAATATATTCCTTTTCTTTCTGCTTCCCTTTGCTCCTCCAGCTCTTCCTGCACGCACCATAGTTCAGGGCTGTTACTTTAATAGAACTACTGGTATCAGGATAAAGTATTTGGTGAAGTTGGTTGTATTTGTGTTCAGGTTTGTGTGTTTATATAAAAGACAGACATGGTATCTTCCAAGCTTCCTCCCCTTGTCTGGAATAGAAGGATGTTAAGTCTGAAAATGTGAAATGTGATACATCTTTGTATAAATAGTTCAATCTCTGAGGCAACTAGAAAAAAAATCATTAATGGTATATAGACTTTGATATATAATGCCAAGGGAATATAACCTAGGTATGGGCCTTATTTTGAATTTCTGAGTTGTCCGATTTAATTTTGCTAAATGGCTGAAGAGTAGTATCTTTAAATGTGTGATTTAAGACTTTAAAATGCAGTTTAAAAAAATAAATATTTAATTGGATCTGACATTTTTGAATTTGATAAAATTTTATCTAACATGCAGAGATATGAAACGTGACAGTAAATGCCTTTACTCATTATTATATAGTAATTAAATTGTGTGGAATTTTATGAAGTTTGAGTATATAATTGCTCTGATATTTCATTGTCATTGTCTTTGTTGAACATGGCGAGATAGTGAACTGGAAAATCACCAAATTTCTAGTAGAGTTTGGCTGGCTTGGAAGAGTTTGACTTATTAAAAAAAAAAAATAAAAAAAAAAAAGGCATTGCACACTTCTCTCCAGCATGTGACTTGAGGTACGAGTGGGTCTCCTGCGGGAAGGAGAGATGATCTAGGTGTCAGAAGGTAACACTGTAGAGAGGTTTGACTTTGTGGCAGTTGCTGGCCAACAAGTGTTGGTGATGAGCCCCTAGCCTTGCCTCGTGCTAGGGAGCRGGTTTCACTGAAGGACTCCAGAATACAGTAGGGAATTTATAGCAAAGTGATTTGTTTTCCACTCACCTGCTGATATGTGAGGGTGTCATTTGCTCTGCCTTTCATTCAGTTTAGTGGATAGACTTCATAAATCTTACCTAAACTATGACATTATTTTAACTATGGAATTTTTAAAAGATACACTTTCCTGAATTTACAAAATACARTATTTATAATCCCTATTTTAGTTTGAATCGGGCCTAAAGTGAGTACTGGAGCAGAGTATAGTCTCCCAAAAACCTGTCTACCTTGGATGTCAGTGACTTTGGATCATACTCTTAGTGCCTGATAGTCACATCTACTTAATGAGGTCACTGGAATCAGAATTACTTTTGTACAACTGTGGTGGGTTCACCTTGGCTGGATGCCAGGTGCACACCAAGCCGCTCTATCACTTCTCACTCTCTTCCCCTGCTCTAGCGTGGGGTCCCACCCACAGGAGAGAGTCTTCCATGAACTTCTCCAATGTGAGTCCTTCCCAGGGACTGCAGTTCTTCACAAACTGCTCCAGCGTGGGTCCCTTCCACAGGGTGCGGTCCTTCAGGAACAGACTGCTCCAGCGTGGGTCCCCCACGGGGTCACAAGTCCTGCCAGAAAACCTGCTCCAGTGTTGCTCCTCTTTCCATGGGTCCACAGTTCCTGTCAGGAGCCTGCTCCAGTGTGGGCTCTCCACGGGGCACAGCCTCCTTCGGGTGCATCCACCTGCTCTGTTGTGGGGTCCTCCATGGGCTGCAGGTGGATATCTGCTCCACTGTTAACCTCCATGGGCTGCAGGAGGACAGTCTGCCTCACCATGGTCTTCTCCACGGGCTGCAGGGGAATCTCTGCTCTGGTGCTTGGAGCGCCTCCTCCCCCTCCTTCTTCACTGACCTTCATGTCTGCAGAGTTTTTTTGCTCACATATTCTCACTCCTCTCTCTTGGCTGCTCTTGCGCAGCAGTTTTTCCCCCTTCTTAAAYATGTTACCACAGAGGTGCTACCACCATTGCTGATGGGCTCAGCTTTGGCCAGCGGTAGGTCCATCTTGGAGCCGGCTGGCACTGACTCTGTTGGACATGGGGGAAGTTTCGGGCATCTTTTCACGGAAGCTACACCTGTAGCCACCCTGCTACCAAAACCTTACTACACGAACCTGATACAACAGGAAGGTGAAATATGAAAAGAACTGTTAAGTTCATTATACAAACATACATTGGATTATTTTGTAATCTGAGTCAATTTATGCAAGTATTTGATAGTAAGATATGCATAAGACTGAAAGACATTAGTACAGCCCTTCAAACAATAAGACCTACAGGAAGAGTTTTTGCTGTCGTATTAGTGTACACACATTTTGGTGTGCAAATAAAAGGTAATAATACTGAATAGTAAAGACTTAATTAAAATAAAACATAAAGAAATTCTTAAACAAACTGTTAGAGAGGAGTGTACTAGACTGACCGGAGCTCAGTGGGTAGAAATCAGAGTTCACACTTACACCTCTGTATCATATTGCTGTGCTCAAACACTAAGTGTTGATGATTCACAGCATCTACCATCGTTGATGCAAAACAGATAGATACCTTCAGCAGGTGAGGCCAAGAGGGGGTGTGCTGAGGTGCCTTGCGCTAACCAGTAGGAAGCTTTAAGCACAGGATGTATTTCGATTTCTGCTTCTCTTTGGAGCCTAAGTAAATTTGGTTAAGAAAGTTTGCTCATTTATTTTCAGGAGAGGGTCAGTGTTCTGCATTTCATGTGCCTATCCACCCAGAAGATACTCTCTTTAAAATGCGTTTGCTGGCGTTTTGCGTATTTGCTTGGTGGTCAGAAAAAACCCTCACAGAGTTCCCTTCTCAAGCTAAATCCCCTGAACCTAAGCTGGCTACAGAGTGAGATAGTGTTTTGCTTGTGTGACACTCCCAGCCACTGCCCTCCACACGAGCACACACCACCTTTCTGGGCTGATAGCCTTTGTTTTGATCCAGTATTGGAAGGAGTGGTAACCCAGCCTATTCTACTGCGTAACAGACAGGGTACACTTGTAGGAGATGGGGGATTTCAGTTTGAGTCTTTTGAGGTTGAACCTCAGTTTGAACACATATCCTCAGTCTTTCCCCTAACCAGAAGGCAAGCCTGTCTCACTTCCACCTGTTTTATGAAGATGACTGTTGCTGCCAGACTTTGCTGAAATCAGTCACATCTGCAAGTATTACGCTTTCTGTGAATAGCAGAGGAATGGGTCCATCCAGGTTCTAAGAAAGAAATTAAGTGCCTCTTCTTATCTTTAGACTGTAACAGAACTTAGGAGGAGCCTAGATGAGTTGCTTCTTTTCTGCATCAACTGACTTTAGTCATGTAAAGGAATTTTCAAACCATGTTGAGATACAGGCTGCAYAGATAATAAGCTTAAAGTACTTCCAGAGTTAGGTTATATGTGCAGAACTGCAGCTGATTGAGTGTAAACATTATAGATCCAGCTGTCTTGGGCTTAGAGGTCTGAATTCAGCCTAAATCCCCTTTTTAGTCACCAAAGTAGGTGTGTGAATCTTTCATTATAAAGCCCATTAAACTCCTCACATGGATTCTAGTCCTCGGGCAGGGACATGTGCTTTCCACTTTCTGACTGAAAGACACTTTGCTGCAGCTCAGTGTAGTTCCACTTTTAATTCATTTTCTGTCAGCTTGATGATAGCCTATCTACTCTTGCAACTATAGTTAAACAAACAAGGCCTGCTCCTAGCTCTGTGTGCAAGATACTGTTGTGGTATCCCGTTGAGAAGTTCCTACT
This sequence comes from Oceanodroma leucorhoa, assembly GCA_030449065.1. Lineage (NCBI taxonomy): Eukaryota > Metazoa > Chordata > Aves > Procellariiformes > Oceanodroma > Oceanodroma leucorhoa. Next base: position 41,722 of record JASVER010000033.1, on the reverse strand, counting down.
ACATCTTGTCTGCCTGTCGTCTTCGTCACATATTTATAGTATAATTCTCAGCTTTATCCAAGTGTATTATCTGGTGAACACAAACCCTGAATGTAAAATTTCTTTCCTGAATACGTACCAACTCTTCCCAATTTCCATAAATGTAACTGAACAGCAAAGGAGAATGAGTTATCCACCACTTGTTCCTAATCACAAAACATTTCCCTCTAAGCTTCCCACTCAGAACTTAACGGTAAGTGAATATCTTCCAGTAAATTAATCCAAGGAATATCCATAATTTCATTTTACGGAATTATTTTTGAGCTCAATTCAAGGCAACTTTATACTTCCAATTTAAGACCTTTCTTCATCTGCTCACCATACTTAAATAATTTGGGGCTTCAAATGAATTTTTTGGAACAGTTTAAGTATTATTTTAAAAAGAAGAAAAGTGCATTTCTAGAATTCAAAGAGCATATTACCTAATACTTGGCTCTTTGCAGTTAATATGCATGTGTGTGGTTTTTGGAAAAATAATTATTTCCAAAGACAGTGTCTCTGTGTCTTCCTTGCCGGTCAAGTTAAAAATCTCCTCTCTCCTCTTGTTCTGAAGAGAGAATAGTAGAAAATACTTCTCATTAGATCTTTGCCTGGTTTTAAAATGCCTCAGAAGACTATGTGAAAAGAAAGAGAACTGAGGTAACTGGTGTGCTCATTATATAGTAGTAGTAACGACAACAATAAAGTAACCCATACCAAATCCTGAAGATTCTAGGCAAATACATGCACTCAAGAGAAGAAAATTCATATTTTTTTTCTCCTTTAGACTTCATGATCAATGCTGGCTATGGGAAAAAAAGGCAAAAAGATGCAGGTGTTTTTCTGCATAAAAATGTCACTTGAAGTGCATAGGGTGATGTACATACAGGTCTTCTCAGGCAGAGACTGTTTCTTCTAAACTATATAGTACTGAGTATAGCATAGTTCTGTACTACTCCTAACAGCAGCCTGAATTGTAAGGACATGAGAGAGAAACAATATAGATAGCTTTATTGTGATTGTTATCTGTGTGGTAAGTTTGATTCGTTTGGACGGGGTTTTTTGTACCCTTTTTATTAAATGAATTTTGTATCTCCTTTTTACTAAGGAGATTATTTATTAAATGAAGTTTTATGGCTATTATAGTCCAAATTATATGTTAAGGGACGCTTAGAGGATCCTGCTCCAAAAGCAAGTGAGAAAAGGGATTAGAAAGGGATTTGGAGGGATTTGAAACAGTTAAAGCAAGAATGTTTCATGATTCAKCTGGGCTTTAAAAGAAAGAAGGAAGGTCTGCCCTTCCCTTAGTAGGTGGAGAGAGGCGGAGGAAAAGGCCTCTGAGTTCTGGCAGCATGTGCACTCTGGGGAAATAGCTTGGTTTTGTGTTGTCCTTTTGAGTTTGTCAACAAAATGTGCCCTGAGGAAAAAGCCTGGAAAAGACTTTTTGCAAAACTTTTGGCAGTGATTTTTTCCCAGGCTGGTGGAGGAGAACATGGGCAGACTGTCACAGCCTGAAGATAGAAATAGATGTTGGAGTGCTACTGAAATGACTGTGAGAACAGGAACAGCATCAGCAGCTGCAGCATCTTTTGATGTAGCATCAATAGCTACTGCAAGAACTAGACAGTGTAAGAATTTTATAGGGGAACAGGAAGGAGGAACTTGTGAAAAAGATCTCTGAAGGGAAACAGGAAGGTCAGCAGAAGTTTTGGTCCAGAATTAAGTTGCCAGAGACTCTTGGGTGGGTTTGATTCTGTGGCCCTCACAGATGGAAAAGATTTTCTTTTACAATGGCTATAAATGATAACCTGCGGGGAACTTCATACATGTGGCAGCTGGTCACCAGCAGCTATGGGCCATTACACAATCCCTCAGAGGTTCCTAGGCTTCTAGTGCCACATGGAATTGTGCTAATTCTAATAAGGGCCTCATCAAAGAATACAGATTGCTAAAATGAGCTATTTTTGGCTGTTTGGAAAGTGGAGGGAGAAAATTGCTGATAACAGTTTTACCCCAAGTGTTGGATTTTAGGAGTATGGTGTTTCTGCTGCTGTTAGTAAAGATGGAGGAGATTAAATTCTCATAAAGTTTTGTCAGAGCCTGTCGGACTGGCTGAAAGATGGAGTCTGCCAGCGCTGCCTGTATGATATTCCATGCACTTGGAGAACTTCCTGGAGAAGGATAATAAGTCTAGTGAGACATTCCCTTTTTGCATGCAAGGCCTGTTGGGGATGGAGTGGCCAGAAAAAGGGGCCAGTTGGTGATTCGTGGAGTTTGAATCCTAGTTCTGGGTATGTGACTGGGGACTAAAAATCTGACTAAGAGAAATTGGGAGTCCCACTTGAGGGTTTGGTGGGGCACTCGCTTTAGTTCTTCTGAGAGGTGAACTATGAACTATGCTTATTGATACAATACTGTAATTTTTTTCTTAAGATCTGTGAATTTAAATCGCCAGTGCACGTTCCTATGTTGTACCAATTTAGAGAAAATGGGATAGAAATATTATATCTGATAGGTTTAGGCTCTAGTCAGATTTATTCTTAAAAAAAGCTGAACTCTGTCCAAAGAAAGGTGGTTATACACAGTCTGCACTAATAGGATATTAGATCCAACTTTATGACTCATGTTAGAATGAAATCCAGATTAGAAAAGATATAAAGTTGTGAATTTATTTTTCTTTTAACCAGTCATAGTTGGGGTTTGGCCTCTGAAGATTGTTTCATAGATGAAGTTGTTGTGGGGGTGTGGAGAGCTGAGCGCCAATGTCAGCTGCAGAAGTATTGGTGGATTTCTTTCCTTTCTTTCATCAGGAATTTTGTGTTAGGTCTTGAAGAGAATGTACGATAGGTATGATAAGCCAAACATTTCTGAAGGAAAAAAGCTGATAAACATAGAGTAATAGAGTATAATATGGATCTCTGAGATGGGCTTTCCAATGACTTAAAATGCTTAGTGTTCCTGCCATGATATATGCCTACCCATGACTAGCAGATATTTTTTTTTACCCAAACAGAAGCCAGTCAATTCTCCAGTTAACCTGTCTAGGGTAAACAGTGTCATATTGACTTTGTCCACAGCTGTGAGTAAGGAGGAATCTTCTCATGGCAGTCAGGTGTGATACTGAGGTGTATGCAGAACTTGTTTCCTACTTCCATGCCCATACTGAAGAAGGGCATCCAACTTGTTTAAGGTACAATAGGCTATTTAGGGAAAGGGACAATGCAGAAGAGAGTGCTGACTTCTTTACTTTGACTAAAGGGTCTATCAAATTATTCAGGAGTTTTACTTTATTTCATGACAAAGGCAAATGCATTTAAGTCCTCTCAGTCCSTCTCAGGCTACCAGATATTCTAATTTAAAACAATCTTTTAGGAACTAATGGCTTTCCTAGAACTTTATTTGAATTGTACACAATAATGGCACAAAGTAAAGTCACATTGAGTGACTTTTTGAGTATCCTAAAAGTGATCATATTACAGTATTATGTTCATATCTTAGCTAATTTCAGGGATCCTCCCCTGTCTTCTGACTGCAAGAAACTTCATATGCCAGCTGCAGGGACACATGTTTTAAGAGAGGAAGATAGTGAATTGAGATGCATTTGTGACAATCAGATGGCAAAAATGGGACATACTCTGCTGTTTATAAGATACCCTATTCTTCTGCAGAACAGAGGATGTTCCCAGAAATATCTGACTTGTTCAGGAGTTCTGATGTAAACGGATTACAGCCAGCAAAATGCAAGACTACTGTTGCTGCTGCATGCTGTTGACTGGAGACTGCTAGCAAGAGGTCATATAACAGTAAGAGACTTAGTCCATTTAGTAAAAGCAGAGAAGGCAATAGGCCTTTAGAGTAAATTTGTAATTCAAACTTTTTAAAGATGTTGACAAATTGGTCCAGAGTAGGATCAGTTCAATGAACAGCAGCTGTTTTTAGCTTCAATTCCTGTCCTAAAGAGCTGCTTCTGGTTCCTGAATGATTGAGTGGCAGGGTCAAAAATACAATGGCTCAGAAACTTGCAGCTTTCATTTAGGGGTAACAAAAGTATTATGGAGCAAGTGGGCTCACTTGTGCTAGTGCTAACACACTTTATTTGTCCATTTTAGGAAAGCTAGTGAAAGTGTCAAAGTTTTGTACCTATTTAGATTTCATATGGAAGAAATGTTACAGGAATTAGAGAAGGAAAAAATTGATGCAGCCTGTTAGATAGTACCAAGTTGCATTGATCCCAGACTCCGGAGGTAAAATACTGTTAGAAAAGGCTGTTATTATTCCAAACCCATCGTTTGAGCACAAAGAGACTGGCCATGCTTGCTGTGTGATGAATAGGACACTATCCTGTCATGAAGAGCACTTGGTGGCCTCACTAGAAGAAGGTAATTTACTTGCAACCATCTTGCACATCTGCTTCTTGCGGGAGAATGGGGGAGAGAAGGCGATTGCAACACCTGGAGAAGATTGTAATGTTTACTCAGTCTCACTGAGCAGTGAAACACAATAGTTCTATACAATGCAGATATTGAATTGATTGTGCTGAGACTGGATAGCATTTGACCTTTATTTTTAGGATAATCATATTATTTTCTAGATTATGCTACTAAGTTTCCAGTGTTTCCACTGAGGGCATACTGGCTGTTTAGGTATCTGGGAAAGATTAAGTTAGTCAGAGCTCTAGCACTGCCAATAGTAACAGGGCTTATGTTAACTCTTACACAGGCAGATAGATCCATGGTTCTTTAATATAGTCAGGCTCTCAAATGCTGGGCCTTTGTTGCAATAGAAGGGAATTATGAGTAAGTCTTTAGGGGAAAAGTCAACGACTATGCATTTCCATTTTCAAGGGTATTGTTGCAAGAAGCAAATCTAAAGAGTTCCTACACAGTCCAAAATAGAAACTCTAGTTCTCAAGTTTCTGTGGCTGTGGGATCCATGGTGTGAGGTGACTGGCAGCGATACCTCCTGTCTTAGAATCCTGAAAGGCAAATGGTGTCATCTCACCTTGGTTTCTGTTTCCTCTGTCAAAAATAATGATTTCTTTCTAGAATTGAAGCTGCACAGTTATTCACTGCCAGCCATTAAAGCCTGGTGTTGCAGCATCAGCTGTTACTGGCGTTGAACACCTATTGTGGTTATTACAAATCTGACATACGGTCAAAAAATTACTGGATGTGTATTTATACACTGTAAAATGTATAAACATTGATTATGCTTTTGTTACATTTCCTGTGTTTCTGTGTATCTTCCATATTTCTTTTCCTTTATTGTTTGGTTGTTTCTATGGACACTTGCATGTAAACAGTGAGAAGCTTTTGTTTCTTAAGAGTTCATCTGTTCCTTTTGCTTATTCCCTATTCTAAAGATTTGGGGGATAATTCAATTGGTTGCTGTGGAAATGAGCCTGATGTCACAAACAGAGAATTACAGTTCACCAAGCCTTGAAGAAACAAAACGAAGGGAGAATGGACTAATTGGGGAGCCATGTGACTGTGGCAGAATCTCAGCTCTCATTAAAAGCATGTATTTTTAGTCCTTGTGTTTCTATAGAAGAGCTTGAAAGTGTAATTCAAATGATGACAATCCATGACTCATCAGACAAACTGAAAAAAATAGCCCTGGAGAAAGGATGATCCCTCTTTGCTTTTATGGGATTCGAACTCAAAGAACCTGCTTGTGACAGGTCCCCTCAGTCCAGCAAAGCTTCATATRCCTGAAGAGAGAAGGGGAAAGCGGCTCTTCCAACTCATCCACTGAAGGAATATACTTTGCTATTAGTTACTGCTTACACTGTTCTGCCTCTCCTGGATTTCTGAAGAAAGGAACCACAGCTGCCTTCCTTATTGCTCTTGAGAACAGGAGATAGGTTGTTCTTGATGGTTCAAATCGAGAATCAGAGGCCTCTGTTTGAAAAAGAGTGGGCTTGGGGCTGCCTGAAGGTGTCAGAAGGCCTCTCTCCCTGTGCCATTTTTTGGGGTTGAAGGACCCTGGATTGCATTCCTCTCCGTTGTTCTCTGCCAATTAAAAGAAGCACAAATTTTAAATGTGCTTATAATTATGTATGTTTTCATTGTTTTTTCAAGCACTAAAAATATATTGCTTTTTGTGTGGCTTTGGAAGGTTTTTAGTGGGTGCTATGGAGTGTCACTGCATAGTTTTGTTGGCTGCATTGCAAAATGTAATGGCTTTTTGAGGACATTACTACTGATTGCTAAATTTATTTTTAGAACTGTCAGATTTTGTGTGGTTTATACTTTATAATTTTATTAAAACCATTATAGAACATTGAGAAAAGAACTTGTGATTAAATTCAATATAATATTTTCTTGCATAGTTTCTGAAAATATAAATTATTGATTTTATTTTCAACATAAAAGGTTATAAATAATTTGTGTTATTGAGACACTCAGATTAGTTGTAGCAGTAATGATAGTTATTGATAATGAATTTGTTTCGAAGAATGTATTTCCCAGAATTAACTGGCCTAGTAATAGATGTTTTCATTCATGAAGGTATACCAAATAGCTTTAAAATGCTTTGTTAACTGTTGTTTTGTTTGTTCTTGGTTTTGTTTTTGTTTGTTTGTGGGGTTTTTTTGTTGTTGTTTTTGTTTTKTTTTTTTAAGTAGAGGGCCATTTCTACTTTTAATATGTTATTTATGTTYGAAATTCACTACAGAGATGGGGCAGAATCTGGCATCCTTATCTGTATCAGAATAGGTTAATTAAAGACCCTGGCAGTCTGCTTTGGAAGAAAGCATAGGCTGTATATTGTATAAGAGCCTATATGTTAGAGGTTGAAATTAATGGAAGGGAACACAGTGAAAATTTTAGGCAGTTATGAGAGGAAGAAAGGAAGACAGTTTATATACTAAGCATGTGTCTAAGTGCTTTATTGAACAGAGGCACTTCAGTACTGGATAGGCTCTAAGTTTGAGAAATTATTGAAATGATACTAGAGATGATGAAAGCAGATGGAAGAGATGCAAAGAAAAAGAGTGAGTGGCAAGATAAGTACACTACTGTAGTTTTGAACTAAGGTTACAAATAGATGGTAACTGTACCATTTTAGCAGCATGAATGTAGGAGATTCAGAGTTCCTGGGATGAAAAAGATGAAAGTCCTGAAGGGGAAAAAAATTATAAAAATAATTGAAAATTAAGCCATGGGAAAACAAAACAAAAGAAATGACTTCAAATAAAGTTGGAGTCTACCAACTTTTGGTAGACCAAAATTCATGGATCTGTGCTATTTTTACAATTCGGAGGTAATGCATTGAGTGATTTAAGGAAACTGAGAGAAGAACAGATCTCAGAAAGAGATTATTAGAGCATAATCAAAGTAGGCTGTTAAAGAGTCAGAACAGCAGAGAGGAGCCAAAACAGAGCTCAGTACCTAAGGGTTGATTTTTTGGAAATTCTTATTTGACATTTGGGTATTTGGTCGTAACAAGTAATTTAAAAAAAAAAATTAAAAACAAATGGTGAGATTGAGAGGMATGACCTGGGGCAGAAGGAAGAGAATTCAAGTAGAACCTTAGTGGCGAGCCAAATTTTATCTTGTAACAGTGATTTAAATTACTCTAAGATAACTATTCTGTCTTCTGTAGAGAGCCCTGTAGAAGTTTTTCTATAAATTCTTTGTTATTAAAATCTGTGAAAATGTGCGCAAGTGCTATTATTTTTGATTCTAAAGCTTGACTACTTATTTAGATAATTTTGGCTGAGGTTGAATCCAAATAAGTACTCAAACTGGAATTTGAAATAAGCCACTTGCGTTCCCTTTGGAGGTGCTCTTATTCTAGAATAAATCAGAAATGATTATTCATTCTGAATTATTTTAGTAGATAAGATGTTAGTTAATTAGGAATTAGCTAATTAAAGCAATACTGATCCATTTAATATTCCTTTTTTTTGTTTTAAGTATAGAACCATATTTTTATATTTTGCTTCAGACACAATGAATTTTGTCACRTTGCTCGTCAAGTCTAAGCTCATTATTTCATCTATGGTCTAACATGTGACACCTCCAAAGAGGACCATGATATCTCTAAATAGTATATGGCACTATGATATAATTTTAAATTATCAGTGCTTTAAGAGGATTCTGGGAGTTTAAGGCATCCACAGAAAGAATGACAAAATATAATTAAGTTGTCCCAAATGGTACAAAAGCACATTCCGAAGTATTTCCCAGTGTAAATATGTGTTTAAATTAAAGCATGCACTGAAGTTTTTCTGGATTAGGTTTCAAGAAGCAAGTGCCAGAGTAGCACTTCCTTCTAATARCGTTCAAGAGATGTAATGACTGATTGTGAAGGAGGACTACTCAGCTGCTCTTCAAATTGCAAACTCTCCAAGACAGATTGTACTCTTAAGATAAATACTTTGCAGTTCTGTGTAGACACTGGAGCTGAAAGTTATCCAACCTCATATTTTTAAAAATAACCTGAATAAGTTTACTTTAAATTTCATGGTTTTCCTACCATTAACAGCTTTCATAAGAACCTGAGTTTCTTTTTTTCCCCTCCTTTTTTCCATCCCCATTTTGTTATCTAGCCACAAAACCTGTATAGCATCTTTGGCTAACAACAGCCCCTCCCCTCCCACCCCCCAAACAAAACAAAACAAAAACTCCTAAACAAATCCAGTCATCTGTACTGCTTAGCATCCTGTCCCTGGGAGGCATGCATCTGAAAAGTTTTGTAAGGGTTCCAGGCACAAATATGTTAATCTTTATTCAGGGTCTGTCTTGACATAAAAAGCAATACCAAATTTTGCATAATTATGCACAATGGGTTCTAATCAGATCTCCATTTAATTATTTTACTGGAAACTAGCAATATGGTCTCTGCACTACAGAAGGTCTTTGGCTTGAAACTGAGTCAGGTCTCATTGACTGTTGTGTTGCTTCTAGTGAATAAAGCTGCATAAACTGCTCTAAATAGGGTTAATGAATAAGGAACATACAATGTTGCTGCATTTTTGTATGTTAAACTTGCCGGTTGATGTGTACTTTAGCTTTTATCCTGAAAGATGTTATTTAAAGTAAGGAATGACATAATTTTATTGGATAGGAATGCCCACCTGAGATGTTATGTGTACAGATTGTTCTTTCCCAKGCAGAAGGAATTTGTCATGTCCTGTTTTTCCCCTTCAGGAGTCATGTAGTAGCAATCAGGGATACACAAGAGCTCTGTTCATACGGGTTTGCTGTTCATGCAGCCAGTGGTAGAGAAGTTGTGTTCACTTGCTGCTGGCTGCTACAGAAATTATAGTGCCGAATAGTAGTATGTGTTGTGTTCTGAGTTGGTGATTAAGGCAAACTCTGTTGGGGGTTTTAATTGTGATTAGTCTTGTATATAACAGCAGGTGAGTTTTTATAAATGCTCCTCTTATTCAGACTGCTAATATATTGCTATGAACTTGTCTCTAATAGCATTCTAGTGTTTTCAGGCCAAGCTTCTTACAGACCACATACCCATACCTCTATCTTTCAAAAATAGAGAGTGATAATGAGAAAAAGCATATGCCCACAGTTCTCAACTAGTTTTAGCTTAGAAGAGTTGATCATCTGCTTTATTTACAGATTGTGAAGCAACTCTGGGGATTGGATTTCTGCATTGTTTTACCAAATGCCTGTGTTTATCTGCTCAGTCTTTTCCACAAGTGCTGTCTCAATGCCCTATTCTGTTCTGAGGAGTGGATTCTACCTCATTTTTTTTCTGCTTTTGTGAAAGAGATGAAAATGCTTCCCATTTCTCCCACCTGTTTACTTATTAGAAACCAATAATTTTTGTTGTGTAAAAATGAAACGGATGGAAGAAATGGGAAACATTTTCATCCCTTTCACCAAACGAGAAGGAGAACAAAGTCCTTTATCATAGCAGATTTTTATTACTATGCATTTTCTTTCCTCATCAGTTTTTAGTGTTAATAGTTATGCAGAATATCAGTCTTGTCCTAATCTTTCATGAAACAACACTTCACCGGGAGGTATTCCCACTTTTACTGATACTGGCTTTCAATTTAATGTAAGTAATAGTCTTCCATATAAGTCTGAAAAAAAAATTATTTTCTTTGCATACATATTCTAGAGTTTGTTTTTTTTTCTCCCCCACTATACGTACGTAGTCTTAGATAAAGGTCTAGTAGCTTATGCTGCATAACTTCAGCGATCAATGGAGCTTTGCAAAAGTGGGTATTCCCAGCCCTTGCCAAATGACCATCAGTAGATAGCTTTGCAGCTTGCTATCGGAGCCGAGATTTTTCAAACTGCTTTTTTGGTTGGCATCCAGTTGCATTTTGAAATTTTATGCAGTAATGCTGTTGAACTAGTAATTCTAACAGTCATTTTAGGAGAATGTAGAATGTTCTGCTCCATTTCCATTTGCAGGTCCGGAAATTCAAATAGCGTCTTAAAAATTCTCAGAGTTTTTTAGCAGTCTGCTTTTGGAGTTTTGAAAAAACTGAGACAATTAATCTTAAATCTTCGACTCATAAAAATTAAATTTTGTTTTAACAATGTTAGTTTGTACAGGGTATGCATCACTGTTTTCTATGAAATTAATTCATTATCAGTATTTCTTCTGAAAATATCATCCCATTTCATTTTATCACACTTTCTCTATTTTTAATCATGGTCAGAACGTAGTAGATTTTTAAAATTACATGAATCCTTTGCCTTAAAAAATGGTGCAGACCAAGTAGAAACATGGAGAGAGTGAACAAGGAGGCAGATAACGTGTTATTTTCATTAGCTAGTTATTTTGATTATAAGTTTGCAAGTACATAGCCATCAGGAATAAAACATAAGTAGTTAGGAGGCATAGGTGAAAAAAGCAGTAGCAATTAAGAAGATTGGAGAAATTTTGAATAAAATAAAAATAAAGACAAAGAGGAAAGAAAGCTTAATGGGAAGCAAGGTAGTATGCATGAAATGATCAAGGGTTTATGTCAGGGTTGAAATAAAGAGAGAAGCTACAGAACCAGGAAGAAGGTAAGGTGAGAATAAAAAAAATACACAGTATTCATTCATTGTATTCTCAGAAAAGTAAGAAGTAATACTTTATAAAAAATGTAGTTKTTTTTCTGTATTCAAATTATCTACTGAATCGCATGCAAGCTTTTAAACAACTTGAATTATAGCTGTTCCCTTTAAAATTGGACAGAAGTAAATTCTTGATCTTTGTAAAGTGCTCAATGCCTTCACAGGACACACAGCAGGCTGAGTAGGAAGCCTTCATTCTGATTTTCCCGCTTTTATGTGTTTACAATTAACTCCATATGATGCACATTGTTGTATTTGTGATTAAAGTTTCCAGGGAGTGACTTGAATTCTGATAGCAAGAAAATGGTGTATTTTCTGTATGCAACGTGAGTCCAGCACTGGCAGCCATGTTGCTTTGTTACGCTCTTGAGAAACTCCGGCTGCCTGCAGGCTGTCCTCCTTATTCATGCTCTCAGCAGCAGTCAGCAACTGTCCCCCCTACCTCTTTCAGATGGGTGTCCCCATTTCCACCCCTTCCCTGCCAGGATTCACGTCCTCCCCACTTCATCTCTCCACCATCCTCTTGCAGCAGTGCCATGTCCAGTCCCCACACAAACAGCTCTCCACTTCTGCTTAAGGCCCCCTGTTTGGCAAGGGAATGAATGCTCATGGGTGAAACTGAGAACCTGTGTAGAACCAAAAGGGGCTCTGTGTGTGTACCCGTGTCGTGGACGCTGACTTGGCTCTTCTTACAAGAATAAAATGTTGTCATGTTTGGGGATTTCCCAGAGAAGCAACATGCTTGTGCTGTACTTTGCAGTGCAGTGTAAAGATTCCTAAGCTAGAAATGAGCAGTAAACTGGTGCAGCAGCACAGCTGGAGTCTGTTTTCAGTTTATTTCAGGAGCTCTAGAATTCCTCCAGTGCCTGATTCAAGCTAATCAGAGTATCTTTGCATACTAGTGCCATTTGTAGGCACACAGAACAACAAATTCTTTTGATGAAACAGAACATTGCAGTGTTCCTTTTGAAACATTTGGATGCTTACAGAATTAAATATTTCAATATTTTACTTGGGAAAAAAAAGTAAAGTGAAATCTGATTGTCAAAGAATATGAATATCGGGTTTATTAGAATATGTTATCTACTGAAGCATTTGGTTTACTTTTTAACAAAGGAAATTTCTATTAAAAACTTTATCAGGTTGTTTTGATGGGACAAAAGCAAATAGTTTGCACAGTCTTATATTAAACGTAACATTTAAATATAAGCAAAATCATTGAAGAGAGATTTCTGTATTGCCTTAGGATTTTGATCTGGGTGATCTCATTTCTGAAGGCAGCTTCAAAAATGTCAACCTTTACTTTGTTGTCTAAAATAAGTTATCCTCCTGTCTAGCCATTTTATTTGTATTCATATCCATATCTTATCTTGGGTGTTTTGTGGTTTTTGGGTTTTTTTTTTAGATTTAGAGTTTGTTAGAAGACACAAAAAAGGGGTGTAAATTGTAGATTCTTTATTTTAGTGTGACTTACATGAATGTATTCTCTGGTTTGCTATCTGTGAGTGACACTAAGCTTGAGATATTCTGACAAGGGTCTGGCATATTTCTTAATGGTGCAGAGGATTGTGCGTCACTACTTTCAGGAGACTGGGTCGTTATTATATGACTTATCTTGAAGCCGTGATCTCATACATATTGAAAGCTTTTAAGTTATTTATTCTCTCTTGGTTTTTTTTTTAATGCGCAGTCTGGGATAAGCTCTGTTTTACTAAGCACACTCAATGTTAGAAAAGCATTAGAACAAAACCAAGTCATTGCTCTGTGACAAACTCAAGCATAAATGTGGCTACAGTTTTCTTATATGCCTAATCTGAGACCCCATCCAAGCTTAAAAATTTACTTTTTAAGAGAATTTACCTTGTAAGAGAATGAACAAACATATGGGGCTGGGACTGCAGGAGGAGTGGAACAGCCCAGCTTGCATCATCCTAAATGCCAAGTAAAAATTGACATATCCTATATTTGTTGTTAATTGTATTTGTTAGGGAAGCATGTTACCTGCTAAATAGCGTTCAGTAAATTCTGTTTTTACAGTTTTATGTTTGTCTAAAATGGTGTTTAAAACATATGATAGGCTCTAATAAAGCATGGTACCATTGCTTAAGGAAAACCATACTGTTCAGATTATCCCCATAGACATTAGAGATTATCTTTCCTTGAGATGACGTGTCTTAGATCTTTTTGTAAGATATTGTCTATTGTGTATTTCACTTACTGCATACCTGGCAGGCTCCAGGACTTCCAATGTCTTTTTTCAAGAACAGATTCCTTGGGTTAAAATGGTCTAGAGCAACATTTTTGTAACAGAGGTATTCAAATGTTTTGCTTTTTCTAATTCTGAAACAGGATATAACACAGGAAAGGAAGATCCCAGCTTGAAAAGCAAAGGAAAAGTCTAAAACATTTCCTTTACCACCCTCTGACAAAGCTCTGCGGTCCCTGAAATCTAGTTTTGTTTTTCTTTTCTTTGCACTCTCTGTCTTACACTGAATCAACCAACTTTTCCTCAACTTTTCCTTAACCAAGGCAAGCTATGCCTAATAAGCCTGATCTCCACAAGCAGTTGAATCAAAAAGTTCACAGATGGTTTGCTCTTCCATTTACTTAGAATGTAACTCTGTTGGAATTGGAATGTAGCTCCCTCTCAGCTAGTCTTTTCCCCAGGTTTTTAGGTGAATTTATTTCTAATTTTTAGGTGAATTTATTTCTAATCATCCTCTTGCCTCTTTTTCTTTGCTTAAATCAAACCATTTTATTAATATGTTGCTACATTTAAATACTTTTAATAATCGGAATTATGGAACATTTGGAATGTTCAGCTGCAAGTTAATGATGAATACAAAAATTTGGGAACAGTTAAGGTTCTGCTCGTGACTATAATTCCTATTTCTGAATGCTCTAATATTAACTTGTAATGGGTTGTTTTTCTCCTCATATAGAGAGCATTTGATGGAGTATCTTTATTCTGAAAAGGAAGTCATCCTTTTAGATCAACAGAAAGTTAAGGTCTCTGAAAACTAGGAAAATTATGAGATCATACTTTTAGATTCTTTAAGGTCTTTGTAAGTGATATAGCATTTCTGTGAGCTTTTTCTCCTTAAGAAACATTAGTTACAACTTGAAAAAAAAGTTATGAAGGAGCAAAAGAAGAGAAAGGTGAAAGAAGGGAAGAAGATCAGAAGAATCAGAAGGTGTGCCTGCCCATGGCAGGGGGGTTGGAACAAGATAACCTTTAAGGTCCCTTCCCACCCAAACCATTCTATGATTCTAATCAACTTTTCTTTCCTCTTCTGTTTTGTCTTGCTATTTTTGAAGTCTCATCTGCCTCTTCCTATCTTTCCTTCTCCCCATCTTTTCTTTGTCTTCTCTTGTTCCTTTTATCCTTTTTGGCGATTAACTTTTCATCCTTCTTTCCTTCTCATGTCTTTTCTCCTTGCTTTTGCTCTGTCACATTATCTTTGCTGAAATTATCTTGGTCTGGACAGTATAATTGTTAATCTTCCTAACTGAACAATATAAAATTAAATATACAAACCTGTCCTGTGTGAGCACACTGAGGTGGAAGTGGATGGATTAGGAAAGGATAACTTAATATTGTTATAATACCTGTATTTTAGGGCTAGATGTTCATAAAACAATTCAATAAGCTTATGTTAAGTTTATATTAAGCTTACAGTAAATGGACATTTATATGCTAAATATACATTGAGTATAGCTTAGGGTCRTATCTTTGTAGTTTGAAGCATAGGTGACAGAAGAGACGTTTTAGTAAATTGATTTGTTTCTCTCTTTCCCAGTTTTTTTCCCTAAGCTGTAATATTGTGGATTGACAAGGTAAATTATTCTTGCTCCAAAGGTTATTGATTGTTGACAGGATTTGTGGCAGGGATGATTTAAGAAAAGACCTAACCAAAGATGGGGAACTAATTCGTGATTTGGAAACAAATTTTGGTGAGGAAATTCTTGTTGAATTGTGAACTTGCCAGAAATTGCTAAAAAATGCTCAGACCATAATCATAGAATCATAGAATCATTAAGGTTGGAAAAGACCTCTAAGATCATCAAATCCAACCGTCGACCCAACACCACCATGCCCACTAAACCATGTCCCAAAGCACCACATCTACATGGTTTTTGAATGCCTTCAGTGATGGTGACTCCAGCACTTCCCTGGGCAGCCTGTTCCAATGCTTGATAACCCTTTTGGTGAAGAAATGTTTCCTAATGTCCAATCTAAACCTCCCCTGGCGCAACTTGAGGCCATTTCCTCTCGTCTTATCGCTAGTTACTTGGGAGAAGAGATCAACATCCACCTTGCTACAGCCTCCTTTCAGGTAGTTGTAGAGAGCGATGAGGTCTCCCCTCGGTCTCCTCCAGGCTAAACAACCCCTGCTCCCTCAGCCGCTCCTCAAAAGACCTGTTCTCCAGACCCTTCACCAGCTTCTTCACCCTTCTCTGGACACGCTCCAGCACCTCAATGTCCTTCTTGTAGTGACGGGCCCAAAACTGAACACAGTATTTGAGGTACGGCCTCAGCGGTGCCGAGTACAGGGGCACGATCACCTCCCTACTCCTGCTGGCCACACTATTCCTGATACAGGCCAGGATGCCGTTGGCCTTCTTGGCCACCTGGGCACACTGCCGGCTCATGTTCAGCCGGCCGTCGACCAGAACCCCCAGGTCCTTTTCTGCCGGGCAGCTTTCCAGCCACTCTTCCCCAAGCCTGTAGCCTTGCCTGGKGTTGTTGTGACCCRAGTGCAGGACCYGGCACTTGGCCTTGTTGACTCTCATGCAATTGGCCTTGGCCCATCGATCCAGCCTGAATGACAGGTAAGTGACAAAATTACTTTATAAAAATCAGTGATTTAATCACTATTGTACTTATAGTAACTGTCCATATAGATGCTGACCTGTAATGGTCCTTTACATGGAATAAATTGGTACAGTATATGCTCTTCAAGATCTTTCTATATGCATTGTACCATTTTATGATAGACCTATCATAGGGCTGTATGTTTCTATAGAGGAGAAAGATCCTAAAAGTTTGATGTTGTAAGTAAGTGGAAGTAAAATTAACTCAGACTATGCTCACATTACAGGCAAATTGTGATTATGTCTCACACAGCTTTAAAGGAACTGGCTTAATTTAGCTACTTTTGATACCTCAAGAGTAAATTTTTGACACAGAGGAAGTCAGTACACTTTTCAAGTCTGTGAAACTGAGGTCTGTGCTGATGCAACTGTACTTTTGTATCTATGCCCAATCACTTGGGTATGAATAAAGGAGCCACAGTTGCAACTTTTGACTTCAAAGTAGACAAAACCTTCCCTTGGTAGAAACATTTTCAATTTATTTGGTAATGACCTGTAGGATGAAGGAAAAAAAAAAAGATCTTTCCAGTTCGTTTAGAAAGATCTGCTTAGAATTCTCTGAGGTGAGAAAGCCAAATGATTAATAGGTGTGGGAATTAGGCAGTGGGAATGTGTTCTTATGAAAGATACAGTTGTTTGTGGTTGTCACCAAAGTTCTTCAGTCATTGTTTTTAGACCTTATTCTGAAAAATTCAAAGGTGGAAAAAGACTTGATTTGACTTACATTGTCATTTGAACTGTAAAAGTATGACATTCTATTAACCTTAACATAGGGTTTTTTTGAGAACTGGAAAGGGTAACGGAAGAAGATTCTGGTACTGGTGTATTGGGTATGCCTCTAGTAAAGTCTGTAAGTTAACTGGTTCAAGGATGTTTATAGCAACAGTTACGGCTGTAAATGGAATCTGTTGTGCCATGTTTTATTTTAAAGATTCCCATTCTACTAGGGCATGGCAAAAGTCCTGAAATCTTGCTTTCATCATTACAGCAACCTCCATAGCTTTGTATTTTCAGTGGATTTTTATAGATGTGAGCATGTTATGCAATAATATTCAAAACAAAGACAATAGAAATATTTTGCATAAAATATTTTTTATAATAAAAAAATGTACTTGACTTGAGTCAGGGACTGGTTCCTCTCCTGGTCCAAACTGTTGGTTAAATATCCAAATAAACTGCATAGATCACTAATTGATGGCTAAAAAACTCCCCTTGTGAATGTTAGAAATGCATTTAAGATTATTTACTGTCTTGGAAATATCAGGAATAAACCCCAAGTTAATACAACTTAGCTCTGAAAGTTTTGTACTTGTTTAACAAGTTCTTTATCTTTGGCTTAGTTCTTGATATTCTTGAAGGTAAGAAGCACTCTTACTATGTATGTATTCAGAATTCACAGAAGTTTGTTTTACTCTTTACTCAGTTAAGTTATACACATTTATACTATAAGCTGCATTTTTTCCAGTTCATTTGATGGGGTTTTTGATTTGCTGGGTGCTAGGTTTATTTGATGATGTCCATCATGTATATCTTTTTTTCTGTACACTCAGTGGCTAAACTTTTTTAGTAAGTAGGAGTCACTTGGCTTCCATCCTTTTCATATGGTGCCTTCATAATTACATCTTTGTTCATTCATTCTAATATATTTATCCAACAGTCCATCATAGTGTTTTAAGGCAAAAATCAGTCTAGATCTGTAGTACTTCTCATTCCTTTCTCAAGACAATTCCCTTTGAATAAAAGTCTGTCTGCCCTATGACTCAGATTTGCTGAAAGCAATCCATTTTGCATTTCCCTAAAGTAAAATATGGTGATTCTTTCAAAGACAAGGAGGTAAGCTTATAGGGCTGGACAGACAAGTTTTAAAACACAGATACCTGTGTACTACTATATCTATCACACAAAAACTATTAATTGATCGTAGCAGACAAAAAAGCAAACATCTATCCAGGGGAATAAGATTGGAGAAAAATTAAGTTAGTGGGAAAATATAAATGAAGAACAGATAGATGGGGTAAAACCATGGAAAACTGATTATAGGATAATTTTAGGATTAAAGATATTTCTGAGGGACTAAAACAAAGATGGCTGAGAATTTATATATTCTTTTTTGTTTGATTTATTAGCTGAGTAGGGAATTCCAGAAAGTGATAATGGAGAAAGAAATAAAGCTTAAGAGAGCAAATGGGCTTTGCCTTCTAAGCCTGTAGAGGGCAACTAACCCAAGTGTATTAAACTGCTTAAATTATATAGTTAAGCGGATATTGTTTGGGATTATTAGAGAGCTCTGTAAACTTGCTTGAGGGAGCTACTTGTCTGAATAATGTCTTTTAACATTAAAATGTCATTGGATACAGTCACAAATAGCCCTGGTAGTAGGGTTTAATGCTGCTTTTATCAATGGACTATATTATAAGGTTTATTCTTGCTTGCTGTCTCCTTAGAGTCCTGGAATGAGCGAAGAATTGTCCTATTCCAGCTTTGATATTAAATTGGAAAGGTGGAAGATTAAATCCCTTTGAACTAAGGCCGATACAGACTTCAGGTCTAATGTATTTGTAGTGAAAGGGAAAGGATTTGAGATGCATCAAGCGGGGATCAGTAGAACACGGCTCTCCAGGAGTGTAAACTGATCTTACAAGCTTTCCTTTCCTTGATATCCATGCATAGTACCTCTCTCCTTGTACTCTCTGTTTCTCAAGTCTTGTCTGTTATGGTCAGTATTGTCCATAAAGTCTCTTAAGAAATTAATGAGATAAAGCAGTTAATAGGAGAAAGTGTTGAATACTGACAAAATAAAGACTTGATATAGCAATGATGTAAAAGACCTGTTTAACTGTACTTGGACACACAGCTGTATAGATGGGAACAGAATTTTTTAAATTTTGAACTCCACAGATAGAAGATTTATGGAAGTAGTACTTGAAACATTTTTGTTTTTCAGAGCAATGAACATAAAGCAGACTTCCCAGAATAGGTTTGCAATGGCAATTGTTAAGATAAATGAGCATATATTAACCTTAGTTAATGTGTGATGGTATAATATAAATACTGAGTTACTTTGCTGTAGTAATGAAAACAGGAAAACTCCCAATCTTCCTAATATATAATTAAGACAAACTTGTAGCCTCTTATCTTATCAAGTTTATTTAATTAAACTTCAAGTTCCCAGGCATTAGGAGAACAATATTATCCCAAAAGTTAGATCTTGAACTGGAATTGAGACTTTTGATTTTTACTGCTCAGTCTGTAGCCTTTTTTCTGAGAGTTTTATTTTTTAATTCTATCCGTTTAGCAGTACGCTTTTTCAGTAGCCTTATAAGGTAGCTGAATGTGTAAATACCACAGTGGAAACAATTTCTGTATCATACTGTGCCTTTGTAATTAAGCAGTGGTTGGGAGGCTGTGACTCCTAGGCAGATGTCTACTTAGCAGCTCATTCCTATGGACAACGCGGCTGTTATTTTTTCAGTGAATAACTTTAAACTTTCTATGATACTAATATTTCCACAGGCTCAACACCTGTAATACTCTAAGTACTCAAAGATTGTATCCAAAATGGAATTATGGCAAGATTCTCAGCAGAAACAGTGGAAAATTATAACTGCTGTTGCAGTGTCAACACTCTCAACACACACAAACTTAAAAACCCTCTATAAAGGCAATAAGGAAATACAAATTGGAGAGGCTTTATATAAGCAATAATGATTTTTTTTTTTTAAGTGGTAGTATTGAGCTATGAACCTTCAGGCAATTTTATTATGTAAACCAGAGCACAATTTTAACAAATATGAAATATTGTGTAATGCCCCAAGCAACCAAATCTGCTTATGCTGTCCAAAGATGTATAGAATACATCTTTGTATAGAGATGAATACTTTTTCTCTTTCCCTTCCCCAGACCGTATATGGCCACCTTAAGCTAATTTTTAAGGAGATTTCATAGAACCATAGAATCATTAAGGTTGGAAAAGACCTCTAAGATCATCAAATCCAACCGTCGACCCAACACCACCATGCCCACTAAACCATGTCCCGAAGCAC
Source organism: Oceanodroma leucorhoa (assembly GCA_030449065.1). Classification (NCBI taxonomy): domain Eukaryota; kingdom Metazoa; phylum Chordata; class Aves; order Procellariiformes; genus Oceanodroma; species Oceanodroma leucorhoa. The sequence goes on along the minus strand of JASVER010000033.1, from coordinate 21,741 downwards.
CACATCTACATGTTTTTTGAATGTCTTCAGTGATGGTGACTCCAGCACTTCCCTGGGCAGCCTGTTCCAATGCTTGATAACCCTTTTGGTGAAGAAATTTTTCCCAATATCCAATCTAAACCTCCCCTGGCGCAACTTGAGGCCATTTCTTCTCGTCCTGTCGCTAGTTACTTGGGAGAAGAGACCAACACCCACCTCACTACAGCCTCCTTTCAGGTAGTTGTAGAGAGCGATAATGTCTCCCCTCAGCCTCCTCTTCTCCAGGCTAAACAACCCCTGCTCCCTCAGCCGCTCCTCATAAGACCTGTTCTCCAGACTGTTCACCGGCTTCGTTGCCCTTCTCTGGACACGCTCCAGCACCTCAATGTCCTTCTTGTAGTGAGGGGCCCAAAACTGAACACAGTATTCAAGGTGCAGCCTCACCAGTGCCGAGTACAGGGGCACCATCACTTCCCTAAAGTGATAGGTTAGATCAGGTAATATCTTATTGATAGCAAAAATTTATCTGAGTTCACAAATTGAACATAGAATTATATGTGCATGTATATATAAAATAAATGCAAGGGCTTGGCAACATTATTGGCAACATTGTATGTATGTATGTATACATTGTATGTATAATACGTCATGTGGAGTCTCCACATGCAAATCTAGTCAGGCAACAGAATTTTGGGCATGCCAAAATAATGGTATACAATAACAGTACTACAGTGCTTGATAGAGTTTTTGATAGCTTTGCCACTAAATGTTGAAAAACTTCATAGAGTTGTCAAGGCTTATTTCTCTGGGGAGAACAGGTTCTAGTGAACACTTTTTCAGCTGCTCTTCGTTACTATACCAAGCATGCGATCACAAAGAACAAAAGTTTAGGAATCATATTTAGAACAGACAAAGAGCAAACCAGCTTATTACTAGTACATATCCTCAGCAAGTGCAGGAACCTTCATCATTTGTAGTTTAAGATCCCGAGCAATGTGTACTTGTGTTGCTAATTCTTCTAGTTTTATGCCATAGCTAAGTATTTGACTTTAAAACCTTTGCTCCCAAGATAAACTATAATAGACAATCATGATTGCAAGAAGTGCAGATTTTGTTTTTAAATAACATTTCTTTGCAATAGTAAATAAATCTTGAAGTGGAAGATAGATGTGTCTTAATGGATGAGAAACCCATAAGACAAATAAAAACAAATTGAGTTGGATTTTTAGCTTTAAAAATAATCCCTTGATTCAACATTTATATTCCCTTATTCATAAGATAATAAATTATTGTATGTTAAGAAAATTGCCTTAGGTAAAAGTCAGAAGTGTTGCCTCCAATGTCAAGAGAGCTGAAATTTCATCTCTGAAATACAGTTTCAGTACATAGGATATCAAGAATTGTCACTGTATAAACCTTTAAAACTTTGTAAGAGGAAGAGTAAAATGAACGTGATACTTTGGAAGCAAAAAACATGATAAAGCAAAATGAGGAAAGAAAAAAAAGTAACCATTAAATCTTCCTGTTTCAACAAGAATACAAAACCATTTCAAGAGTTGTCTGTGCTGCATGGAAGAATGGAAGAACCAGGTGTAACTTTGAAATTATGTCTTGCAATGAAACAGGGGCTTTAAGGCAGCCTGCTCATAAAGAAATGGGGGGAGAGGGGAAGACAAACAAACAGCAACTAAACAAACAAACAAACAAACCCCCAACTGCACAGGGCAACTTTTACCACCTGAGGAGCTCCCCCAAGCTCTTAAGAATAAAGGCAGGCAATCAAAAGAAGCCATGGTACCTTGGTAAACTATGTTGCCAATTTTGTCTCACCCTCATGGTGAACAGGTGAGATGTGTTAGCTTAAATTGCTTCACAGTTTTGCTTTGCAAAGTTACTGTATTTCCTATTACGTGTGATAATTTACATGGTAATGTAAATTCAAACCCACAATTTTTTAACATCTTTGTATGTCTTAGTATTGCATAACCCCTTTGGCAATTTTATATTTGGGATATATGTGGAAATATGAGAAACTTGTGTACCACTTTTTAGTAAGCATATGTTGAAGGAATAGATGGGGGTGCTAAAGTTTGCTGATAGAAAAAAGATCAGGCATAAAGAATAATGTGTTAGGTAGAAATGAAGTATCTTAGGCCTGTCTGTAGAGGCTTGGAAAGGTTACATGGTCATGATTTCTTAATTTTACTTTCAGCATTTTTTTATTTTTGTTACTTTGTGGACTTCTGTAAAATATTAATAGCTATCTACTTCCATGTTATTTGGAATGTTTCAAATTATTTCTAATTTCTGACACAAAGCATGCAAAATATTTAATTTTAGACATGTGAGCAGTCCTGTGCCATTTTTACTTCACTACTTTGAGCTACTTGTTTTTATAATAACTGTAAAAATTATTTACTTTTTTTTTATAGACCTGGGTTTAAGTACATAGGTATGTAAGAATATACTGTATGTTCATATATCCTGTTCAATAATTTTTGAAGGCACAGTTAAAGTTTAGGTTAAATAGGTAATGACTTCATAGTATAAGTATTAAAAATTATAATTTGGGGTAAAATAGAAACAAGCAAACTACTGTATTTTTTAAAATGTAGATTTCAAAACCAGTACAAATAGTCTCAAACTTATAAAGCCATTTCCCTATTTCTGCTTAAAATCAGAAATAATACATGCTAAATTTCAAACCAAACTGATTTGATTCTTCGCTGTTAGAAAGTTAGTGTTTGGGGTGAAATATGTTGTCAATAGCATTACTTCCTTAATTTAAGAGAGAATGGTTTCATCATCATTCTAACTGGGAAGGTTATGAGCTGGCAGCCTGTATCAGATATTGTGAACAGCTATAAATAAGCAGGAAATGAGAAAAGGGAAAGAAGGAGCCACAAAGTTACTTGCTGAAGGTTTGTATTAGTTTTCAGGCTCAAGCGGGGTGATGGGATCTGAGGGCTGGAGAGGTCTCCTGAGGCATCTCCTCCTTCTCAGTCTCGGGGCAAGCTGTTTCTGAAGTATGGCATATTAACTACGTGCACAAACACTGCATTTTGAAGCTATTAGAATGACTTGCAGTATCATGGTTTTCTCACCTCATGAATTTAGGRTGAGGGAATGCTGCCTCTGGGCACTAAGGGTATTGCCAGGCCTGACTGTCTGGGCCTGGCCTCCCCCAGGGCTCCCAGGTCCTATGGCCCGGGGCCCCACGTCAGCCCCCCATGCTGCAACACCGCAGGAGGGCTGGTCTCCAGCTGGTGGAACCAGAGTCGGTCCCACCCATGGACCAACAGCCTTGGGCTTGCCGCATCTGCAGGGAGGTGCCCGATGCCGGGGGCTCCGRACTGCCCTGCTCCGGGCAGTGGGGGTGTGACAGGCCCCGGCTGCCGGGCCCTGCCCTGCTGCCCCGGGAGAGCCGTGGGGTCCCGGCCCCAGGGACCCCCCCGCCCTTGCAGCGCCCTGACGGCCTGAATGTTGCTCTCAGAGATGCGCTCTGAGGATCCTTCAAACTGTTTCAGCCTTAATTTTCTGAATGTTGGGAGACAAAGGAGTCCTAAGGAAGCTGAGTAAGTTGGCTGTAGTAATTTTAAAATGTAAAAGATTATTAATTCTTTTTCTTCTCAAAATGATTTTAAGTACACACAGGAATTACCTGCAGTTCCTCTCAAGTCCTGGAGTACATTTTTGTCCTTATTTTCCCTTTCAAAGCTTATCCCACTGGCAGACAAAAATTAAGCCGCTTCCTACTCCTCCCCAAATCCCTGTTGTTTGCTGAATACTTTCATTTGAACATCTGCTGTAGGGAAGTGGGATTTGGTGGACATTTTTTATTAATGTGGACTAGAGATGTGCTGGCACATACAGTCAATATTGCTTTTTTTCCACAAAGAAGTCCTTGATTGTCTGCGTAAGCATCATTTTAGTACATGGCAATGGGTAAAATGGATCAATCTTCCTCTTTGTGATGCCGGGCCCCAGCAGGGGAAATGGGCGGAAGAAGCAGCTCCTACATCGGCATCAGGGGGAAGAAGTTGTCCTTCTCTGTCCTCACCTCCCTCACCTGCCTTTTCTTCTGCCTCCTCCATTTCCCATTGCAAAAGTCACTTGCCACTGTACTTAATTAGGCAGCATCATCCAATTCTGCCTGCGTTTCTAAGAGGCTTTTTCCTAATTGTTTGTCGAAGAATTCAATGGGAGTGTGATTTGCTAGAGGGTGTAGTCACTCAAATTCTCCAGTTTAAGGAGTGTTACCCAAACCATTGGTAGCAACTAGTGAGGGGAGGCCTCCGTTAGACTACTGGATGGTGATTGCTTTCCCAGTCTATCCACTCTCCTCAAGGCTGCAATAGGTTTTAAATTCCAGTTACAATAAAACCAAAATTGAGTGTTTATCTTGCTTAAGGTTTTCAATGTTTGTTTCCTTTGAGAAATTTGCATCAAAAACCACTTACAAGTCACAAACCAAAACCAAGGTGTGACCTACACTGAAAGAGCTTTGCTAGCGAGCCTGCAGCCATATGTATGGGAAGCATAGGACATGTAAGCTACTACCTTCTGCTGGTTCAGTGTCAACCATCAGGCATCTCTTACCAACACAGACATGCTGTAAGACTGAGTCATACTAGGTAAACCATGTTTTTACTGGAACAACCCTTTTTTGTTGGAAGGTGAACAGTTTTTACCCATTGGTGCTGCACACAGGTTTGTTGGTAGGCTTGGCCTTTTTAACATGCTGGTATTTCTAGACCAGTAAAGCTTTAGAGTAAGCATAGCTATAGCTTGAGCAAAAGCATTATCCAGTTCTCTGAATAAAATAAACTATGCAAAAGGAAAAAAAGCTATGTGTATAAATTTATATATATACACACACATTTTTGTATGGTTGCATTCAGAAAAGAAACGTCCATAGAAGAATAAGAACCCATATAAAAATCATGATTTCAACTGAGTGCTGGGTTTTTCCTCATGCCTCTTATTGGCTTATCTATCAAGCAGGGCTTTTGAGTTTGAGCTAGGCTTTGTTGGCTTGCAGAAAATTGTGTATTTAAGGTTGTACCTTTTTTTTTCCTCAATCATAATAAGATGTAGAAAAAAAAATCTCTTTGCAGCTTCATATATAAATTCTGAACTTGACCATGGTAGGACTTTGGATGCCTGTGATATTTTTCGTATTGTATAAAGTTCACAAAAGGGGAATAGAGGTAGAAAGTCATTATTACTCTACTTTTTATTGTGGGTGTTAAAATTAGTCACAGTCCAATAAGTATGCAGGTTATTATGAATTTTTGTTGAGATTGAAAAACATATCTGGATTTATAAGGGAATTACTCATAATCCAGTCATTGTTTTCTAGTGCTTATTTGCCTTTAAGATGTAAAGTTTTGTGTATATAGCATGTGATTTGTGCTGAGTTTTATATGTTTTCTTATAAGTCTGTCTTTTTCCTTCCTTCCTTCTTTCCTTCCTTCCTTCTTTCCTTCCTTCCTTCTTTCCTTCCTTCCTTCCTTCTTTCCTTCCTTCCTTCTTTCTAAAAAATCCTTTTCAAGAACTTTCCTGGGATGATGGGGAGAAAACGTAGACAAAGTGTGTGATCTGGGCAAGCTTTCCTTCTGTTTTCTGTTTTCTGAGTATGGGAGAAATGATACACCAAATTCCAGTCTCAACTGAGTGCTCAATCTTCCTCATCTAAAGTTGAGTCATTTTAAAAAATAAATCATAATTTTTAATGTGGGCTAAATCTTAAACAGTTTTGAACTTAGTATGTAAATTTGTCTTCAGTTATAAAAAGTATCTTTGTTAGGACTGAAAGACAGTTAAGGAAAAATCAGACACTTTGACACTTTTACTGTTACATAGGCAGGTTTCTTATTTCTAGTGTCATGATTTTAATTGTTTTGCCTTTATTCTGAAACAACATTAGCCCAAGTCTCATCTATGTATCTATTGTTTTGGAGTCTTTATTTTAAAATAAAATTTCTACAGCACTGTGTGGGGTTCAGCTACTTTTCTCTCGTGTACTAGTAATAGCTTTTCAGTTAGCAGTCTTCCACACCATGCCTAGCCTGTTTGTTCTGCCCCAAACTCACTGGAGCATGAGGTTGGAAACCACGCCTCACCTCATCCAAGGAAAGCTCTGATTCATGGGCCACAGTTTCCCTTTTTCTCCTTTCATCCTCTTGGCTGAAATGAACACAGCTGCGTTCTATCCAAATTGCAACAGAAAACGGGTTGAACGATAAAGGTTTAAATCCATTCAGGCAGAGGAGAGCATTGAAGGTCTTCCGTATCTTGAGTGAATGCACAAAGCACTGGGCTAGTGGGTAATAAAAATAATAAAATTGTGAGAACAAAAAAGAGAGATATGTTTAATGAAACAAACTTTATATTTAAAACTACCTGAAATTCATACTGTGCCAGCTATAGCTTTGCGGATAAGATGGGATTTTAGCACTACAGTGACAGGCTATGTGCTATATCTACACATATTTAGAAACTGTCTCTCTTGAGGAGAGCTTGGAATACAGAGACTTAGACAAAGAAGGAATTGGTCCTTGATTTAAAGAACAGATAAGAGTTATCCAATGGAGTTTAAGACCGTATTTGTATTTTAACATGAGTGGTGCTTATGAATTTACTGAGACTGCCCACAAAGTGGTAAGTGGCTGAGTTATGCAGAACATCTGTACTTGGAGGTAACAGTGAGAACACAGATTATGGTTTGACGCTTTTGTTTACACCACCATTTTCCAGTGAGTATGTTAATGATTTGGATCAAACTAAATAAACTGTAGTGGAACCCATAGCATTGCTGTTATTTCYTAAAAGGGAAAGGAAAAAAGTTAGGAAAACTTCCTAGTTACTTCTGTCTATAATTTCTGGAAATTTTTGTCTATTTTTGATGGAAAGCATTTACTTGATCTATTTTTTTTTTTTTAAAGTAGAATGAGAGCATTTTGGAGTTCTCATTTTTATTGACATAGAGCTTTCCAAGACAATGCCTCTTGTATGTCTTTTTTTTCTTCTTCTTTTTTTTTTCCTTTGTTATTTTTGAATGTGATCCCCAAATAAGAGTGAAACTTGAAAATTATCCTATTCTTCATATCCTTTTAGGTCAACTTATTAAAGATGGAACATGTTCCTAATACTGGTTTGCCTACTAGAGGCTGAGGAAGGAGAATTAATTTTTCTGAGGAATGTCAGCACTGTTGAAGAGTATGCATGCAGAAGATTGTCATTGATGTTTGATTTAAATATCGATATGTAATTTTGTAGCATTTTAAAAGATCTCAATTCATGTTAGTTTGGATATTGTCACATGAACTGAAAAAATGATCGAATGACTGTGAACAAAATACTGTGAAAAGTGGTTCTGCCTTGGCTGTGAAATGTATGTCAAGGTGCTCATCATAAATATAGCTCCTGTCTGGAATGTGGAAATCTCTTGAAGAGTTTTGCTGGCACAACCAAAGCAGAATTTACATCCACAGACCCTTTTTTCTTGACAGTTATTTCAAGTATGGAATTAGCTATGGTTTTTGGATGTGACTGCTTTAAGCTCATGCACAAAAAAGGTGAATAGTTGTGTTGTTGTTGGAATAGAGAATATTTTCTATCTTAATGATACTTGACTGAGATAAAAATGAACAAAATTAAAAGTGAAGATTTAATTTATTTTTAATAAGTAACATAACACAGGTCTTTGGTTTTAATTACAGTTGAATAGGCATAATACTCATTTAAAGTTGAATAGAATTTATCTGGCAAAATATGAAACAAAAGAAGCATGGTCATTGCTGGAAGAAGACCTCAAGACACTGCTGTAAAACTACTAGAAGTGGGCCATTTCTATTTTATTTATTTACTTACTTATTATTTTATTTGGATAATAAAAGGTGTGTGGGGAGACCTTGCTGTCTTTCTATTTGGTGTGTGTTTAACCTCTTTCCTCCAAAGTTCAGAAAAMTTGTTGTTTAGGATGAGGTTCAGTCACCTCTGTCATGCATCGGCTCATCTCACACTACCACTAGCATGATTATTGACTTCATTGTCATAAGATGCAATGATTTTTGTATACAACCTTGTATCTAACTACTGAAAAACATATTTAAATAATAGACATCAAGTAAAAAAGAAATTTTTGTCAGTCATTAATTTGTGTACATGTCCTAATCAGTAAATATCAAACCCATCAGCTTCTAATTACAGTTCTTAATAAAATTTATTTCTTAACATAGTGATTTATTCTTTTTTATAGTTATTTGTCTTTTTCACATAAAGTTGTAATTATTTGCTGTATTTCAAATGACACAGCAATAAGACTATGGATGACTTTATCAAGTAAAAATTTGCTGTGACTGCCCATGAAACCAGCTAAACTCCATTAATTACAGTTGACATTGAAATACATCTTTTATTAGTGAAAATAAACTTTTATTGAGGCCACGCATAGTCTTGGGTGTTTTCATKTAAGAAAATTTCATAAAATGACAAACATTGGGAAAAGCCATTCTTATTGCAATCTAAACTGTGTATGGGGGCAGGAGCAACTCCTCCAGCACCTCTTAAAACTGAATTTTACTGGTATGTCCTGTTTATAGCTGTTATGAACTGTTACAAAACTATTTTTCAAATCCTTTGCTGTTACATTTTCTCCTTCCAGGTCACATAATTTACTAAATGTACTTTTTTGGAGTCAGGTTTAAGGTGCTGAATTTCTTTAACTTTTGAGAACTATTACAATGCTGTATTTTGAAAAAATCAGTAAGACTAGGTCCTAATGTTTGTAATTTCAGGTGTCTAACTAATTACTCATATGATAGTTCTGTTCTTGGCCCACTCTTCCCTTCTCTCCTTCCCTTCCAGGTTTTGTTGTAGAAATAAATTTGCAGCCATTAAGTTTACCTGTTTTTTTCTGTAATGCATCTGCTACTCATTACTAGTTCATGGTTTACTTCAGTGTTGTGGCCATTATGCACATTTGACCATTATCCACTCAACTACTGCATTTTAAAGAAAAAAAATGAGTTACAAGTATTTTTGTTGTATTGCTGATATAGTTAAAAGATGGTTATGTGCATGATGTATTCTAAGTGGATYTGAGTTTAGGGGCTTTACGTAGCAGCTACTTATTGAAATAACTGTTTTGTTATTCTGCAAGTAGAAAATTAAAAACAAATTGGAAAGGTTAGACCTATGTGCTTCTGAACTGCAGGGATTTTGCACAATACTGTTAGACAAAAGTATTCCTAAAGTTACTGTAGCTGACAGTGGTTAGAATATCTTGGAGGTCTACAAAAATTGAGGTTTCGATAGCAATATTTGTTTTCTGTGACGTGACCGCAGAAAAAGATTTTTTTTTTCTTCAAGTTTCCCCTTTATCTTGATATTGTCAGGCTCCTCTGACAGCTCCTCTACTCACTGGCAGCTATGCCAGAGGAGATTTAGTAGCGATGCTGGGAATGACCATATTCCGTAGATGACTCAAGTTTCAAGAAAAGAAAAGTGACTTGAAATAGTCCTTGCAAACAACTCCTTCAGAAATATGCTACTTAACAATAGTTAAGGATCGGGTCAAAGAGTGTTTGTTTCTGAGCATTTTGTGTTTACTTGCTGATTCTGACAGTATTTGGTGAGAGAGTACAGTATGTTCTCATTTTCTTTGTGCCCAGAGCTCTCATACAGCTAGAGAAAATTACTAATGTGCATTGAGAAAAGCTATTACCAGTTTGGTTGTTGTTTATTTAATTACAGTTCATATTATGTGAATCAGTTTTCCATATTTTCATTTTCTCTCTCTTTATTCTTCATCCAGATTCCACTAAGAAAATTAAGGATGTCTTAGAAGAGTTCCATGGCAGTGGTGTGCTAGCAAAATATAATCCTGAAGGGGTAATTTTTCTTCTTTCTTCAATGGTCAGAAATGGTGGGGAAAAACATTTACAAATGTTGTAGCAAATCTAAGCATTTGAAATAGAAGATTATTTACAAATCAGTTGTTTGGGATATTTGAAAATGTTTGGAAAACGAAAATATGAATATTTTGAAGAACTAAAAGTTTATAAACATCACATTAGACAGACCTGCTTAAAAATTTACATAAAACCACACTTCCTTTTCTAAGATTTAAACAAACAGACACAAAAAAACCCCAAACTTATGGTAAGGTTAACATGCTTCCCAATTCTTTTTAAAGATTGGAAATGTTAAGCATAATTTCAAAAGATAGAAAAGTAAAATCGGTTCATTGAAGATTTCTTTTTAAATTCTGTTTCTCTTATGTTGTTTCTGGTAGTGGAATTCCCATTATTAAAGGGAAAATTTTTCTGATGTTGCGAAGTAAAGAATTCAGCTGAAAAAAAAAGTGTGTGTGTGTGTGCATTGTCACTACAGATTCACTATTAGACAAAATATTCTGTTTTGGCTGGTAGAAAAAGCCGAATTGTTTTCTTTTGTTATCCTCAATTGCAATTTATATCTGCTTAGCACATCCTAGTAGTGTGATTCAAAATGTAGCTAAATAAAAACCAGTTTCACTAATGTTTCTGATAGTACTGTTTCTAACTATGCTTGCATTATGTGGAATTTAGGATAGAAAAAATGTGTTAACCATTATGAAAATTGCTTGATCTTACATTTCAGGATGTAAAAGACAAGAATTATTGTCAAGGAAGGTAGTTATAACTCATTAAGTGTTGAAAAATTCTTTGACGCTTTGAACTTTGCAAACGTAATGTTGGTCATTTTAGTCAGTTTCTGAGGAAAATATTTCAAAATTCTGTAAAATAGTATGAGGTGATCTTGTAAATGACCATCTTAAATCTCCATTATTTTAGTTAAATAGATTAGAAAAGATTAGAAAAGGATGGGAATGCTGTGATCATCTAATTTATTCTCCAATGTAACATAGGCTGTAGGACCTCTCTTAATGGATTCCTGTTAGAAAGTAGACACTTTTTTTTTGTTTAAATATGAACTGTTGATTTACAAACTCAGTGCTTGCTCTGAATTTATAATTCACATTTTTTCTTTAATTTCTTCACTGCCTTTCAGTCATCATACAACGGTTTCGGTTTTGTGAAGTGTAACCTTTTAACGTACAAAATAATTGTGTATTTTATGCATATTTAAATAACATGTTGCCATGTAGGTAATGCATTATCAAATTATCAATGTTTGTATATAAACAAATCAGTATTTAAAGTTGTGGGATTACTCTCTTAACAAAGTCATTCCTTCAGTTCGGGGGTAGGTGGAGGATGAGTCATGGCAAAAAGTGATCAGTATGGACACCTGGGACAACTGCTCTGATTGAAGCCAGGTGGATTGGCAGAATTTGTGCAAAGCTGGAATTAATAAACACAGTTGGTCCTGAGCCCAGTCTGCGACTCTGTATTGCATTTCCTGGAGTTCTTCCTTTCACAGTGATTTGTTTGCAGAATCCTACCAATATGTACTGAAGCATCCAGGGATTATAAAGCAGCACAGAACCCAAGCCAGTGAGCAGGATGGGAGGATGGAAGGGAAGGAGGGAATGCAAATCAGACCCCCTGTAGTGGCTTCAGTGTCTTCAGCAGGGATCAAGCTATTCACTACTACTGGGTCAATGTTGGACCCAGGCTAACCCTGACAGCTTTTGCACTTTGCTGCCTAGCTCTTAGACTTCAGGGAGTGCAACATAAGGAAAACGCAGCTAGCAGCAAAGCTACTTTGGATCTAGTAGGATTTATTAGCTCAGGTTTCATGGCATAAGCTGGCAAAGCAAAGCAGCTGAATTTTCCTCTGCAGTTGAGTGAATATTCCAAGTCAGACAGAACTGCCTTTGCACAGGTGTGTCTGTATTTTTTGCATGCCTTCAACCTGCTACCTGTATAAACTCTACAAAATGATTTGCAAGTTGATTGTATCTGGTTGGATAAGGACTCCATGAGTTGGATGTACTATTTAATTTAAGTAATTAATAATTATCTGTAAATGAGATGACAAAAATTGACTGAAATCAGTCCAGCTGAAATCAGACATAGTGCAGCTTTTTACTTCCACATATTATAGACATCAACTCCATTTTGTTGTTGTGTTTTGTAGAGGATACCATCTTGTTTCCATTTTAGCTCTTTATTTCCCAGATCATTATCTCTTAAGCACTCCAAGTATTTTTCAGATCTTGTCAATACTCTACCAAAAGGTAGTGCCATTTTTTTACCAGTAAACATGGGGCATAGAGCTATGGCAGATTTAGCAGTGTGATATATTTATGTACTTAAGAAAAAGCCATAAGAACTTCCTGTTTCAAGCTTGTCCCTGTTTAAAGGGTTCAGGAATTTATTCCACTCCATTGCGGTTTTTTATCACAAGCTGATTTAATGGGACACAAATAGGAAAGAAAAGCTATTGGTATTCGAAGCTTGTTACCTGAAGTCATCTGTTGTTTTTTTTTCCATTATCTTATATCTTGGCGAGTGAGTGGTTTTTGGGATTAGTGGAAATGATGTATCTGATTGTCAGAAGGTCATCCACTATAGGGAGTTTATTTATGGAGCTTTTACTCTCTGCTTTCAGTGTAAAAGGGAGATGACCAAAACTGCTACAAATGTTACTGACCCTTTGCCCTTCCACCTTCTTCTATAAGTCAATGTCAAATATGTAATTAAGACAAGATTTTTTACCTGACATAAGACACACAGGTGGGTTAAGATCAGCCTCCTGGAAAGCTGTGATTGTAAATAGTCTTTCCATCATTTGAGATTTATCTAAATTAATTAAATTCAGCTATTTCACTTTGAGGGGAGCACTGAATAGGCTAGCAAGAATTAGGAAAGCAGTTGGAGCTGAAGACTGTATCTAAATGGGCAGTAAGTACACATCATTGTGTGCTTGTAGTCCTAATATCATCCTTTTTGAGGGATCTGTTGGAGTGCGTGATAATTTCTTGTTTACCTGCTTACCTATATAACATCTAGAGCTCTTAGGGTTAATCAGTGCGTGAAGAGTGAGGGTGGAAGGTGCGTGGAGGCGTCTAAGCCAGACAAGCAGTCAGGGTGCAGCTTGCGTCTGCACAGGGAGTAGGACAGTGCTCCAGAGTTCCATGGTTCAGATGTGGATAAAAAGAATAAATGTGCATATGCAGAAAGAAGAGGAAGACAAAAATTTCCGGCAAGCTAATGACAATGAGTGCATGACACAAGGCATATTCCATGATCTGATCTGCCCAGAGAGGTGAAGCCCAAGGTTTGGCATAATGTTTGCAGTCAGGTTGCAATCATCTGCCTACTCCAAAGGATTTTTTGCATTTTTGGAAGTAGTGCAGATACTTCCAAGAAGCTTTCTCCAGGATGCTTTTGATTTCCAGAGATTTTCTAACTTAACTCTGTGAACATATCAAAGACATGTCTGGTAACTCTAGTTTAGTAAAAGTCTGGCACAATCAGTGTAATTTATGCAGAGAATACAACTGTATTTATAATTTTAAGGTAGTGCCTCTTACTGGGAAGAGTGATAGCAGTTTGTGATTAAGGTAGAAAATTAATATGGCACCTTTATTAAAAGGAGTAAAAGTTATAAGAAACTAAAGCAGCATATAATGATGACTTTTGTGGCAGTGTTTGCTACTGTTTATAGAATCATTTAGCTTGGAAAAGACCCTTAAGATCATCAAGTCCAACCATTAACCTAACACTGCCAAGTCCACCACTAAACTGTGTCCCTAAGCGCCACCTCTACATGTCTTTTAAATACCTCCAGGGATGATGACTCAACCACTTCCCTGGGCAGCCTGTTCCAGTGTTTGACAACCCTTTCAGTGAAGAAATGTTTCCTAATATTCAATCCAAACCTTCCCTGGTGCAACTTGAGGCCATTTCCTCTTGTCCTATCACTTGTTACTTGGGAGTAGAGACCGACACCTGCCTCACTAAAACCTCCTTTCAGGTAGTTGTAGAGAGTGATAAGGTCTCCCCTCAGCCTCCTTTTCTCCAGGCTAAACAACCCCATTTCCTTCAGCTGCTCCTCATAAGACTTGCTCTCTAGACCCTTCACTACCTTCGTTGCTGCTCTTTGGACGTGCTCCAGCACCTCAGTCACTTTCTTGTAGTGAGGGGCCCAAAACTGAACATAGTATTCAAGGTGCAGCCTCACCAGGGCCGAGTACAGGGGGACAATCACTTCCCTAGTCCTGCTGGCCACACTATTTCTGACACAAGCCACGATGCTACTGACTGCCTTGGCCACCTGGGCACACTGCCAGCTCATATTCAGCTGGCTGTCAACCAACACCCCCAGGTTCTTTTCTGCAGGGCAGCTTTCCAGCCACTCTTCCCCAAGCCTGTAGCCTTGCCTGGGGTTGTTGTGACCCAAGTGCAGGACCCGGCACTTGGCCGTGTTGAACCCCATACAATTGGTTTCAGCCCATCGATCCAGCTTGTCCAGATCCCTGTGTAGAACCTTTCTACTCTCAAGCGTATCAACACTCCGGCCCAACTTGGTGTCATCTGCAAACTTACTGAGGGTGCACTCGATCCCCTCATCCAGATTATTGCTGAAGATATTAAACAGAACTGGCCCCATTACTGAGCCCTGGGGAACACCGCTYRTGACCRGCCGCCAAMTGGATTTAAGTCTGTTCACCACAACTCTCTGGGCTCTGCCGTCCAGCYRGTTTTTTACCTAGTAAAGAGTACACCCGTCCAAGCCATGAGCAGCCAGCTTCTCCAGGAGAATGCTGTGAGTTTCTCCAGGRGAATGCTGTGGGAAACGGTGTCAAAGGCTTGATTAAAATCCAGGTAGACAACATCCACAGCCTTTTGCTCATCCACTAGGCAGGTCATCTTGTCATAGAAGGAGATCAGGTCAGACGAGCGGGACCTGCCTTTCATAAACCCATACTGACTGGGCCTGATCACCTGGTTGTCCTGTATGTGCTGTGTGATGGCACTCAAGACGATCTGCTCCGTAACCTTCCCCTGCACCAAGGTCAGACTGACAGGCCTGTAGTTCCCTGGATCCTCCTTCTGGCCCTTCTTGTAGATGGGCATTACATTTGCTAACCTCCAGTCAACTGGGATCTCCCTGGTTAGCCGGGACTGCTGATAAATGGTTGAAAGTGGCTTGGTGAGCACTTCCACCAGCTCCCTCAGTACCCTTTGGTGGATCCCATGCGGCCCCATAGACTTGTGTGTGTCCAAGTGGTGTAGYAGGTTGCTAACCATTTCCCCATGGATTATGGGGGCTTCATTCTGCTCCCCGTCCCTGTCTTCCAGCTCAGGGGGCTGTGTACCCAGAGAACAACTGGTCTTGCTATTAAAGACTGAGGCAAAGGCGGCATTAAGTACCTCAGCCTTTTCCTCATCCTATGTCACTATGTTTCCCCCTGCATCCAATAAAGGATGGAGATTCTCCTTAGCYCTCCTTTTGTTGTTAATGTATTTATGGAATTTATCATTGCATTCGCTTCTAATTAAGTTGTTTCATAACAACTATTCTTGGCAACAGTAATTTTTTATGKTTTTTTAAAGTACACAGGGATGAAAGACAGACATTGTATTTACTTTCTTTTTTTTTCTTGGTTATCTGTCATTGCATGATTAAAAATAAATTGCTTGCACTCTCTAATCAAGACTAGAATGCTGACTTAGAACCATTTTCTTGATATATGTGCTAGTGCAAGAAAATGGGATATTCTATCTAATGTCTTTAGCCTGTTCACCTACATCACTAACCTTTCATCAAAAATTGTTCTATTATAAAAACAGAGCCTGAGTGTTACGACACTGTACTAATATATGTGTGTTCTTTCTTTCCTTGCATGCATTACAGAAACAAGATATTCTTAATCAAGTAAGTAATCTTAATTTGCTTTTTTTTTCCTTTTGTTATGCATAGGAGCAGTATGTTTTATTTTGTAGGCTTCTGTTGAGATGTCACTTATTAATAAATACTGCATGTGGCTATTCTGTCAGGTAATAGACAAATATTTAAAGCTGAGAGCCGTGCACTCTTTTTCTGCTTGCAGACTTTTTCAGTAGGTGAATTTCATTTTTGTCATTCGCAGTACATAATTTTGCTAACGTTGATTGAGAGGAATATGTAAAATAAGTTAAGAGCAAGTAATTAACTTGTTCCATACTTGTCGCAGAAATTTCTGCTTACTAGTGAGATCTCACAATGGTTTGTATTATTCTGAAATGACAATAACACATCCCAGAAAAAAATATTAAATACTGTTTCTATAACCATATAATATCATTTATATGTAGCAGGCTTAAAAGTCCAGATTTTATAATTTGAATAAGGCTTACAGTGTGCTTTAAGCGATTGTGACTAGAGCAATTGCAGGAGAAATGATTAAAGAGCTGATCGTCAACCCAAGACTCTACTCCTGAGAAGCTTCAGTAGCCTAAAAGCAGGTATAAAAATACAATGAACAAAAAAAATAGGGAAGAAGGACTAATCAAATGAACTCATTTTTTAAATGACCTAGTTATTCTTCCTTTGTAGCACAGAAGTGTTAAAAAGCCCCTGCTCTGCTGTTCTGGGAAGAGGCAGCCGGAACATAAGAACAGTAAAAATGTCAAGAGACTGAAAGGATTAGTTTTGTAGGAACCCCTCACTTTCTGGGGTCAAAGGCCGGTTGAGCCTTTGGAGGTGTGTTACTGAGAGCAGTACTCCCCATTCACAAAAGGGGTCACTTTTCTTCAGATGACCAACGTTACTTTCTTAGTAAGCTAGCAGAGTGACTGCAATGGGTCCTGAAAGGGAAGGTATTCAGGTTAAAGCAGTGTGTCTAGGACCAGTCTTGAGACTAATCTCATTAGTATTTTTGTTAATAACCTCATCAAAAGAAGTAGATGAATGCTAATAGAGTCAACTTACCCAGATATGGGAATTGTTGATAAAATGGAGAAAAATCTGAATATTATACTAGAAAAACTTGATGACATTATGGACTATAGTAAATGGAAATGRAATGAAATGGACTAGTGCAGAGTACAGTGTGGTGTACCCTGGGACTAGTGGCATTGTTAGATAAATTGCTGTGTGTGGTAGTCGATCACAAGATGATTGCAAAGCATCGTTGTGGTTTGGTCATGAAGAAGAGTAATACATTACTGGGACATTGTAATGGTGTTCCTGTGGCCATGGCGGTCTGAGAACAAGACAAGACTTGTAAGAAAAGGTAGTGTCTTAGGCCAATTGACATAAGTGGGAAGACTAGTTAAAATTTCAAGCACACAGAAATATGGATTGAAAGAAGGATTTCTGTGCTGTTTCCCTCAGCTACCTTCTTTGATCTGACAGAAGATACTAATTTGCTGTAAAGACCTTACTTATTATAATATATAAAGTGAAATATTTCTACTACAGATAAGGATTTAATTTTCTATAAAAAGGTACTGCAGAGACCACACCTTTCTGCTTTTGACAGCATAATGGGACAAAGTGAACTCAAATTGGGACTAATTTACAGAGGGTTAGTAGGATGTGGAGAATTATAGGATGTCTGTTGTGTAGGAGAATCCTGTCCCTCACATGTAAGAAACTGAGGACTAAGAAAGGATGTTGTATCTTTCTAGCTACAAAAGAGAAAAATTTAGCAACTTGTGAGTATCACCGGCAGAAAACTCTACCCTTCAGACACTGGGCACTCGGTGTTTTTCTGGTTCTCTGGGCAGAATTTCTAGGGAAACATCTTCCTAGATGCCTGGAGAGTTGGGAAGCCTGCCAGGCAGAGATGCTGGCACTCTGGCTGTGAGCCTGCTTTCTGTCCAAAGTGTTGAGGGCACCGATGTGTAAAATGTTTCAGATGATAGTCAATTTCTGCTGCAAAACTGTTCAGTTTTGAACATTTTTGATGATCTTTAGTGGTCTGTCTGTCTCCTTTCCTCAGCCTGTGCTAACATCTCTCCCTCCTTGATATCTTCCTTCCCTTTTGATACTTGCCCTCTCTGCCTTAAGATCCCATTTTTATCCTTTTTTCTCTTCTTTTTTGCATTGCACAGTACCTTATGTTTAAGCTTTATGAGCCTCATACTGCTTTCATTTACATGTTACCTGTTTAATTCTCATAGTTTGTTAAATGGCTAACTCAAGGACTATTTTCCAGTTCTGATGTGCACTAGATACTATTTCAAAATATTTTAAAAGAAAAGGAGTTTATTAGGGTACCACCATCAGTATTTAGATAGAAGGTGAGAGAGAATTTTAAGCTGTCTTGATATTTAGGCCAGAGGGACCATTCTATTTCAAAGAATATGCTTAAAACTACACCATTTTTAAAGGAAAACAAACCAAAAGAAAGTGGAGGGTCAAACTGGTGTCTGTTTTATTTTTAACATTTTTTATTTGAAGAGTGACAGATGACTATGACAACATTTCGGCTCCTCTAACAGCATGAGAACAGTATAAATATGGTACCAATTATGGTACTGAGTTATAAAGTATGAAAAATGCTATCCTCATATTTTCATATTAATTCAAAATATCAGCTAAGTTGTTCTTTTCTTGAAGTGAAATAAACACAGAAATAAATTCCTTCAGAAAGGATACATTTAGAGTATTTCTTGATTTTTATATTGCCATTAATGAATATTTAAAATTGATGCATTTTGGCTCAAGTATATATGCAATGGTGCAATGTTTATACATAATTAGGAGTTATAACTACTTATTCTACTAGTCATCGGTGATAGATTTCATAATATTTAACTACTAAGATTCATTTAACATCAATGGAAAAGTTTTTTTCTTGTTTTTAAATTATTGTAATTTTAATCATATTACCCTGTGCCTTCATTTGATCACTACATGTCTGAATTAATGTTGCGAAAGAAATAGCAGGGGAGAGGTATTTGGCTAATGGGTATTTGGACTCTGCAAAACAAAAAACAAATGAAGACATTTTCTTAAAAGAACAGCATTTAATGTTGAAATTCTGTTTAATTTGTAACAGTGAGAATTCTGAAGCCATCAGATGAGTGCTGTGTTGGTGCTATAGTGTTTTCTGGTTTACATCCTATTTGTAACAGTTGGGTAATAAAGGACTTGGTGCTTGTAAACAGTTCTACAGGTGCTTATGTTACCTGGGCAGACACAGGGATTTTTCAGGGATTCATTCATTTTGTTATTTTATTTGGTTTTAGTCTGAAGCATGCCATCTACCCCATTTTTCCTAACTTCTGTAGTAATTATAATTTCCAGATGACCAATTCTGCTGGGACAGAATGCAAGCTATCTACTCTTCACTTTGTTTAGTATGAAATAATTTATGTATATTTCTTCTAACATTCTTTGTTGGTAATACATGTAAAATAGACCCCGGGTGATAATCTGCTACAAGATCCTTCTAAAAGTATGTGCCTTAGCACTCTTTCTTCTTAAAAGAACCCCACCTTTGTATAGTAAATATAGCATATTTAGTAAATTTATGTTTTAAATATATGCATTTATGTATGTAGTACATATGGATATACACACACACATATAAAATCATGCACTAAAGAAAACCTGCTGGTATTAAAGGTTTAATTTTTTCTTACCTGAATATAAGACTGGGATGAGACTGCAGTGGTTGGTGAATACATTCCAGGTTTATTTTAGTAATTAGCATCAATTTATTTTAATAACATGAGACTTTAGTACAAGTTTATGCTTAAAAATTTAAGTTATTGCATAAAAATTGAGTCTTCCCATTTCCATTTCAGATGTTTTGTTGAGTTTAATTCTTTGAAGAGACATGCTAGCTGCTCTCAAATATTGCAAAGTAATTGTTTCTGATAGGAGACATATAGGGAAAATTTTGGCAGTTATATATGTCTCTAGTATTGATAATGTCCGATTATTATTTGGCCATATAGACTATTTGGTAGGAGCAGCCTGTGAGAGCGTGTGATCTTTTAAATTTTTTTTTTAATGTAAGCTTTCATCTCAGGAGATGAGAATTTGGATGCTGCTTTGTCTAAGAGATAATTTTATTTTGTTACCAGAACTTTCAAAATGAATTGTGTAAAAAATGTATTAAGTCAAATGCTTAGATCAGAAAATGCTAAATACTTACAATTTAAACCAAACTTTACCCTAATGCACAAAAGCAATCTCCATGAGGAATTCCAAATTTCATTTGAATTTCTGCCTTATGAACGTTAGGAATACATTTTAAACACCAAAAACTTATGCATTCTCACATAATTCATGTTTTCTAGCTTATTAACCATCTTTGCTTTTTTTTCCATGTATTTTGGCAAAAGTCAGGTTTTGAAACATTGTCAGAATCAATGAATATTCAAAACTTGGACTTTTACTGGGAATGCTTTAGCATTGCTTTTTACAGCTAATCATGTAATTGTCACTAATGCACTAACATTAATGTGTGCAATTGTTGTCATAGCATTATGTGTGAATCAAGGCCCTGTAACATCTACTCCTTTTTCAACAGCTCATTTTTTGGATATTGGGTCAATATAAATTGTTTAAAAAGAAATGATCAATTAACAAACAAAAATAACCCAGAGCTATTACTGTCAGTAGATTAAAGCTGATCATACTCTACATTTTTGGCACCATTTGGAGATCAGGCAACGTAATTTAAAAAGTAATTAATTGAAAATTACATTTCAACATAATTCTCTTTCCATTATCTCCGAAACGTTCTCTTTAATAAGTGAAAACCATATTTCATGGAAATCTGCTGGAATGAACGATTTCTCTCCCCTCCCTCCTCCCCCCCCCCGCTTACATTCTGTTTTTCAGGATGATGAAAACAGTGGCTTATGTTGAAATAGTTTGTACAAATTTAAAAGAAGAAAAAGACCAAAGAGAATGTGGTATTTTAAAAGAATTTATGGGTGGAGATTAATTCCAAACAGTAGATCATGCCTTGTTCCCATTTATGTGGCCAATGTGGTAGGGAGGAATAAAAGGAGTTATTATTCTACCCCTCCCTGCCCTGACACATCCACAATGGCAACTCCTTTGTCAAGAGACTATTAATAAGTTGCTTTTTTTGCGTCTTGTAAGGAGAAAGAAAGTGGAGTGATACAGCGTCTCTTCCTTCCTTCACATGTCATCCAGCAGAACTGGTTGTTGCATTTATACCAGCTAGAAGAATATAGGAGGCAGTTAGACCTCTTCTATTGCAGTTTGGTGTTAGGGTAGATCTTGAGTCAAAAGCTGTCATTTTTTTCTGACTAAATTATTTGTTCTCTTCAAATGTCTTAATGTGGTAGGAGTTAAAATATTACATGGGATAGTTAAAACCTCTGAATAGTTTTCTTTATAGTACAATAAAGGATGTAAATTTTGCTTTACTTGTATATATCCGATTTTTCATGGAGAAACCATGTTTTGTGCATTCTCAGTGTCAGGATATACTGAGTTGTGATGTCTATACCATGTAGAGTTCTGTGTATGTTGGCACAGAACATACACATAAATGCATAAATCTTCACAGTAAGCATACTTGGATTTTTCTTGATCTTACATTTCTGTGTACCATCAGTAAAGCAGAAGAACAAATTATAAAATTGCACAGCATAACTGCAGTGGGAGAAAGGAAGAAGTCAAATACTCACAGTTGTCGTGGTTTAAGCCCAGCTGGCAACTAAGCACCACACAGCCGCTCGCTCACTCTCCCCCAGGTGGGACGGGGGAGAGAATCGGAAGGGTAAAAGTGAGAAAACTCGTGGGTTGAGATAAAGACAGTTTAATAGGGAAAGCAAAAGCCGCACACGCGAGCAAAGCAAAACAAGGAATTCCTTCACTACTTCC
>JASVER010000319.1:49760-60882 GCA_030449065.1 Oceanodroma leucorhoa | reverse complement strand
TGAAGCTGCCAGTCTATGCCCAAATAGTGACTAACCTGCTGTACTATTTTTGAGACAAAATGTGGTCCTCTGTCAGAGGATATTGTTATTGGGACCCCAAAMCGTGGTRTTATCTCTTGTATTAATACTTTAACCACTTCTCGAGCGTTAGCTGTTCTAGTCGGAAATACTTCTGGCCATCCTGAAAAGTTATCAGTTAATACCAATAGATATCGATACCCCCCTTTTCTTGGAAGTTCTGTAAAATCAATCTGCCATTGTTGCCCGGGCCCATTKCCTTTTCSRATCTGGCCCATYTCTGGCTTGGGGGTATTCTTGGGATTAGTCTGGAGGCAAAGATCACATTGCTGAGTTACCTGTCTCACCATGGTATATAAATTTCTGGCCACAATTTYTCTAATTAGGTGTTTATATAGAGCTCCCATTCCCCAATGCCTTTTCCTATGTTCTCCCCTTACCAAATGCCATATTAGGCAGGAGGGAATAATTAGTTTTCCTTGTGGGGTATAAGCCCACCCCTCTTCGTTATATGACCCTTCTAAATCTGCGATAAGTTTCTGATCTTCCTTGGTATATTCTGGCTTACCTTCTAGGGAGATTYGCCYRTCAGGAACTAAAGCCCCTTCTGTTTTTATCTCTGTTTTGGCTACCTGTTTTGCCTCTCTGTCCGCCAGCTCATTTCCTCTTTCCAATTCCGAGCTCACTTTNCCCTTCTGTTTTTATCTCTGTTTTGGCTACCTGTTTTGCCTCTCTGTCCGCCAGCTCATTTCCTCTTTCCAATTCCGAGCTCACTTTCTGGTGTGCCTTAATATGTATGATCACCACTTTCTCAGGAAGTTGGATTGCCTCCAGCAGTCTCAAAATCTCCTCTGCATGTTTAATATTTTTCCCATGAGAGCTCAATAACCCTCTTTCTTTCCAAATTGCCCCATGYGCGTGCACAACTCCGAAGGCATATTTTGAGTCTGTATAAATATTCACAACTCTGCCTCGAGCCAATTCCAAGGCGTGGGTCAGAGCAATTATTTCTGCCTTCTGTGCAGAGGTATATATGGGCAAAGATCTTGACTCTATTATTTCTTGACTAGTGGTAATGGCGTATCCTGCATATCTTTTACCACTTAGGACATACCTGCTTCCATCTGTGAACCAGTTCTCCCCGCTTTCCRTAGGGCTGTCCTTTAGATCTGGCCGGCTTGCATATGTTGCTTCAATGGTCTCCAAGCAGTCGTGATGCACTGGTTCTCCTGTGTTTCCACTGAGGAAAGAAGCTGGGTTGACAATGTTAGTAAATACGATCTCCACATCATCCTGTTCTACCAGTATAGCCTGATATCTCAGGAATCTTTGTGGAGAAAGCCAGTGCCCACCCTTCGCTTCCAGCACTGCGGATAYTGTGTGGGACACCAGAACGGTCATCTTCTGGCCCAGAGTAAATTTTCGGGCTTCYTGTATGTTCAATATTACAGCTGCAACCGCTCACAGACATCCAGGCCAACCTTTCGCAGTTGCATCTAGCTGTTT
The DNA here is from genome assembly GCA_030449065.1 of Oceanodroma leucorhoa. Taxonomy (NCBI): domain Eukaryota; kingdom Metazoa; phylum Chordata; class Aves; order Procellariiformes; genus Oceanodroma; species Oceanodroma leucorhoa. The sequence continues at coordinate 59,358 of JASVER010000319.1, read as the reverse complement.
GGACAAGTAGGCGACTGCTCGTCAATAGGGGCCCAGACCCTGTGCTAATATTCCCAGAGCAATCCCCTGTTTCTCGTGAGAAAAGAGGAAAAGCGGCTTACTTACATCTGGGAGKCCTAAGGCCGGAGCTGACATCAAAGCTTCCTTTAGTAGCTCAAAGGCTTGCGCGGTCTCCTTGTTCCGTGTAAGGTGTTTCTGTTCAGTGGCTGTTAGTGCATACAATGGTTTAAGAAGCACTCCATAGTTATAGATCCAYAGTCGGCACCACCCAGTCATTCCCAAAAAGGTCCGTAACTCTCTTACTGTCTTAGGTCTCTGAGTTTGGCATATCGCCTCCTTGCGGGCCTGTCCCARAGTTCTTTGTCCAGCACTAATTTCGTAGCCCAAATAAATCACTTTGCGCTGCACTACTTGGGCCTTCTTCTTAGACACCCGGTACCCTTGAAGCCCAAAAAAATKTAGTAGACTCACTGTCCAGGTCATACAGTCGTCCTCTGTTTTGGTGGCGGTCAGGATATCATCCACATATTGTAGCAGTTTCCCTTTTTCAGATGGGATTTCCCAAGATTCCAAGTCTTTTGCGAGCTGGCTACCAAAGATGGTAGGACTGTTTTTGAATCCCTGTGGCAACACCGTCCATGTGAGCTGAGTCTTGCGACCAGTTTTAGGGTTTTMCCATTCAAATGCAAATAATTTTTGGCTGGCTTCATGGAGAGGGAGGCAAAAGAAGGCATCCTTCAGATCTAAAAYGGTAAACCAAGTTAACTCAGGTGTTAATACAGTCAACAGGGTATTTGGATTCGCCACTATGGGGTAAAGGTCCTCAGTTATTTTATTTACGGCCCGTAGATCCTGGACCACTCGGTATGACCCGTCAGGCTTACGAACAGGTAATATAGGTGTGTTAAAGTCGGACTCACACTCTTTCAATAATCCTAATTGTAAAAACTTCTCAATCACTGGGTGAATTCCTTCCCTATCTTCCTTCTTTAGAGGATATTGCTTAATCCTTACTGGTTGTCGGCCTTCTTTGAGTCTAGCTTCAACAGGTAGAGCATTCTTCGCTCTTCCAGGTACATCGGTGGCCCATACCCCAGGATATACTTGGTTTAAGATTTCCTCCCTAATCTTTCCTTCTGCAGAAGGACTGGTTAAGAATAAACTCAGGATCTGGATGTATTGCTGACCTTTTACTTCTAGAGTAATTTCTCCTTTTTCAAATATAATTTTTGCACCTAATTGTTCCAACAAATCTCTTCCCAAAAGGACCTTTGGGGAGTTGGGCATATATAGGAATTTGTGGATACCCCATTGTTTTCCTAATTTATACTTCAAAGGCTTACAAAAATATGCCTTTTCACTTTGGCCAGTTGCCCCTTTTACCATGATGTAGTCATTCCCCAGGGGCATCAAGGCTTGATTCAAAACAGAGTATGTTGCCCCTGTGTGTCAACTAAAAATTCCACTTCTTGTTGTTCCTTCCCTAGCCTCATTATAACCAGTGGATCCACTAGGGTAGATTCACCAGGTCCCCATCAGTCTTCTTTCACATGGGCTACTATTTTACCTGTCTGGTAGCTTCGTCTCTTTTCCTTGTTTGTTGGACATTCTCTTTTCCAATGACCAAATTTCTTACACAGCGCACATTGATCCTTGCCTAACCGAGACGGTTCTCGTCTAGGCCTCCTCCTTTCTTCCTCTTCCCTGACAACTGCTATTATTTTTCTTTGCCCTTGTCTATATCCTTCCTCTCTGTTACTAAATACTCTCCATGCTTCATCTAGCAGTACTTCCAGGTTTCTCCTTTCTGTAGTGCGTAGCTTCTGGAGCTTGTGCCTAATGTCCCCTGCGGACTGACCCAAGAACAGGGAGACTAGTTGTTTTATTCCTACCTCTGACCCAGGATCCAGCGGTGTGCTATGGTGCATTACATCCCTCAATCGATCCAGGAATTCAGATGGAGACTCGGAGGGACCTTGCTTAACTGCRTATAAAGCTGACCAGTTTATAGTTTTGGGGATAGCCCTCTCCATTGCTTTTGAAATCCACTCCTGATACCCCTGTAATCTCTCCATACGTGCAAATTTATTAACATCCCACTTTGGATCTTGGAGAGGGAAATATTGCTTAACATCCCCTCTTACAATCTTATAATGATCTTCAGCCAAATTCCCCGCTGTCTTTAAAATCAGTTGTTTCTCTGTCTCAATCATACATTCCAATAATAACTGTATGTCCTTCCAATCAGGGTTACGCTGTTTCACAATAAGCTAAAAATGTTTGGTTACACTTACTGGATCACTCCTGTAATCCTTTGCAACCCTTTTCCAATCCGCTAAATTAGTAGTGGAAAAAGGTACTTTGATTAGCATCGTCCCGCCATCAGGCCTTACCGCCTCTCGAAGAGGTGCCTGTAAGGCTGCTGGGGCAGATTTCTTTCTGGTGTGGGAAGATACGGGGCTGTCCGGGGGGGTGGAAGTTTCGTCCGACTCCGCATCCTGTTCCTGTCGTCGAGGGGGAGGCTTAAACAGATCAGTTAAATCTGGTTCTGGTGCCTGGTGAATTTCGTTTACTTTAACACACCGTTGTCCAATACTACACGCCGAGCAACACCGCTTCAGTTTACCTTTAAATTCTTTATTATTTTCCCGCTCAAGTGCGAKCACCATAGGGTCCTGTGGTGGCACCATTCCACAGTCCCTTTGCCACTCCGGATGGTTTCGGAGGGTGAAAAACACATCTGCATATGAAACTTTATCCCACTTTCCTTCTCTCCTTAAAAACAGCATCAATTGTAAGGGAGTGTTATAATCTATAGATCCATTCAATGRCCACTTAGCTTCATTTTCCAATTTATACAAYGGCCACCATTGATTACAATACTTGATAAGGATTTTTTTTACTTTCTGTTCCTCCAGTCCCAACAATGTCTTTCCAATGAGCAAGCACACAGCCCAAAGGACTTTTCTTCAAAACTCCCCTTTGAGTGTTTCCCATTTCGTAACTTCTATTGATTTTTATTCTGACCTTAACTTTTAGTAAGTTTCCACGCAAATCGTTTCTTGCACTTCCTTATGGTTTCCTCCCAGTCCTTTTCCCACACTTCTCAATTTTCCAGGATTAGTTTTTCCTTTCCACACACCAACTTCACTATTTTGGACTCTTGTTGGATTCTTTCCCTATCATAAAACTGTGAACTTTGGGGAAAGCACTTAGGGCATTCTGCTTTCCGCCTGCTAGATATACAATACCACTTCTCCCCACAAGATTTACACTTCAACAAAATCCAAGCCTGGCGCCAAATTTCATATAACCTAGAAACAAGTCCACATGCAAAGCGGGGAATGACTCATTTGTCCACCAACATGGGGTTTTATACAAACATCTGAAAACTGCTCCCAATCTAAGGCCCACTTTCCACCCTGCAGGAGTCACATATGCTCCTTTTAAATAAAATTGTTCATTTCCCCTTCTTATCCAATGTCCTCCTTCATTTAAATATTTTTAAGGTTTGAGCTCAAATTACCAAAGGAGTGATTCCCTCTGCTTTGCTTCTTCATTAACATATAGAGGCATTTACAATTTTCCATACATTATGCACACATAAAACATTATGCACACACACACATAAAGACAAAGACCTTTGCTATAAGATTCCCGGGCACTCTTATCATCCCAGTTAACACCCATCCAACACTCAAATTATATATTTATCTTCCCAGTTAACACCCATCCAGCAGCTGTAAATGTAAAAAATTTAACCCAACCGCAATTGTGAGGAGGTCCGCTTACCCTTCTCTTGCTTCTTATATACCAGTTATTAGCAGGTCTGTCCTGGCTCCCAACACCGGGATGCAGCGGTGACCTCGGATTTGCTCGATCTACCCCCAAGATCGCTAGCGGCCGCCCCATCCGTCAGCAAATCCCCCCCCTTACAGGGTACCCTCCTCCCATACGGGGACTGTGCTGCACGCCAGACGTCTCTGCGCGATTTACCAGCTGCCCCGACCATGCGTACGACTTACAGGCCTCTCTCATAAAACATACCGTTTTCTTCCGCGGCTCCAGGAGGTTGTTGTCTGCTCCCCCGGTGAGCGGCTGGCAGCGGAGGCCCCTCCAAGGAAAGTGCTCGGGGCGCGCCCAGGGTCGTCCGCTCCACAGTCGATCCCAGGGTTAAGCAGAGAGTCTCCTGCCTGGCTCGGCAAATCTGACGTGCGGAAATAGACTCCACAATCTCTAAGATTGTAAAGTAGGTATGTTCATTCAGCGCTGGGCAGCACGGGGGGTAGTCCCACCAAAGTGGTGTGCGCTCCAATGTGGTGCTCACTACAAATATATACAGCAAAGCGTTGCATATACATTAGGTTGCACAACATGCCTATACATATGCATGACCTGTCCCCGCTTTGTATTAAAATGAGTTCCAAGAAGCTATTTCCATGAACCCCTCCCATCTGCGCTTGCGCATTACTGCCTAGTGGTGGTCGTCGGGGGTCATGGGGACGAAGGCTAGTGGTTCCTCTTCGTCACCGCTAGTAACCTTTTGTTCTTGCGCAGACTCAGTTACTCCTTGACTCTTACCCGAACTGCAGGGTCGGTTTTAGCTGGTTTCTTAAGGCAAGTGCCTAGTTCTTMTCAGGARCTGGCCTTGTARATAGCTGAGAAGCACCGGACTCACACAATAGCTAGCAAAGCATTGAACTTACACAGTAGGTAATAAAGCATTAAACATCATCTACTGATTCGATCCTTTGACTAKCAAGCATTAAACGACTGGAATTCCCTTAACGACTTGTCTTAGCTACACCACAACCAATGGCCATCAGTCCTTCTAGCCTTGCTACATCTCTTCCCAGATGGGCCTGGATCATTGGGCCCTGGTGCACGTTCTGTGAATGGGGAGCCCAACCCTTGAGTGAGGAGCCCATGGCTGCAGGAGGCCAGTGGTGACAATGGCATCAGCAGCAGACTTTTAGGGAAGGGATCTCCTCTAGCTGGAGGAGCTGTGCTGGGGGAGGAGGCTCGAATAGAGGATGCCTTCAAAGGGTGGCAGGAGTGGGGACATGGAGACAATAATACCTGGGGACAGCTCACAGCCTCATCTCCGCCTTCCGCTCCCCTCCATTACCCACTCTAGGGTCTGTGGCCAGCACACATGGGCACAGACAGATGAGATGATAGGTACCTCATACAGTCCTTCATCACCTGGCAGGGCCCAGCTGCTCTCCAGATATGCAGGGCTGAGGTAATTCACAAGTTAGTACTGGTATCAGCCACACAATGGAGTCCCCACTCCCTTTGAACCCAACACCCCCATGGGCCACTGCAGCTCCAGTGCTCACCCAGTGCCCAAAGAGCCATTGGTGCTCTGTGGTACTTTGTCTCCTCCAAGCCTGGGACAGCTTTTCTGGGGCTCTAGGGTTGCACCACTTCCAGATCCCAGCTCTGCTCCAGAAAAGCTCTGTGCAAGAGCAGTTATGCCCTCCATCCCCACTGGGCCATTGTGGCAACAGTGGGACATGTTTCTGTGCTCAGCAGCTTCTCTGACCTGTCTCTGCTGGGCAGTTCTCAGCCCTCTTGTGTTGGCTGATATTCTTGGGCACTGGCTGGACCGAAAACCTTGGCATTTCAGAGGCCTTGGCGAGGAGGAGATGCCAAGGCAGAAGGGCAGCCACACACATCTGGATCTCTGAAGACTGCCTTCACCAGAGGAAAAGGTGGAATTCAGGCAGAGGGTCTTTCTGCCTGGAGGCTCAATTATGAAAGCCTTCATCTGCCTTCTGGCCACCGAATTGTGAAGCGAGGTGATGAATGTGTTCAGGCACTGACTCCATCTTCCTTGTTGTCAGGGTCTCTGTAAGCCCAGATATGCAGGCCCTAAGTGCCACAAAGCATTTGCTCACTGCATATCCCTGCAGGAAATCCCCACCTTCTGGCCATCATCCCACCATTTACAGACAGATGGTGACTGGGCAGATGGCAGCAGTGCACAGAGCATCCCCACAGCAACATGGGTTTTCCACAGTCCAGTAACCCCCCTGCTTTCTCATGGCTTGTTTCAGGTGTCCATCTTCCCTGAGTCTGTGTGAACAACTTGTGGCTTCACTATTAATGTCAACATTTAGGTATGCTTTTCAATCATACTTGAAAATTTCTTTTTAGACCTTGGCCTTCAGCCCCTGGCAATGCTYTAAATCCTGGCATCCCTCGGGTATCCATGGTCTCCGGGTGCAGAAAGGAACTCCTGAAGGCACTGCTGAGCTCAAAATAAAGGCTCAGGCACACAGTGMCCCATGGACCACGTGAGGTTCCCCTCATGCTCTTCCTGCCCTCTGTTTGGGGCAGAGGCACCACCTTTCTCCATCTCTCTGGGCACTGGGCACGTTCTTGCTCTGCAAGAGCAAGTCTTTACCTCGTCCTTGATGAGACCTGCTGCCCAAGCACTGGGGAGAGTTGCCAGCACACAGGCATCTTCAGTTCCTCCCCACTGTGCGCATGACCCCCACGGATAGCCCCACAAATCAAGAATTGGTCATGCCTCAAGGACATAGTGGTACATGACAGGCACCGACCCAACCATAGCACAAACACAGGGGATGACCCTGCCTATACTCAGCTTCCCTGGCTCCACAGTGCTCTGAGGCAGGCCCAGCCCCAGCTCTGCTCACACGACTGCTGCTCCTCACATGCAGGCCAGAGTCTTCCCAGCACTGGAGTCCGTGGCTGTTGGAGATCTGTCGTTGCTCCTTGTATGCTCCATGTGGCTTCTTTTGATGAGAGAGCCTCTGTCCTCTTTGTAGTCACCCTTTAAGTAGTGGGCTACTGTGATAAGGTCCCCCTGAGCCTTCTGTTCCCTAGGGAGAAAACCCCTAACTAACTTCTTCAGTCTTTCCTCATAGGACAGGTTCTCCAGCCCTTTGGTCGTCTTTGACACATACAAGGTGGTGGCTGTAGGTGGCAGATCAGGATCAGCGGAGACCGAGTCAGAGGACTCGGATCCCAGCAGTGTCAGCCCCTACCGCCAGCACATCAGCAACCTGGTTTTCCTAGGTGATTTAGCCTTGGAATCTAATCCATCTGATCATCCCAGAGCAAGCACAGTTTTCCTGAGCAAGTCTCAAATAGAGGTGTAAGAGAAGAGGAGGAGTAACCACATCAACCATGTTTCTCCTGGGCAGCTTACAAAAATATACAGCTCATGCTCAACAATATTTATAGATGACTGCACAGTCAGTCAATTGAATCTTAGAAGCACAATAAAGTGCAGCATGTGTGGCAAACAGGAGGAGCTGGAAGCCATTGTGCAGCAGGACAGCTATGACTTGGTCGCCATCACAGAAACATGGTGGGATGACTCTCATGACTGGAGTGCTGCGATGGATGGCTACAAGCTCTTCAGAAGAGACAGGTGAGGAAGTAGAGGCGGTGGGGTGCCTCTGTATGTCAGGGAGTGTTTCAACTGCACAGAGCTCGACGTTTGTGATGATCGGGTTGAATGCTTATGGGTTAGGATGAAGGGGAAGGCCAGCGAGGCGGATATCCTGCTGGGCGTCTGTTATAGACCTCCCAACCAGGATGAAGAGGCCGATGAAGCGTTCTACAAGCGGCTGGAAGAAGTCTCATGATCGCTAGCCCTTGTCCTCGTGGGGGACTTCAACTTGCCCGATGTCTACTGGAAATACAACATGACAGAGAGGAAACAGTCGAGGAGGTTCCTGGAGTGTGTGGAAGAYAACTTCCTGASGCAGCTGGTAAGCGAGCCTACCAGGGGAGGTGCCTCGCTCGACCTGCTGTTTACCAACAGAGAAGGACTGGTGGGAGATGTSGTGGTCGGAGGCCGTCTGGGGCTCAGCGACCATGACATGATAGAATTCTCGATTCTTGGGGAAGTAAGGAGAGGGGTCAGTAAGACCGCTACCATGGATTTCYGGAGGGCAGACTTCAGCCTGTTCAGGACGCTGGTTCAGAGAGTCCCTTGGGAAGCGGTCCTGAAGGGCAAAGGGGCCCAGGAAGGCTGGAAGTTCTTCAAGGAGGAAGTCTCAAAGGCGCAGAAGTGGGCTGTCCCCGTGTGCCGTAAGAGGAGCTGGTGGGGAAGACGACCGGCCTGGCTGAACAAGGAGCTTTTGCTGRGACTCAGGGAAAAAAGGAGAGTCTATCACTGTTGGAAGGAAGGGCGGGCGACTCAGGAAGAGTACAGGGATCTCGTCAGGTCATGCAGAGAGGGAATTAGGAAGGCAAAAGCCCAGCTGGAACTCAAACTGGCCACTGTTGTCAGGGACAACAAAAAATGTTTTTAAAAATATGTTAATGACAAAAAGAGGGCCAAGGAGAATCTCCCTCCCATATTGGATGCCAGAGGGAGCATTGCCACTGAGGATGAGGAGAAGGCTGAGGTATATAATGCCTTCTTTGCCTCAGTCTTTAATATTCAGACCAGTTATCCTCTGGGTATTCACCCCCCTGAGCTGGAAGATGGGGACAGGGTGCAGAATAAACCCCCCATAATCGAAGAGGAAGAGGTTAATGACCTGCTACGCCAGCTGGACATACACAAGTCTATGGGGCCAGAYGGGATCCACCCRAGAGTACTGAGGGAGCTGGCAGAGGAGCTTGCCAAGCCGCTCTCCATCATTTATCAGCAGTCCTGGTTAACGGGGGAGGTCCCGGACGACTGGAGGCTTGCCAATGTGATGCCCATCTACAAGAAGGGCTGGAGGGAGTATCCAGGGAACTACAGGCCTGTCAGCCTGACCTCGGTGACAGGGAAGATCATGGAGCAGAACATCTTGAGGGCGCTCACGAGGCAGGTGCGGGACAACCAGGGGATCGGACCCAGCCAGCATGGGTTCATGAAGAGCAGGTCCTGCTTGACCAACCTGATCTCCTTCCACGACTGGGTGACCCGCCTAGTGGATGAGGGGAAGGCTGTGGATGTGGTTTACCTGGACTTTAGCAAAGCCTTTCACACTGTCTCCCACAGCATCCTCATAGAGAAGCTGGCAGCTCATGGCTTGGACGGGTGTACTCTTMGCTGGGTAAAAAACTGGCTGGATGGCCGAGCCCAGAGAGTTGTGGTGAATGGAATCAAATCCTGTTTGTGGCTGGTCACGAGTGGTGTTCCCCAGGGTTCAGTTTTGGGGCCGGTCTTGTTTAATATCTTTATCAATGATCTGGATGAGGGGATCGACTGCACCCTCAGTGAGTTCGCAGATGCCACCAAGTTGTGCAGGAGTGTTGATCTGCCTGAGGGTAGGAAGGCTCTGCAGAGGGATCTGGACAGGCTGGATCAATGGGCCGAGGCCAATTGTATGAGGTTCTGTCGTGGTTTAAGCCCAGCTGGCAACTAAGCACCACACAGCCGCTCACTCACTCTCCCCCGGGTGGGACGGGGAAGAGAATCGGAAGGGTAAAAGTGAGAAAACTCATGAGTTGAGATAAAGACAGTTTAATCGGGAAAGCAAAAGCCGCGCACGCAAGCAAAGCAAAGCAAGGAATTCCTTCACTACTTCCCATGGGCAGGCAGGTGTTGAGCCATCTCCAGGAAAGCAGGGCTCCATCACGCGTAACGGTTACTTGGGAAGACAAGCGCCATAACTCC
>JASVER010000319.1:19337-47220 GCA_030449065.1 Oceanodroma leucorhoa | reverse complement strand
CAGGAATAGTGTGGCCAGTAGGCAGAGGGAGGTGATCGTGCCCCTGTAGTCGGCACTGGTGAGGCCGCACCTCGAATACTGTGTTCCGTTTTGGGCCCCTCACTACAAGAAGGACATTGAGGTGCTGGAGCATGTCCAGAGAAGGGCGACGAAGCTGGTGAAGGGTCTGGAGCACAGGTCTGATGAGAAGTGGCTGAGGGAGMTGGGGTTGTTTAGCCTGGAGAAGAGGAGGCTGAGGGGAGACCTTATCGCTCTCTACAACTATCTGAAAGGAGGCTGTAGAGAGGCGGCTGTTGGTCTCTTCTCCCAAGTAAGAAGCGATAGGACGAGAGGAAATGGCCTCAAGTTGCACCAGGGGAGGTTTAGATTGGATATTAGGAAAAATTTCTTCATCTAAAGGGTTGTCAGGCATTGGAACTGGCTGCCCAGGGAAGTGGTGGAGTCACCATCCCTGGAGGCATTCAAAAAACGTGTGGATGTGGTGCTTCAGGACATTGTTTAGTGGGCATGGGTGCTGTGTTGACGGTTGGACTTGATGATCTTAAAGGTCTTTTCCAACCTTAATGATTCTATGATTCTATGATTCTATGATTCTAATATTCTGCCATATAAAGAACAGAGATTCAGACACATGATTGGATATTTTTGAGGAAAAATCTCATCCTCCCACCCAGGAAGAAGTTCCAGATGACTACTACAGGCATGGCCTTGATTACAAGCACATCTACCGGTTTGTTTGGACACTTTTCAGTGCTGCACAACTGACAGCTGAATATGCAATTTGGTTTATTTGGAAAGGCTTTTAACCTATGTAGAGATTGACATATGCCCTAGTAACTGTAAGAGGATAGTCCTTGGAGCTATAATGCTGGCATCTAAAGTAGGGATGATCAAGCTGTGTGGAATGTGAATTATTGCCSAACATTGAAGGACTTACTGAAGGACCATGAACTCAGTAATAGCCAGGAAGAAAGGGGAACATGACTGTGCCAGCCAGCAGGCAACACAAATGGTTTTCCTTATGACATGGACAGTCTTCATCATTTTTGACACAACGGTGGTGGTCTACCAGATCTCCACGAAGGAAACTTGATGAGGAAGAAATGCAGCAAGGTCTGCAAGTGCTTATTGCTCCACACAGTGACAATGAGGAGGTCATTCCCTAACAGGGTTAGAAGATACATGGAGAATATAATGGCACACGGGGCCACGTGCCCACCTAGGGCAGGTCAGGAAGCCCAGGGGAATGAGATCAGTTACAGGTGTCTTGTTCTCCTTTGCCATGGCTCTAAAAATTACAAAGGAGGTTATCTCAAAGTGAAAAAAAAATTCTGCCTGAAGGAAGGCCTTAATTAACAAAAATTTCAGCTGGAGATTGCAAATAATCACCTGCATGATCATCCGCACTAAGCCAATTCTGTCCCCAGAATGCATTCTCTTAAAGCAAAAGTGAACATGRTGGGCATGGTGGTGTTGGGTTGACGGTTGGACTTGATGATCTTAGAGGTCTTCTCTAACCTTAATGATTCTATGATTCTATATATGGAATTTAAGGATGATATAAAAATAACAAAGTGCAGTGKTTTTTTTTTCCAGTTCAGCTACTCCTGACCTGCAGCTCTCAACAGTTTGAAGAAGATAATGAGAATTTTTTTTGAAATGTGGTCATTTTTTACTCTGAGCCATGCTATTCTCCCTTGTGTGATTTTATTCTTTCCAAGAATAATTGCAATTTCCTAGTTCTCAGAAAGGTGTCAAATGGTGGTCTTGTCCATGTTCTTTCCTGGCTGTGTTCCTGGTTCTGTCCTTCACCTTATTATTTCTTGCTCATGTTTATGTTTCTTGAGGGCATCATATTGTCCTATTTGGAGTAGCTTTGTCATGTCCTTTGGTGGGTTCAACCTTGGCTGGCTGCCAGATGCCCACCCACTCTTTCTCAATCCCCCTCCTCAACAAGACAGGGAGAGAAAATAAGGTGAAAAAACTTGTAGGTCAAGATAAAGACAGGGAGATCAAATACCAGTTACCCTCAAGGGGAAAACTTGGGGAAGATTAATGCAAATTATTACCAATTAAAAATAGAATAGGATGGTGAGAAACAAAGACAAAAAATACCCACCCTAAAACCAGTTTTAGGTATTTAGGTATGCTTTTCAAAGATCTGTAACAATTTCTTTGACCTCCACTCTCAGCTCCACGTAGTGATTTAAACACTTGTCACCCTCAGGCAATCACCATCTCCTAGGTGCAGAGGAGGAACTTCTGAAGGCACCACTGGGCTTGAAATAAGGGCTCAGGCATGCACGGTCCCATGGACCAGGCAATGCCCCCCTCACTGTCCTCCTGCCTGAAGTTCCAGGCAGATTCACTGTTCGTACTCATCATCCAGGCAGTGGGCACCTTCTTGCTGTGGGTGGGCAGTTCTTCCTCTCTGAGACCCACAAGCAGTGGCACTGGGTGATTCACCAGCATACTGGATGATTCACCAGTGCCAGGGTATCTCYATCTCCTCACCATGCCTGGGACACCAGAGCCTTGTTTCAGGGGGAATCTGTCCTCCAGCAGACCTCATGTACTGACAGGATCTGCAGCAAAATAATGGAGGGCAGATCAGTGCCACCAAGGTAGGAAACCTCTCCCCATGCTAAGCTTTGCTGGCCAAAGTGCTAGGCTGGGTGGAAAGAAGGCACAGCCCCTAAGTGTGTACTCAGGCACCCAGGAGCCATCCAAGATGACAGGGAATTGAAAGTGAGATGTAATGTTCTCACAGAGGCTCCTTGGTTCCCTCACTCCACTGGGGGTGTCCTGGTCCCAGCACACGAGGACCAGGCACTACAGGCTGTTCTCTGGAGGCTTTTGGCAATGAGAAAGCTGGGAGCTGGGACACAGCACAGCTCCCCTCTGCAGGCACCTTGGCAGGAGGTGACAGGCATTTTTGCATAGTGRGATCCACACTGAGCTGAGGTGCATGCTGAAACCAGTGCTTCTGTTTGTGTGTGTGTCCTGGTTCCAGCTGGGATAGAGTTAATTTTCTTCCTAGTAGGTGGTATAGTGCTGTGTTTTGGATTTAGTATGAGAATAATGTTGATAACACACTGATGTGTTAGTTGTTGCTAAGTAGTGTTTACACTAGTCAAGGACWTTTCAGTTCCTCATGTCCTGCCAGGTGCACAAGAAGCTGGGAGGGGGCACAGCCAGGACAGCTGACCCAAACTGACCAAAGGGATATTCCATACCATATGAAATCATGCTCAGTATATAAACTGGGGGGAGTTGCCCAGGGGGCAACAATCGCTGCTCGGGGAACAGCTGGGCATTGGTCAGCGGGTGGTGAGTGGTTGCATCGCTTGTTTTTCTTGGGTTTTGTTCTCTCTCTCTCTCATTGTTTTCCTCTTCATTACAATATTATTATTATTATTATTATTATTATTATTATTATCATTATTATTATTTCAAGTATTAAACTGTTCTTATCTAAACCCATGAGTTTTCTTACTGCTGCCCTCTGATTCTCTCTCCCATCGCACTGAGGGGACAGGGGGAGCGAGCGGCTGCATGAGGGACAAGCTCATTCCTAGAAATGGAGTGAACTGCTGTTTCCTGTCAGGAAATTGGGGCACAGGGATTCCCCCCAGCAAAGCAGTGGTGATTCCCTGTGGTGGAAGAGAGACATGAAAAGCAATGGAACAGCTTGGGGCATGGGTGGGAATCCAGTTGAACAGGAAATCTTCCCCAGTCTCTGGCTGATGGGTCTTTTTCACATGCTGAGGGTTTGGCTGATGCCCAGGTGCACAGGTAGGAAGGGATTTTCCATCTTCTGGCTATTTTGTCTAGGAGATRAAGCCAGAAGAGCAGTCATGTCTCACAACAAGGGCTCCCTTCTGCAGCAGTGTGCTTCAGAGGAGGCTGAGGGAAGAATGAGAGCAGGACAAGCCAGTCAGATACATCTTTTTAATACTCATTCCCATGCCGCAGCTAGTTTCAGCTCAGGGGAGAACCTCTCTGAATCTGCCCAAGGTTTGGATTTCTCCACCCACAGCAGCATCTGAGAGGCCTGGGTCAGTGACTCCTCTTGCTCCAGTCCTTGCTAGCCTGAAAGACACATCTCACCAAAGGCTGGAAGTCCAACCAGGATTGCCAGAAAAAACAGGACTATGTCATGCTTTCCCTTTCACAGGTTGCCYGCAGAGTTCCATGAAAGGGGGAGTTGGTGCTTGCAGTTTCCTATCTTCTCCTCCCTCTGCTGCCTCAAAGCAGCCTCCAAACCTCACTGTGGAGAGTGCAGAAAATCTCTTCAACTGCTGCTCCATACAGACCTCCTTACATCCCCACACTGCTGACCCAGAGAGGCTCTCTAGAGAGATGATAGACTGGTGCTCATCCCAAGGAAAGGAATCAAATTGCAATCTTCGCTATGCCACAGGTTTCCTAGGGCCAGGGCCAGGTTTTTCAGTACTTGGAGATTCTTACTTGAGCAGCAGCTGGGCTTTTCACAGCCCTCTGAGTCAGAAGGCATTTGAGCATCCTCTCAGGCAGACATACCTGCTGTAGAACTGCTGCCTCCAAAATCCAGGTCACATTATCAAAGGGGCCTTGAGCACCTGGAAGTTTATGTAGTAGACTAAAGAACAGATCATGCAGTCCACTGTCAGGCAACAGAAGGCTGCCGGGAGCCTTCCAGCATCTTATGTGTCTCAATGAGTCCAACCATTCTCCATCAAGGGAGGTGTCCATGATGATTTTCTCTGGCCATATATTACTCAGCTGGACATGAGGTCCTGGGAGTGGAGAAGGTCCCCTTCAAGCCCATCAATGTCCACCTTTTCTATAGGTACTATCTGGATGGAGATAGGACCAGGAATAGAAAAAAGTTCCCCAGGGACTGGCTGGACCCAGGACTCTCTTCCCAAAGGCCTCTTCCCAGCTTTGACAAAGCTCAGATCTTCAACACCTTATCTCTGCTTAGCAAGTTTCATAGTGATTGACTCCTGAGGTATGAGCTTAACTTCCTYTGAGCCCCCAAAAGTGTCTTTGCATCAAGGGTCTGGTTCAAGCATTCATTCAGTCTCCAGGACCTTACATCAACACCAAAGGTTCTGTGTTTGGGGTTGAGAAAGATATTTACAACAAGATCTTCATCTCAAAACTATTCACTGTGAGGAATGCTTGAAGTTGTTGTTAACCTCTAGTTCCCTTTCTCGTGCTGATGTTGAACTTGAACTCCTAACTTTTTGAGATTGTCCTAGCAGGAARAGAAATGCCTTGGGAGCAGATTATGAAATCGGAGGATTGTGTATCGGAGCTTGTTTACAAAGTAACCAAACAAGAAACCACTTTTTTCTTTTTTAAGGAAGAAGCTAAGGGTAACATGTCAGATGGGTCTTCTTGTTCTAACACTGCTCAGGGTTTCCATGGCTATCTTAGTGGTGCCTAGGTGACATTGCCAAGCTGATACAAAACTCCACAAGTCCTTTTGTCTTCAAGAAGAGCTAACGGCAGCAACACAGTAAAAAAAAAAAAAAAAAAAACAAAACTAAAACCAAACAAAAAAAACAAAAAACAACCAAACAACAAAAAAAAAAGGCAGGAGCAGCCCCTACCCACTGTAAGGCAGCAATGCCCAGTCTCTGCAGCAGGACTGAGGGCTGTCCATCTACCTGCAGGCAGGAGGATCTCTGCTGCCCATCTCCCTGTGCAGAGCAGAAAGGTGCTTCTCCTCACTGGGAGTAAGCGGGGCTGGCAGCTGCAGTCACTCCTTCCTGGACACTGCCAGACACTGCCACTGGTCCCATCATGATTTCTTCTCCCAATACCAATGCCAGTGCAAAGGATTTCTGTCTCCATCTTGGTGGGAGTGTGGAAGGCAATGGGGTGTGAGTGGCAGGAGAGGTATTCTGCCTGATGGGGAGCTCTATAGSTGTGTCAGTGGAGGACAGGACCTCACAGAGCTGCAGGGCTTTGGTGGACCCAATGCTGATGCTGGTGCTGATTCCAGTGCTGGGTCGACGGACAAACCACCCTGGGCCCAGGGCTGGGTGGGGCCGGGCGGGGCCGGGCGGGGCGAGGCGGCCCTGGCGGGCGGAGCGGCAGCGCCCCCTGGCGGGCCCGCCCGGGGCTGTCCCCCGCCCCCGACACACACGCCCGGCCCCGCCCGCGGCGGTTCCTGCCCGGCCGCAGCCCCGGCTCCTCTCCCCGTGTCTCCCACGGCGCAGTAATACACCGCCGCGTCCCCGCGCCGGGGCCGGGCGAGCCACAGGGCGCTGGACCGGCGGTCTGCCRCCACCGACAGCCGCCCCGGCGGCTCCYGCRGCTCTTTGGACCCTTTGTGACCGCTCACGAGGAATTCRGGGYCTCGGCACGGGAGCTGATAATACCAATGAATGAATTCAGTGGACTGTATGTCAGGGTATGAGCACATGATGTTGATGCCAGTGCTTTCGGTGGTCTCTGCCAACAGGTCCTGCTGCATCTGGGCTCTGTGTACAGTCACTGCTGAGGAGACAAAGAAGAAAATAACCTCAAAAACTGCTTTCTGCCCAGCCCTGCCTGCTGTTTCCCAGGACAAATCCCGCAGAAGAAGTCAGGAACATACAGAGATGATAAGGAGAAGAGTTCCCAGAGGATGTCAGCATCATACAGAGGAAAGGACAGAAACAGGGAGAGTTGGATGGAGAACAGACTGATGAGTTTTCTGAGGGAAGATGGGATGAGAGCAGAGGGAGAGATGGATGGGAAGACAGTCCAGGGGTCTGTGAAGAAGCCAGAGGTCACAGCAGACTTGAGGGAACTGTGGGGCCACTCCATGCCTAGCCCCAGTCCTGGCCCCATGCAGCCCCCAGCCTGGCCCCTCATGTCTGCCCCCAGCCCTGCACACTCAGGAGCACCACAGCCAGCCCCACCAGACCTGTGCCCCAGCACTGCCACATCCTACCACTCTGCCACCTACACCTCACTGCCCCCTGCCAGCCCTGGGTCTCTTCTTTGGCTGTGGTGCCTTCTTTCTACCAYGTTCTCTCCTCTGGTGCTACCAGCTCCACTCTGGGGCTGTGCCCTGCATCGGTGCCACATAGGATCTCACTTGGTCCTGAGCCCTGGCAGGGCATGGAGGAGAGGCAAGAGTGGTGGGARTGGAGCGCTCGGCAGGGCTGTGGCCAATGGAGGCAGAGGGCTCAGGGCAGGACAGAACTGGGATGGGACAGGGAGCACRGGGCTGCTGAGCCATGGTCCCCCTGCACTGCCAGGCACAGGCAGGACTGGGATGAGTTGCCATCGTGGGGGCACCCGGCACTACTGGATTGCAGGAACAGGTGCTGCTGCCCGGGGACACASCACCCCAAAACCGCACACTGACCCTCCACCCCAGAGCCTCACAGGCTGATGCTAACCTTGGAGCCTGTATCGCCAGCCAAGTGGCCCGTGAAAGGCCAGCAGCAGCCCCAGAAACAGAGGCTGGGAGCGCGGAGCGAGCAGGAGCCACAGCTCAGCCCTGGGGCTTGAAGGCAGTGCGACCAGAGGGACCAGCAGGAGCGGAGCTGCCTGGAGCAGCACTGGGTGTATGGGAGTGTGGGCGGGGGTTACCCACAGCACAGGCACCTTGGCCACGGGGATCTCAGTGCCCTGAAAGCAGCCAAAGTGGAGTGCGGATGACAGCAATAGGGCATGGCAGGAATTTTTTGAAGTGAAGTGCTTGGTTATTTTCTTGAAATATCTCATTGGAAAATTGGACATTTAAAACTACATCTGGAAGTAAAGGACACCAGGTTCTGCTGGATGCTCTCATTCATCAATAGAAAAGGAAAAGTAAGCTATCAGGTGAAGTCTCCAGGGGGTGCAAAGCAGGTGTTGACTGTCAAGCAAAAGTGCGGGAAGAACCAGGTGCTGAAGGGCAGTTCTCGGGGCAAGGAGGGCGAGCAGGGGAGGAGATTGTGGGAGCATGGGAGGTGGAACAAGTAAAGGGGGAGAAGCTGAACATATGAGGAGAAATCAGTGCTGCTGGGAGAGATGTGGTCTGGAAGAGAAACAGCACCTTTCTGGAGTAAGATGGATCCTTCCTTCCTATCAAACACAAGAACCAAATCCAGCCCTCCTTCCCAGCACGTTCTGGGACAGCTTGTCTCCCCAGCTTGCATCATGACTCACAAGTCCATGATCGTCCCTCCTCTTCCTCAGTCTATAGGTGTGTCTCATGTAGAGGGAAAATACCTACTGACTCTGGCCTAGCCCCCTCCCGCAAGACAACCTCCTGAGGTCAGCTTTCATCTCCTGATTCTTCAGTGTGAACATGAGGGAATTCAACAGGGGCATCTTTGTGGTGCAGAAGTCAGCAGCCAACTCTGTCCTCAGGGACATGAGACCACAGGCATGTAATAGCTGGCCACACAGGCCTAAGATGAGAGCTCAGGGGAGTGAGGCATGGACACTACCTGCACACAGGGAGGGAACTGCTTTTAGGGGCCCTGTGTCAGAATGACAGGGATTTCTACTCACTAGCACGTGCCTTTGCAGGTGAACAGCAGCTCCTTGGCCACATTCAGAGCCAATGGAAGGGCATGTAGCTCTGATAACCAGAGCTCAGCACATTTTCCAATTTTCAAATGGTATTTTCTGGTGAGTCTGCAGAACTTTTACCAACTTACAGAACAAGCCAGACCATATACCCACAATGGGTAGCAATGCAATCCAATGCACCACTCTGCTGCTATCACTGGCCTTCACAGCTCAGAAAGTGCTAGAAGAACTAAACTTCCCTTGGCAGGTAGGGGAAAGAAACCTGACTTCTCTATCAGTTCACCTTAGAAGAAAGACTGAAATGATGTGGTTCAGCTGTCATCAACTGGACTGGTTTGACTTCATGCAAATGGCACTTACAGTTTCACAAATTAAGCAGTGAAACAATGAGGCCACTGGGAGGGGACTGATGGACTGTGAGCACTGTACCCTGACGTGATGACAGTGCAACCTGGACCACCAGGACATTCTAACTGGAGAGTCAACTTCTCAAAGGAATTTCAGTCACAGAAAGGACTGGGATCCAACAGTTCTTAGATCTCAGTAAGTATGAGCTTAATTTCTCAAAAACATATTMTTTTT
The DNA here is from genome assembly GCA_030449065.1 of Oceanodroma leucorhoa. Classification (NCBI taxonomy): domain Eukaryota; kingdom Metazoa; phylum Chordata; class Aves; order Procellariiformes; genus Oceanodroma; species Oceanodroma leucorhoa. The sequence goes on along the minus strand of JASVER010000319.1, from coordinate 38,130 downwards.
TTCTATTGCTTCTCTAGCCTTACAAGACAGAATACTTCATACTAAGTTAAGATTTTAAGTTGGGGGGGGGAGGGGGTGTCAATACACTAATATCAAGGGACTATCACCAGAGAGTCCTCCACAGTCATAGACAATGTCTATTCTGTTCCCTGAGCCTACACCAAATGCCACCAGGAATTGAAATGGATATGTTTCCACAGGAGGCAACACAATGCTAAAATCATAGAATGATAGAATCATAGAACAGTTTCGGTTGGAAAGGATGCTTACTGTAGTTAGTGTTTGGGTCCCTAGCTCAATCATGGTGTCCCCACATGTGGTTTGGATCTCTGTCTCAACCATTGTGTTCTAAAACATAGTTTGGATCCCTGGCTCAATCATGGCATTCTCAGAGGTGGTTTGGGTCTCTGTCTTAACCACAGTCCTCTGATAGCACTGAATTGTGGCTTGATAGGCACAGGTCAAGCCCCAATACAGTGCTGAAAGCTGCTGGTTTTCACTGGGGTAAGCAAAGCACCCTTCTATCAGATGGTGTGTCAATTTACCAGGATTGCTAGCCTGTTCTAGTRTAAAATCCTAGGTTATGGGAGGTGATAACCACCCTAGGCACTTGCCCAAATCCTTCCACACACCGTGCCACCCAGGGACTGGCCACCTCAGGGCATGTTTCACTGTTGTCTCACCCAAAAGTTGTCTCCTCTTACACCAGGATGACACTGGATTCCACAAACCTGACAAAAAGCCAACAGTGTTAATTAGTACAGCTGTTAACTAAACAGCTCACTTAAGGGTGAACAAGGACCTTGGGAGCCTGGAAAACAAAACAACCCACATCAGTCCCAGATGGGAAGAGGGAGGTGTATTTCCTCATCCTCTCCACTAGACAGCTCCCTGTTGTGGTTTAACCCCAGCCAGCAACTAAACACCACACAGCCGCTCGCTTACCCCCCCACTCCGGTAGGATGGGGGAGAGAATCGGGAGGGCACACGAAGGAAAACCCACGGATTGAGATAAAAACAGTTTAATAATGGAAATAAAACAAAGTAGAACAGTCATAACAACGATAACAACAACAATAACAGAATATACAAAACAGGCGATACACAACACAACTGCTCACCCCCCCACATGTCCCGAACAAACCACGCGTGACGAACCCCCCATAGCCCCCCTGTCCCCCGGTTTTTATACTGAGCATGATGTCACATGGTATAGAATACCCCACTGGCCATCTGGGTCAACCTCCCCAGCTATGCTCTCCCTCAGCTCCCCCTGCACCTGGCAGAGCATGGGAGGTTGAAAAGTCCTTGGTGCAAGCACCACCCAGCAACAACCAAAGCATCAATGGGCCATCAACATTCCTTTCACCGCCAAACCCAAAACACAGCACCCCCTCCAGCTACTGGGAAGAGAGTTAACTCTGTCCCAGCCGGAACCAGGACACTCCCCCAGCACAGTAACGGCCCCAATGCCAAGGCAAAGCGCATAGCCTTTTGTTCTATTAACAAGTTCCCAAGCTCAACCAAATAAAGAGATAAGCAGTGCAGCAAGCAAACTCCCTGACCTGCACAGAAGTCTGCCAAATAATTACTATAGCTATAGCACGCTCAATTCAAAACTGCCATTGTTTCAAGGCCCACATTGAGCACCAAAAACTATGTTGAGTTGACCTTGTCTGGCCACCAGGTGCCTACCAAGCTGCTCTCTTAGTCCACTTCCTCAAGTGGGACAGGGAGAGAAAATAAGATTATAAACTCGTGGGTCAAGATAAAGGCAGTTTAATGAAGAAAAGCAAAGGCTGCACAGAGAAGCAAAGCAAAGCAAAAAAATTTATTCTCTACTTCCCATCAGCAGGCGATGTCCAGCAATTCCTGGGTAGCAGGGCCAGAGTTTGTGTAGCAGTTGCTTCGGAAGACAAATGCTTTAATAACAAATGCCCCAATAACAAATGCCCCCGCAATCCTCCTCCTTTCTCTTGCATTTTATTGCTAAGCATGACTTCATATGGTATGGAATATCCTTTTGGTCAGTCTGTGTCTGCTCTTCTGGCTATGTCCCCTCCCAAACTCTTGCCMACACCCATCCTACTGGCCTTTTGGAGAAGGAGTTGGAGACACAGCTTTGCTGCTGTGCAAGCACTGCTCAGCAGTAGTCAAAACATTAGTGTGTTATCAGCACCATTCTAGCTACAAATACGAAGCACAGCGGTATGAGGGCTAATATGGGGAAAGTTAACTCCATTCCAGAGAGACCCAGTACCTGTGTGCTCACATGCGAGTAAATGTTTGCATTTGTGCAGGCACATTGTTTGTGTTTTCACCTACATATGTGTATGAGATGTGCACACGTATCTACGTACACATGCTTGTAACAATACATACATGAGTCTAAATAACCATGTATGTATGTTCACCCTTTGTGTGTGCATGTGAGCATGTTTTTACATGAATATGTGTGTATGTGGCTGTGAAATTCCTTCCATTTGCTAGTGATGTCAATAGGTGAGATCACGATGAAAACAAGGGGTCCAACTGAAACCTTCAGAACCTGCTGCTTTGTAGTGCTCATGGAAAGAGCAGTAGAGAGTGCCATGAGCAGCACATTCCCTCGTGATGAGGGACACACGAGAACACACAAATACACATGATCATGCAGATCTGCATGGAGTCATGCACAGCTTTGTGCACCCACATGCTTTCACAGAGATCCACATGCACAAGTGTCCATACAAGCAAGCACACATGCATCCACACAAGTTAACTGTGGACTTAAGTGAGGAGATGCTGGATCCCACCACAACAGGAAAGGTCTGGAGCACCTTGGGGCAGAATAAAGCTCCAGACATATCAATACTCTATGCTGAGAACTCCCAGACACTTCCCAGAATGGGCAGGGGGCCAAACAGGCTGGCAATATTCTTAAATTAAATCCCAGCCACACAGCGCACTCACCTGAGGAAGCGACAACAAATGCCTGTCTGGCAAGTTGGGCGGGAGCAAATTGGGAGGGAGAGATGGAGGAAGAAAGAAGGGTGTAACATGCCCTCTCACACAGAAACCTTTGGGTGTCCGGCTGAGGATTGCACAGGTGCAAGTAGCTGGGCCCAGGCCAACATCACCTGTTTACATGGGACCTTTCTGGCACTTGGTCCACATCTTCTGCCTCTATGAACACACTCCTGATCTTGAAATCCTTGTGCCTGTCATTCCAGCACACCATGGGGGCTGTGGCCTATCCAGTTTCTGCAGCCTCCTAAACGTGTTAGTGAAGGCTCTGGCACATGATGACCCTTCACCATTCCCAGAGGAAAGGTAGAGTGGGACATGCTGAGTAGGCCCCTTTCAGGACCTGTACCTTGGAGCTAAGGAAGGTTTCTCCAGAGCCAGTGGCCATGAGGCTCTGCCTTGCTTTGTCTCTCCTGAGAAATGTCCTCACAGCCTCAGAACATGTCCTGCCCATGTGGACCCTGACCAGTGCTGGGCTCTGGTGAGGACCCTGAGGCCTTTAGAGGGCAGCATCCCCACAGGCTCTTGGGGAAGGATGTCCCTCTTGCTCTGCATCAAGTTGTGCTGGGGAGGTGGCTCAGACAGAAGATGATCTTCAAGGATGCCACATTTTCCTGTATAGTGGGAGAGGAAAGGGAGAGAGTTGCATTGCAGAAAGAGAGGATGGGGTGTTCCCTACATGTCCCAGGTGTAGCCAGAAGCTTTCCAAATTATTGTTTTCACCAGCAGAAGACATTAGAGGATGTAATCTACCTGAGGAAGGGGAGCTCCTGAACTGCTTGCAGGAAATTGTTGGGCATGCTGACATGCATCCACCCAAAGTCCTGCTCAAGGATCCCTGCAGTGGGGACTCAACACTTGCTGTGACTCATCACACCTTTCAGCTCCTCACAAGCAAAACTGAAGGGGGAAGAAAGGAAAACCTGCTGAGAGGGGAGGTAACTACATTAAGACGGACGTGAAATGACACGCTGATAATGCTGATAAAAAATTTCCACCTGCTAATTAGCAATTTTTTGCATGTTGAAGAGAGTGTATTTGTCAGTAATTAATGCTGGAAGTAATGTTATCAGCTCAGTTTCATTTCTATTTCCTCACCTCAGCATTTGCAGCTTGTGACAAGTCGGGCTTGTCCCAGACTCACAACCCACTGTTGCAGCATGACTTCCTGCACAGGAGCTCTGGCTGGTTCCAGACACCCACCTCTTTCTCTAAAGAGTTTACATTCACCAGAGAGCTGCAGGGTTTCATGTATTCATTTCTTTGTTTCTTTATTTTCTGCAGACTTGAGGAACACTTGAGTCCTTGTCAAGAGGAGCTGTTCTACATGTCTTGTTTTTTCCTTACATGTAGATGTGGTCTGGCTGAATGCCTGGAACTGACCTGGTAGCTTCAACTCCAACGCAGTTTCTTTCTTTCCTTCAGGTGGTAACAACCCCTGAAACCTGTCAAAACACCTCAGTTAGGCTCAGCCAGGCAGGGCTGACCAGTGCCTCTTTTCGCCTTGTAACAGTGGGCATTCAGCAGCTTGCTAACAGTGCCCAGAGGGGCTGGGAGCTGGCCTTAGAACTCCTCGTTCCCAGCAGGGTTTTCTCTACTGTTCCTCGCGAGGGCAGAAGAGCAGGACAATGCTGTCCCAGCCAGATAACCAGGGTCAATCCTCTCTCCCCAGCCAGCATAAAGTCCATGGCCCACACCTTGGACCATGGGTGGCTGCACCAGTGTAGGAGCAAAGCCAGCTAATCCTGGGAGAACTGATGAGATGGCATTTGGAATATTCCACCCTCTTTCCAACCACACACTCTGAGTTCTCCACACAAGGTTTTGAACTATGGCAAACAGACACCATGGGTTTGTGTTATTAGCTCTTCCCAATGAGCCCTGGGGATGATTCACCTTGCAAGGACATAGTCAGTTAAGCAATTCAGAAATGAATGCACTCTGAAATTACCATGTACATAACGAGTTGCCGTAGGAGCCTGACATTTTGTGACAGCAAATGTTTGTCAGAGCTCTGTAAGGTCATCTTTACTCTGATTTACCACCTGTTCCTCAAGCAAAGCAGAATCAGACCTTCATCTGGGATAAACTGGTTACCATAATTTACAACAGTGGGGGTATTTTGGCCCTCTGATGCCAACAGAGWCAATTAATTTACCCTGCTACTGCTTGGACCCCCTGCTTTTGTCTAGGCAGTCATTTTCTGTAGGCATGACAAAGATGTGCCAAAGCAGAATAAGACATTGCTTTCTATAGAATTGCAAACTGAAGAAAGTTTACATTCCTGAGAACCGGAGGAGGAGGAAACTACACATTGTGGATCCAGCTCTATTGTTTGATCCCACATCTAGGCAAAGCCTAGAACCCCACAGTCTAGAGAACACTGGAGGACTACAGTTTGGACTCCTGGGTTTTCGGTAGGGAGGGATGGCTGTTGAGCTCCAGTTCAAAGGGTTGGACTTAGGGTTTATGTCTGGAGGAAGGGTGTGGCCTGGTGGTTAGAGCAAGTGGTGCTGGGAGTCACAGTGCCTTCCCAAATCTCACAAGGAAGAGTGAGGTCTACTGTGCATAGACCCCCACACCCCCATTCCTCTAGGCTTTCCTGAAATGTATGATCCAACATTTAGAGAAACAGAGCTCAAAAGTGAAGACTTCTATGTTGCCTTCCCTTATTCAGGGGCAAGCAAGCAGTGCCCTACAACAAGAGGAGGACAGACGTTCAGGCCCAGGAATAGTTCCATGGGAAGACTGAATCCCTTACCTAGTGTGGAAAAAATCACCTCCCACCAATTATTCCACAAGCAGAGCACAGGCCCCTAACACTTTCAAAGATCATCCAGTTACTCCAGCACAACTCAAGCCTAACAGAGCATTTCTGCCTCTCAGGGGGAAGCAGGTCATTAACCACAAAACCCACAGTACCTCAAGAAGCGAAAAGGCTCCTGACCCCATAGGAAATGAGTCAAGCCTTAGGGGGACAAATCTTCTGGTGAGCAGTCTCTCCCTTCCTGCCCTGGGATCTGGACAGGGGGAACAAGTGACCAGCAATTTTCTCTGCTCTTAGGAAGTCATTGTGGAAGATGAGCCATCCATGGCAGGAGATAACACAAGAAAGCTTGCCCATGGCCATGTGGAAGATGGTCCTGGAGCTCCCTGCAGCCACAATGTTTTTCCAGCTCCAGCCCCAACTGTGGTCAAAAAGACACAAAAGGCATGAGCACGTTGACTGAGCTCATGTCTTCTGTCTGCACTTCTCACTGACTGTTCAGTCTTGGAAAAGTCTTCCTCTAAAACCTCAAGCAATTCTAAGTGATTGCATTTGCTTTACAGGAGGTTATGAACATAAAGGGACAGGGAAAGATTCATCCCATGAACAGAACCAGAATCAGATGTGCAAGGGACAGAAAAATGCATTCTAGCATTAGCTAGTAGTGCCCACGTATTGTGACATATTCACTATTTGGTCTCTCACATGCTCTTTTCTCATGAAACCCCGAACCCTCTCTCACACGTCTTTGGGTTTTTACTGGGCATGAATAGAAGGAGAATCATTCTCCTACTGGGACCCACACCACAATTTTCTAACCCTGTTTTTGTGTGCAAATGAAGCCACTCACTCACCTTCCAGTTTCCCACAGAAACAGACAATTTCTTTTCTCCAGATGCCTCAATGTCTTTGCCTCCCTCTGATTCTCTTTCTCCTGTCTCTCCTTCTGACCCAAGCCACTCCCACCTTGGCACAAAGACTGAGCTTTGTGTGTGTCACCTCAGAAGACCTTACTGCAAACACCTGCATGTTTACTCCTTCAGGAAAGAAAATCCAGCTAACTACTCCTTTTGGGCACCATGACTGCTTTTGTCACCTTCCACCACAGCTGCTCTCCAGGGCCACCAAAGAGAAATTGCCAAAAGCACTGTGCGCAGAGGAAAAAAACTAGTCCACAGATATGGGAATCTCCCAGGACTTCATGAACAGAGGGGCTCCACTTCCTGCAACACTGGTGATTCTCCAGTACTGGAGAAGAGATATTACAAGGAGTAGAACAGCTCACAGTGGTGGAGGGAGTGCAGGGTGTGAGAGGGGGAGATTAAACAGAGTACCTTCTCCTTTGTGTAGCTGATGCATGATGCTAACAGTCCCGATGTGTTTTTTCTGCTCAGCTGGCCTTCAGCTCCTGGCAAGGAGGCTTTCTTTCCACTGGTCTTTCTGACATCCAGACATGATGACATTCAAAAAGTCCAAAAGTCATCAATCATTTCCTTTATGAAAAAGACTCCTGTCTTGCCCTCTCCTGCACTGACACACAGTGCTCTGTCTACCTCACTTGTATGCAGTCTGGTACAGCTCCACCATGTTCCTTTATATCAAGCTGTCAGTGCAGAACTTCCTGGACCTACACAAATTTGTAAACACCTTTAACATGATTTTAACTCTTTTGTTGAAACCCTTCTTTTACAAACTCAGAAACAAGAAAATTAAGCAAAAACTCTGGGGAGGATTTCCTAGAAGAAGTAAAGTAGCTTTTCAAAGTGCCTCAGTGTGAGCAAACATAATAATTCCCTCCTAACTTCTGCCCCCCAAAAGTTCCTCAAAACAGTGTAAATTCATCTGAGCATCACTGTTGGAGAGAAAGCGCCATGTCCACAGCAAACTCCTCTCACTCACCTTACAGCCGTATTATTTCAGGTTAAACCTAAATGCTCCCATACCCCTTTGGTCATTATAGGATGATGTACGATGCCTCCACTTGTGACTGATCAAAGAAACCCTACCATGGAAAAAGGCTCAAAGAAGATAGATAGTCAAGGGTGATGTGCTCCTGAAGCTCAGAAGAGAAAGTAGGAAGTGACAATAGCACTGAGGGAAACTGAACTTCTCTCAACAGAAAGGGGACCATAAGGTGGCCTTTGTTTAAGGTAAAGTGCTACATCAGTTGAGTCGGTCAACTGGTTAGGTAAATGGCCTTCCCTAAAATAATGAATAGAAAGTAGTATCTGTCTGAACCAGCCAGCATGGAGGAAGTGTGTATGTGGCTCAGCCCAACATAGAGTATAAAAAATGAACAATCAGACAAATGAACTTTGAAGAGAGCAATGAACTTGAACTGGCTTCAACCCATGCATTTGTTCCCTGCAACTGGGACACCAAGCATCATGATGGTGAGTGTGTAGGGACTGGTAAAGGAATCACATTTGTATTGTAATCCAATTGTATATTGCAATTGATATATTGTGCTTGTGTTGTGATTTCAGTACATTGCTGTATCACTTTGCTAAATCAAGATGCCATGTAACATCAAATATTTTCAGATAAGTAAATATGGTATTAAGCATTAAACCCTCTTGTGTGGAATTTCTGGAAGAACCTGGTCAGAGAGTATTGGACTATGACAGTAAGTAATGAGAAATCCCACCCAGCTGTCTGCCAGAGCTGGAGATGGTATCCCCTGGAGGTTTGTATTTCAATTTGTGAAGTGCTTAATTTTGTAAGAAAGAGATTAATGTAAATCTCTGACAGAACTTCTAACAGGTGGCTTAATGCTTTACAGAAATGGACACATGTATTTCTTCTTTTAATTTGATATTTTCTGTGTGCATCTGTGCCTCATTCTTGTGGCTATCTCATTGGCTTTTACCCTGATTCAAGATATATTTGACCATGGCTAGTATCTCTACCAGCAGCCATTATGCCTCACATAAGACTGTCAACAAAGTTGACATTTGCCTTCCCTTCCCCTTGTTTCCAAATATATTTATTAACTTATAATTAAAAATACTCAAAATACTATGCTCCATACTAGATGAGTCAGGGCCCTTCCACACGTAAAATGCAGCACCTATCATTAGCAGTCCATCATTCAACCGTCCATTGGCTTGGCTGTAGAAACACTTCAAGGCATTTGGCAAAGTCACAAAAGAAGGAATTTCTCTCCCCAGATGCAGACCTCTGAAATGGTAGATGGGTAACAAGTCATTCTTTACATTCAGTGGGAGGAGATTAGCTCTTAGAAAGAGCAGTTGATTTCACCATTCTTAGGAATTTTATTTTGGAACAAGATGAATCATGCTTTCAAAGTTCTTCCCTCTGTGCAGGGATGATAAAGGGAGTCCAGGTGAGCATCTCACATGGAGACATCACCATGGCAGATGAAAAAAAAAAGCAGTATAGGTTTTATTTCACCTAACCATAGAGGTCTCCAAGTGAGACTCTTGAGTCTGAACTGATTGTCTGCTCCTGCTTTCTAGAAGCAACAGTACTTCTGGAGATGATTCAGGTATGTCCTCTGTACATCTGTTCTGGAATGGGAGAAGTCTCTCTGTAAACATACCAATTTTCATGCACATGTACTGACCTATGCATGTTCTGAATACTCCAGGGCACCTACGTATCAACAGCAATATGGGGCGATTAAACCAAGCCTCCCAGATGAATCCTATCCTTCCTGTTCTTGCTTCTTGCAGAGAACATCTGTAAAAGTTGGTTTTACCTTCTCAGCCCCTCTGAAAGACTGAAACAGGGAGAAGTAATAGAGTAGTCCAGGCTGTCTTAAATGAACTGGGTAATGTTTACTGTGGAACAGACTCAAATCGATGGATGGGGTCCACTTGAAGAGTCAGCACCCTCTAGCTGAGCAAGTCAGTGGGCAAGAGTGGGCAGAAACCCACCCTTTCTTTGAGATTCATCTCACCCATCCTGAAGAGTCAGGGCACAAAAGTCCATTTGCACTGGCCACCCCTTCTTGCCTTGCCAGCCAGTGGAGAGATAAACCAGTCAAGGCATGGTGGACTTCTCATTTTGAAAAGATGATTCAAAGCTGTGGGGCTCAGCTCAGTTCAGCCCTGATGGGTCTAGCCCCTAAGCACCAAAGTGAGGTTTGGGTGGCCTCTCTCCTCTGAGGACAGAGCCTGGTACCCCCAAAGCTGTCCCACCTTACAGGTCACCGTGGACTGGAAGAAATGCCTGCTGCTTGTTTCTTTTTCTGCCCACTGAGCATTGGTAGACATGGGAAATATGACTGTCATGAGCTACAGCTGCCTGATTCTAAGGGAGTTATTTCCAATGTAGTCTTCTGTAGGCTGAATTGCCACAGAGGTGTGGGGAGGGGTAGCCCTTGCTGGAGTTGTTGACACACTTTCCATCAGCTCAGAACTTCCTTCCCCCAGGGACTAGTTACACAGTGCTCACTCCCTGCAGTCCCAAGGGGAGAGGAGATGCAGCAAGACCCTTCAGGAGGTTGATTCCTTCTATAAGCAGCAGGAGATTTTTCAGAGAGGGTACATTCAGGTACTGTTGATGACTCAGCAGGAACTGCTGGAAGCAGAGTACAGGAGTGTAGCTCCTGTGTGGCAGGAGTTAGGGTCTGAAGAGATAAAGGGACAGGAAGAAATTGAGTGTGAGATCCAGCCCTTGAGTTTTGTTCGCAGGTACCATCAGAGAAGTCAGTGCTTCATGCTGAGGGTTACAGGTAGGTGCTGCATTTGTACAGGCAAATTTGTTGTTACTTAGCTCATGGGAGTTTGCGTGGTGTCAATTATACAAGACCAGTGCCTCTGTCTTGTCCTTTCCTGGGTGTCTTCCTTCCTGAGCTCACTCCTTCCTCCAGATACTGCCTCTGTGCAACTTGGCATTGCTGAGCTCTCAGGCAGTGAAGCTGTCACTGTTCACTACTGTGCCGCTGCTGTGTGGGAGCCAGCTTGGGGGCACTCCCATACCTCAGCTGGGCTGTAGGAAGGGTCTGGGCAGGTGTGTGGACCCAGGGTGCCTGCACATGTCATTTCATCTCGCACAGTGAAATTCCACTTATCTTTATCTCTGTCTCTCTCTGTCACTTTTGTCTCAGGGATCAGTCTCCCATCTTCAGCTTTCTCACATTAGACCCTACACTGCTTTCCAGGTACAGCACTGATTTTGGGGCCCTCTCTCCACAGGAGTACCTCACAGAACAGCTCTTCCCAGCCCAGGAGAGGGCTGTCATGGAGTTCGTGTGATTGCCTATTTTGAGGTGCCAGTCCTTCCCAGCAACTGTCTGTTCTGTGTAGGTGAGTGCCATGAGTGCCTCCAATTCACTGTAAAGTCATAAGATGGGAAACCACAGGCACATCAGTGTGTCCCTCCCCAGTTTTGCAGAAATGCGAGAAGGAGGATTGGGCAGAGGGCTTTGTTTCTCAGCATGGGGCTTCCCTGAGCACATACACAAATGCCTACTGGGTGTTTACCTCCATCACATACTAGATACTGCTCCTGCCCCATCTCAGCTCCCACTTGCCATCTCTTTCCCTATCAGAGTAGAGCGCTCTGAGAGCACATCTTGAAGTGTGGAGCTGCAGGTGATGTGCTGCACTGCTGCAGAAAGGCAGCCCAAATGCACTCAGAGACTGCAGCTTAAGAGGAAAAGATATGAAGCACATGATCTTCGTGATCTTCTCTGACCTATTTCCTTCCTTCTAGAAGAGTCTTGCGTCTTCATATTGCCTCATTGATTCAGATGTCCCTTTCCTTGTATTCACCTTTCCTTTCCTTTCCTTTCCTTTCCTTTCCTTTCCTTTCCTTTCCTTTCCTTTCCTTTCCTTTCCTTTCCTTTCCTTTTCTTTCCTTTCTTTTCTTTTCCTTTTTCTTACAGAGAATATGAAAACTCTCAGGTGTGTGTGAACGTCCATGCTTTCTCTAGAAGAAGCTGCCTTCACAATTCCTTTGTGAAACAAGACATCAACAAGAGCTCTATCTGGCAGCTCTCCTGCCAGGCAAGTGGAAAAAAAGAAAAATCTACAACACAGCATGGAGAGAGGGGAATGGGACAACCAGACATTGCTGGTGGAGTTCCTCTTGCTGGGACTGGGGAATGCCCGTGAGCTCCAGACACCTCTCTTTCTCCTCTGTCTGACCATATACACAGTGACCATGGTTGGGAACATCCTCATCATTGTGCTGGTGGTCACAGACCTGCATCTCCACACACCCATGTACTTCTTCCTGGTGAATCTGTCCAGCCTAGAGACCTGCTACAGCTCCACCATCCTGCCCAGGCTACTAGCCAGCTTCCTGACTGGTGACAGGACCATCTCTGTGCAGGGATGTATGGCACAGTTTTTCTTCTTTGGCACTTTTGCAACTTCCGAGTGTTACCTGCTGGCTGCCATGTCCTATGATCGRTATCTGGCCATATGTCAACCCCTGCTTTATGCAAGCCTTATGAACTGGAAAGTATGTCTCCAACTGGTGGCTGGATCATGGGTTGTGGGACTGCTAATTTCTACAGGAATCACATCTTTCATATCTCACCAAAGGTTCTGTGGCCCCAGTGCAATTGACCATTTCTTCTGTGAAGAAGCTCCATTGCTAGAACTCTCCTGCAGTGACACTGGGATGATCAGAATTCTTACTATCATACTATCTTTCCCGGATGTAGTTTTCCCATTTCTGTTCACTCTGGCATCCTATGTCTGCATCATAGCTGCCATCCTGAGGATCCCATCCAGTCTGGGGAAGCACAAGGCCTTTCCACCTGCTCCTCTCACCTCACTATGGTCATCATTTTTTATGGGACCCTCATCATTGTCTACATGCTGCCCAGAACAACGCCATTGAGACAGCTCAACAAAATGTTCTCCTTTTTTTACACAGTCCTCACACCTCTCATCAATCCACTCATCTACAGTCTGAGGAACAGAGAGTTCAAGGGGGCACTGGGGAGGGTGCTCAGGAGGGCTGCTGCCTGCACTGACAGCTCCAACTAGGTGTGGATTTCAGGGCACAAATCTGGTTCTCCTGCAAAAGAGAGAACTGACAAAGAGAACATGGGAAGGAATGTGCTCCCAGGAGTACCTCTGCAAGTGTCTGGCTTTCACCTAGGATGTGCAATGGCAAGAGTGTCCTGGTTTTGGCTGGGACAGAGTTAAATTTCTTCCTAGTGCTGTGTTTTGGATTTAGTATGAGAATAATGTTGATTACACACTGATGTTTTTAGTTGTTGCTAAGTAGTCTACTAGTCAAGGACTTTTCAGCTTCCCATGCTCTGCCAAGTGCACAAGAAGTTGGGAGGGAGCATAGCCAGGACAGCTGACCCAACTGGCCAACGGGGTATTCCAAACCATATGACATCATGCTCAGTATATAAATAGGAGGCGTGATGCAGGAGGTAGCGGTCGTTGCTTGGGTATCGGTTGGCGGGTGGTGAGCAATTGCATTGTGCATCACTCATTTTTATATTCTACCATTATTATTATTAGTATTATTATCATTATCATTGTTATTATTATTTTCCCTTCCTTTTCTGTTCTATTAAATTGTCTTTATCTCAGTCCACGAATTTTACTTTTTTTTTTTCTGATTCTCTCCCCCATCCCACTGTGTGCGGGGGGGAGTGAGCGAGCATCTGCGTGGTGTTTGGCTGCCTGCCGGGTTAAACCACAACAAAGAGGCAGAGCAAGAAGAGGGCCTTAGGGAAACACATGCCCAACTGAGAAGAGAAGGTAATATATTTCTATGGCTTGCTTTTTCCTTAGAGGCAGTGAAATGGTTGGGGTTGAAACCAAATGCTGAACTTCTCTTTATCAGGGAAGTGAATAAAGCAATCTGGGTTGAAATGTGACCTTGGTCTTGGGGCAAGTGTGGCACCGTTTTTTCTGACTGTGTGATCCTGGAGTGGGAACTGTCTTCCTTTAGCCATGCACATTTCTGGTGAGAAAGTAATTCAGACCATGACCCTGGTGTCTCTTTTATTCAGTGGAGATCCTTGGCTCAACACAGCTGCTCACATGCCTGCTGGTACCTCCTTTGATGTGAGATGTCACTGAGTACCCCACACATCCAGGTGTTCCTGTCAGGAAGATCTAGGGACATGATGTGGTGGCCTGTGTGGATATGGGGAGCAAACGGACGCAGGAAGGAAGGTGAAGGTATCTGAGAAGGCCCCTAGCCCTAACTGTGGCCAGCAGCATTGTTACATCAGAGACTCCAGGGGAAACAGGTCTGTCATAAACCCACCTTGAGATCAGTGCTAAACACAGGTCACACACAGTATGCCTTCTGAGCACCTCATTCTTTCTACAGTGTGTCCTGAGAGTATGGGGGAATCAGGTGGAGTGGAGAAGGCCCCTCCACTGTTGTGACACTCGTAAATCTCTGTTTCACCATTTATTTATTAATGGGTGAGTTGGTGTTGGATGGTAAGAGGTTTAGTTTTCATAGGAAGCATTTGAGAAGTATTTAAGACGCTTTAGACCTATCCTAAGATATGACCAGTTTTTAAATAAGGTAAAAAATTGACCTTACATCCCATCTGCTTCCCTGGACTTGTGTAGGCCCAATTTGGTTGTGTGCCACCTATCTTAATCTTTTTCTCTGTGGGTAATGCTTCGCTTATGCAGATTCTGCCCTGAGCTCAGGAATGTGGTAAAATCAATGTCTCTGTATTCCTCCTGGTTAGCCCATCTGCTGACAAGTAGGTCCCTGAACCACATGAAGTCTGCTCTCATGGTTCTGATGTTACTATTTGTCTTACTTCTCTCAGGRTCTTAAACTCCACCATCTCATGTTCACTGCAGCCAAAGCTGCCCTCAGACTTCATACCCTCACCCATTTCTTCCTTTTAGGTGAGCAACTGGTAGAGCAGATAATTTAACCCAGCCAGTGATCAGTGGATCACCTGTGTTAAAAAAAATGTTTTTAATACACTGCAGATATCACCTGAGTTGCTTGTGATCCACTGTGTTGCCCTTTCAGCAGATATCAGGGGGAGCAGGGAGAGTCACCCAGGAGAATGAGGACCTGTGATTGTGAGGCTTCCTCTAGCAGGCTGCAGAAGCTTTTGTCTACTTCCTCTCCTTGATCAGGTGGCTTGTGGTAGGTGTCCAGCATGACATCACCATGTTGATCTGTCCTCCAAGCCTTTCCCAGAAGCTCTTGACTGTTTCTGCAGTTCTATGAAGGGAAAACCCCACACATTTGAGCCACTGCCAAGTTTCCCAACATTCTCAACATTTCCAACATTTCCAAAAGACTAGAAGTGTCAAACATCTGGCTGTGAAGACTGTGCTATCTCCAGAGCTGAAAATAAGTAGATGGCAAATATGGATGTCTAAATACAGAAATATTAAGGTTTAATTTATCCTACCTCATTTTAGATGTCAGAGCATCTATCACAGTTAAGGTCTGAATCATAACAATCTAAATAATGATCTGAGCTGTGCATCAGGCAGCTAATCTGGTGYCCTTACTCAGGTCACTGGGAGAGATATTGTAGGTGATGCAGAGGTAGTGATCAGGTGTAGAAGGTGATGGATCACCCATGGAAAATTCTGCTTTCTTTGCATGGGTGAAGGAAAGAACTGAGATGAATGCCTTTGATACACCACAGGTAGCTTTACTATCTCAGTGGAGACATCTGCAAGGAATCAGTCTCATAAACATCCCTTTCGTGTTATAAAAGAGCAAAAACAGTGTCCCAGAATGTAGCTTGTCTGAGTTAACTGAGACTTTTTCAGATATTTATTTGGAGATATAATTCTAGTTAGAAAGGAATTTATCTCCCTGACCTCCAGAGCAGGCGTCTTCACCTGAGCTATTCATCTTTGCTCCACTGATCATTAGTGGAGAGAAATGGGCAATCTCAYACCTCCTCCAAAAGTTACTGTACAGGTCAGGCAAGCCGTGTTTTAGAAGGATCAATTTTTCTCCCAGTGGTGCTCAAGAGAGTTTAAAGATTAAAGCTGGCCTAGGCAGAAGAAAATTCACATCCAGGTTTGTTTAGAAGACTTCCACCCAAAGAGACACTGTCTACACTGTCCAGGGCCAAAATAGAGACATGTTGGACATGACAAAATCACTTTTTCCAACTCCAGTGTCAAGTCTAAGGGCTCAATGTGGTTAAAGGGAGGGCGATTTATTTGTGCTTTGTGTGACAGATGCAGCTGATTAGAGCAATCTGCCCAACTTCTCTCCTGCACACAAAAACCCTCTCTCTGCCACCTCTCTCTCCCTAGACTTCTTTGGACATGGGTGTGAGGTGCTTGTACAGGCTGGTATGGCAGGTAATGAGTTCACTTCTGATCATTTAATGAAGCAAGCCATGCACACATGACAATGCCTGTTGGTCATGCAATTGGATCACACCATTCAACTAGATCAGTAGACATTTTGTTCACGTTGGCTTTACCAACACTTTCTGCCCTTTCTCCCAGATTATCCTTATTGTCAAACTGTGGAGATATAAGCTGAAGAAGTGGAGTTTAAGGTGGGTGAAAAATGCACTAGGTATCTGGACTCAGAGGATTCTCATCAGAGGTAAATACTCCATCTCCCATGAAGGCTCCTTGATCCACTGAATTTGCAGCATCAGAATGTCTTGTCTTTACTAGAAACAAAAAGCAAAGGCTCAGACAAAAGAAGACAGAAAGAAATGACATTGTCCTGAGAGCTTATTAAAATCCTCCTGTTTACCATCTCCCTTGCCAATAAAAACAAACCAACCAACAAAAMTGGAAAAGCTCCCTAATTAGCCACATGGGAATGACTTATCTTCCAAGTCTTAATGAGTGGTAAAAAACATTCCATACTTCAGTAAGGRCAGGGCTGGGTGGTGCTGGCCTTTAGGTCTCCTTGGGGGGATTRCACACATGTCTTTAAATTATTGCATGCAACCTGGTCAGCAGGARTCTTGAGTCTTCTTCTCATGCTACTGTGGAAAAGCTGTTCCTCTAGGAACTCTAGGAGGACCAGTGTGTGCCAAGGGGATCAATCCATTTCTGTCTAATATCTCCCCAGTAGTACAGATTCAACACCAATATTAGGCCCAAGGGAAGTATGAATAAACAGGTGGGTAGCAGATGCCATTGATTTCTTATGAGCTTTAAAGATGGGCTTCTGCTCATGCTCTTTTTAGCCAAGATCTGGCTTTGTCCCACTAAAGAGATGCATTTAAATGAAGCGATCCAGTTCAGTGTAATTACATAGCCTTCTACAACCTGGTGTCAGATGAGATGGGTCAGGTCCTCTGGTGGGGCCTCTCATGATTCCTTTCATTTTTCCAGGTTTCCAAGGGCTTAATCCTCCTTCAGGGTCCCATTGCAGTTGCTTTTACAGTGTTCATTCAGTCCTATCCCCATTTAACTTCAGAACACAAAGCCAGGTGTGGACCTTCAGGATCTCTGACTTACTCCCACTGGACCATTCCTCCACCACTATCTAGATGACTGAGTACACATACACACACCCCTTTGCTCCTCACCCAGCACACGGAAATACACCTTAAGCCCCAAGCTACAGAAACCTCTCTCTGATAGGCACTGCACATGACAAAAGGGAGATACAGGCCTCATGCTACATCCTCTGGAGGCTGTTCTCCACCCACTAWCAAGTCCTTTCCTGCGGTTGGGGGCTGGAATAGGTGGTTACTGGAAGGAAAATGTTCTCCTTCCACACTCAACCTAGATGCAGTGCCTTTGTCATCAGGTCCAACTTGTAATGACTGCTACTAGAAAGGATCCCAGCTAATGAAAAATGGGGAGTTGTTGAGACCACTTCTTGGGCAGGATCTCCAAAATGGTGAAGTAAAGGAAACTCCTAGCTGCCACCCTTTTCAGGATRACTCCTCCTACCTTGCGAAGGTCCTTGTCAGATCAGGTGACCCTAAGTGACCACAAAAATGCARATGGGGACATGAAGACAAACAGTACCATGTAGAGGAGTTACTCCTGTGATCAGGTTCCCCYCTGGCTTAGCTTGAAGGCCAAGCTGAAAATGACCTACATGGCTAAGATTCCTTGAAGAGCTGCAGCACTTTCTATTAAGGGCTACCAAATCTGTTAGCCCAGTAGAAATGATTCCATAGTTCCATGTGTCCAGAGCCAACCAGTAGGAAGGGTCAGAATGTATTCCAAGTAAGCACACACATAAACAAAACACACAGCTCAACACAGGCAGGCACACTCAGCACTCATTTGGAAACAAAAGAGTACTAAGGGCATCATCCTGTTCCTCTCTCTGGCYGATCAGAAGGTCATTTAGTGGGAAATATGTGTGTACATACATAGAATCATAGAATCACAGAAGCATAAAATCATTAAGGTTGGAAAAGACCTCTAAGATCATCRAGTCCAACCGTCAACCCGGTACCCATGCCCACTAAACTATGCCCGAAGCGCCACATCCACAGKTTTTTTGAACGCCTCCAGGGATGGTGACTCCACCACGTCCCTGGGCAGCCTGTTCCAATGCCTGACTACCCTTTCGATGAAGAAATTTTTCCTAATATCCAATCTAAACCTCCCCTGGTGCAACTTGAGGCCATTTCCTCTCGTCCTATYACTTGTTACTTGGGAGAAGAGACCAATAGCCGCCTCTCTACAGCCTCCTTTCAGGTAGTTGTAGAGAGCAATAAGGTCTCCCCTCAGCCTCCTCTTCTCYAGGYTAAASAACCCCAKCTCCCTCAGCCACTTCTCATAAGACCTGTTCTCCWGACCCTTCACCAGCCTCATCGCCCTTCTCTGGACACGCTCCAGCACCTCAATGTCCTTCTTGTAGTGAGGGGCCCAAAACTGAACACAGTATTCGAGGTGCGGCCTCACCAGTGCYGAGTACAGGGGCACGATCACCTCCCTCTGCCTACTGGCCACACTATTCCTGATACAGGCCAGGATGCCGTTGGCCTTCTTGGCCACCTGGGCACACTGCCGGCTCATGTTCAGCTGGTGTCAACCAGCACCCCCAGGTCCTTTTCTGTCAGGCAGCTTTCCAGCCACTCTTCCCCAAGCCTGTAGCGTTGCCTGGGGTTGTTGTGACCCAAGTGCA
>JASVER010000319.1:0-17989 GCA_030449065.1 Oceanodroma leucorhoa | reverse complement strand
CCTTTAAGACTTCCTCCTTGAAGAACTTCCAGCCTTCCTGGGCCCCTTTGCCCTTCAGGACCGCTTCCCAAGGGACTCTCTGAACCAGCGTCCTGAACAGGCCAAAGTCTGCCCTCYGGAGATCYATGGTAGCRGTCTTACTGACMSCTCTCCYTACTTCCCCGAGAATCGARAATTCTATCATGTCATGGTCGCTGAGCCCCAGACGGCCTCCGACCACCACATCTCCCACCAGTCCTYCTCTGTTGGTMAACAGCAGGTCGAGCGAGGCACCTCCCCTGGTAGGCTCRCTTACCAGCTGCSTCAGGAAGTTGTCTTCCACRCACTCMAGGAACCTCCTCGACTGTTTCCTCTCTGCCGTGTTGTATTTCCAGCAGACATCAGGCAAGTTGAAGTCCCCCACGAGGACAAGGGCTAGTGATCGCGAGACTTCCGCCAGCCGCTTGTAGAATGCTTCATYGACCTCTTCATCCTGGTTGGGAGGTCTATAACAGACTCCCAGCAGGATATCCRCCTYRCCGGCCTTCCCCCTCATCCTWACCCATAAGCACTCAACCCGATCATCACAAACGTCGAGCTCTGTGCAGTYGAAACACTCCCTGACATACAGAGCCACGCCACCGCCTCTCCTTCCTTGCCTGTCCCTTCTGAAGAGCTTGTAGCCATCCATCGCAGCACTCCAGTCATGAGAGTCGTCCCACCACGTTTCCGTGATGGAAATGTTGTCCAGTCTGCCCTTAATGGAGGTTTTCTGGAAGGATGTAGCAAAGGGTCAGARGGAAGAAGGTCTCATGAACAACCAATAATCAGCCCAAGGAGGTGGTGAGCTCCCCAGAAGGTAGTCCAATGCCTGGGGCCTAGAAAAGAATGGGAAGGGGAAGGATGGAGATTTGCAAAGAGGGAGGTGAGAAGTGAAGACCCTCCGCTGAAGCCAGGCAAGTGCATCCCAGTGCAGTTTGTGTTTCCTTGTGATTTTGGTTACTGCGTCCCCCTTTATGTATTACCCCATTGCAATAGAAAGGTCCTTGATCAGGTAATATTAATGAAACAGAGACTCTCCCATTCCACATACCCCTACATGAGGAGTGGCTGGGAGGACTGGGTTTGATCAACCTCAAGAAGGCTATGGGAAGACATAACTGCTGTCTACAGCTACCCACTGGGTGCTGACAGAGAAGATGGAGCTGCCTCCCTGCTGCACCTCGAGCTTGCCCACTGCCCATGGGACTCAGAACCATGGTGGGGCTGCTGCTGTTGCCGCCCACCTTCCTGGCATGGACCAGACCTGGGACACGATCTCCCCAACCCACCAGCAGCCTGGCTCTGGAGAGGCCTCGCTTGTCCGGGCAGCCCACAGAGCACATCTCCCCTGGCAGCTTCAAGGCAAGGGCAGGCAGGATTTGATATCATCCTCACACTTTGCCAGCACAGGCAGGGCAGGGGAGCTGTGGGGAAGGGCACAGAGTCCTGGTGAGAGCTTCAAGATGTTCCCACCCACACCTGCTCAGGGGAACATCTCTCTCCACACCCAGAGCTCTACCCCATGGGTGCATTTGCTGCCCTGCTGCAAGTGGCTGCATCATCCTGCCCCAGGTTGGTCAAGGTATTCCTAGCCAGGATCAGGAGACAGATGGTTGAGAACAGGACGATGAGGGACAATTCTCAGCCAAACCTGGAAGAGTTCTCCCTCTTTGTCCTGTTCACAGCCAGACCCAGCAGCACAAAAGGAGTCATCTGGTGATGTTCCACCCATGCCCTTGGAAAGGTACCAGGGTGCAGGGAGATGAATCCACACTGCACCTGAGGAAGGAGGTTGGAAGTTGCTGTTTAGCGTTCATTGCCTTTGACCCTCTAGGGACACGGCAAGGATGGGAAGCATCTAAAACTCCCCAGAGCAGAGATTTCCAGGCTACCTGCTGCAGTTCCATGAACACCAAGGCCAGAGCTTGGCTAGCCCTGTGCCCTGGGCAAGGGAGATCAGTTACATCCCTCTCTGGGATTGTTTCTTGCATTCCACAAGAGCTCCTGTGAGTGTTTTTCAGTCTCTGCATGGGCAGGCAGGAGCTCAAACCTCTGTGACAGAAAGTGTCTCCTGTTTCTGAGGACTGAGCTGTGCTAGCCGACCTAGAATCCCTCCCCAGATTAACCAGATACACTGAACATGAAAGGAGTACAGAGACACTAGGTCATGGCTGTGTCTCACACATCTTAGTGTGAAGAAACCCAGCCTAGTGAGTGTAGACACACTGGCTGATCTGCTGTACCTGAAAAAGTTTTTAGGTAGCTTGTCTGGGAATGCAGGCCTAAGATGTCAGCTCAAGGGAGTAAGTCATGAATACTACCCACATTTTAGACGGAAAAGTTTCCTGGGTGTTGTGTCTGCATAAGKAGCATTTCTAT
This sequence comes from Oceanodroma leucorhoa, assembly GCA_030449065.1. Taxonomy (NCBI): domain Eukaryota; kingdom Metazoa; phylum Chordata; class Aves; order Procellariiformes; genus Oceanodroma; species Oceanodroma leucorhoa. Next base: position 15,589 of record JASVER010000319.1, on the reverse strand, counting down.
GCACCAACATGTGTCTTGGCAGGAAGACGTCATCCATATTCTGAGGCTGTGAAAGGGCATATAACTAGGACTAGCACAGTCCTAAGCATGACTTCTCCATATTCAATTTACAAGTGGTACTTGTCTGCAGAGTACAGAACATTTGCCATCACACAGAATGACCCACATTGTGTTCCCCACAGCTGAGTAGTACAAACAGTCACATAAACACCTCTGTCACCTTCGCTATCCCTCAGATGTAAGAGCGAGCTGGCAGAACAAAGCTGTGATTTTTTGGGGGTGGGGGACATCTCTCAACTGAAATAACTTCTTGGACAACAGTTAATTGTGATGTGCTCAACTGCTACAGTGCAGGGAGGGGACAGGTTGGTCGTTCCATTTTCATTTAAACACWGTATGTTTTAAAACTAAGACTAGCGCAATACCAGAATTAGAGCATGGGCATAGTTTTTTGGCTATCTGTTCTACCCCTTATGCTCTCAATTCTCTTTCCTTTATGGTAAACCTCCCCTGCCATACCTACTTTAGAGTTCTTCTCTATTTGTTAGCATGCCTGACTGCGAAGACTCTGTTGCACAACTTTGTCAAATATTTCCCATCCTTGATCAGTAGTCCTTATTCATCAAAAACAGTTCTTTGGCAATCAAAACCAAAGTTCTGCCTGCAACACAAAGCATGCAGCCAGGTGTTGATCCACTGGATGAGTTCTTTTCTACTCAAGCCTTTCTAATTTGGGCCCTCACACCCTTACTTCACCCCAGAGCTCTGTAGTCACTCTAGAAACACTTCAGGCATTATCATTGGTGCCCACATCAAAGACCAGCAAAGGGTAATACTCCAAAGGCAGAACAAGCTTGACAGTCCCTCTGCAACATATTGCATCTGCCCTCTGGCAAACAAGAAACCTCCTGAGACATCACATCAGGTTAGCAAACCAGTGCTTAAGATTCCTAAGAGAGGGAGTCTCCTAAAGATGTCACAGGTCTTTTCTCCTTCATGGCAGAAAAATGATTTGAGCACAGCTCCCTCTGATAAATTCCCTAATGCATCTTTTTGTCCTCACCAGTTCCCAAGCGACAGCACCTGTTCTGAAGTTGAAGTCTGCAGGTGGAGCAGAAGCCTTTTATCTATTGCCAGAAGTCACCAACTTCCAGCCTTCCCCACCTTGACTGCCTCCCTCTGCTACCTGGTTGGCCATGGTCTCCATCTGTACTGCCTTGATTGCTCTGTGTAGCTTAAGCTCTCGTTACCACCAACACAGCACTGGATACTGATCCACTCAAGGCTTCTGTGCACAAGGTGGGCAGGATTTCTCTGCATTTCTCCCTGGACACAAAGCTAATGTTCTTTTGAGCTCCTTAACATTGAGGAGGGGAGAGGCAACCTAGCCTGCAGGGACAGGCAGTGCTGAGGAACTCCAACTGTTGGTATGTTGCATTATACAGAATTTCCAAACTGGAGTGACACAGTCCTTTTTGGTCTCTGAAATCTGCAGTAGCAAAGCATGATCTTTTGAGGGTCAGGAAACTTAGTGCACAGGAAACAGGCTGCATCTCAGTGTCTGCTGCTGGGGCACCTCTCAGCCTGGGAGTTGTCACTGCTCTGCTGAAGTTAGGCACTTTCTGGCCTGGGGAACCTGCAGCTCTGTGGTGTTCATGGACAGAGAAGTGGAAAGGGCCCCTGCCATGACCACCACATCTTGTTGTGATGAGAGCCAGGTATGTACAAACAGACGTGTTCATGCTCACCTGCATGGAATTGCATGCAAATTTGTCCACACCATGCATTCAAATAAATTTATCATACATGGAAGTGCACCCATCAAGGAAAAATGCTTACACATGACCACCTGTGGGTTAGGCACAACCCTGGCAGGGCTGGAGCACCCCAGGGCACCTCAAGGTCCAAAACATGGATTGGCTGGGAATCCTCAGACACAGCCTAAAGAGTGGAGGAAACCAAGCAGCCTGAGAAATCTCTTCCAAGGTTGGTGTTAGAAGGAGAAACGGTGAAACTCAGCAGTGCAGTCCACCTGACTGGGAAGAGAAAGACCAGTAACAATCAGAAAGGGCTAGGAGGGAGAGAGGGAAAAGGACATGGAACGTCCTCACATATGGGAGCCCTTGGGTGTCTGGTCAAGGATTACAGGGCTGAGAGGAGCTTGGTCTTTCCTGCCAACAGGGCTGAAAACAACCCCCCAGGAGTGTCCCAGGCCCGTGTCCCTAGTCTGTACAGGACCCCTCCAGCAATTGGTGTGAGTATCCTGCCCGCAATGACATGTATCTGCCCCAGAAATTTTATGAACTCTCATTTGAACACTCAAAACAAACATCCATGAGGGGATGAGCATGACATAAACAAGGAAATGAAAAGGCACCAGGAAACTGAAACACAACCTGTATCATTAGCTGGGATGTCTTACATTTCAGAACAGCTTGTCAGAAAATTATTAATCCTGCTAGGGCTACCTCTGGGCCTGGGGCAGTGCAGTACCAGTATAAAAGCCAATGCAGGTCCTTGTTCTCTCATCCACTTCACTCTCCTTCTTCTCCTTGGGAACCAGGTGAGTCTGAAGTCCCTTCTCCTTCTTCTGCTCCTACAGAATGAAGCTATGTGTCAGTGGACATGTCAGATAATACTTGCTCTGTCCTATGCTGGGGCTTGGGACTTCCTATCCTGGGAGGGGAAGCAGGGAAAAGATCTAGCATGGAGAGAGGCTGGGTCTGGGCTGAGGGGACTCCTGGGCTCTTGYCTAGGCAAGAGTTTTCCTGGGCCTGGCTCTCTTTGCACGGTGCCTGGGGGGACAGGCAAAGAGGCGCGTGCAGCTCCCTGCACAGCCTCCAGCTCCCCGCCCAGCACGTGCCTTGGCTCCCTCCTGGCGGGCGGACAGGCTGCTCCTCACGCGCCCCCTGTGCTCCTCCCTGCCCTCTCTCCCAGGTGGACCTCCAGCCCCGCAACATGTCCTGCTACAACCAGTGCCAGCCCTGTCAGCCGTGCCAGCCCTGTCAGCCGTGCCAGCCCTGCGGCCCGACCCCTCTGGCCAACAGCTGCAATGAGCCCTGTGTCAGGCAGTGCCAGAACTCCTCTGTTGTCATCGAGCCCTCCCCCGTGGTGGTGACCCTGCCCGGCCCCATCCTCAGCTCCTACCCACAGAACACCGTTGTGGGATCCTCCACCTCCGCTGCTGTTGGCAGCATCCTCAGCTGTCAGGGAGTGCCCATCAACTCCGGGTGCTGTGACCTCTCTGGCATTTACAGCCGCTACTGTGGCAGGAGGTGCCCCCCCTGCTAAAGCCGCTGGTGACTTCCCACAGAAGGATACCGAAGAAGCTGGAAGATTATGCTGGTCTGAGGACAGAGTGTTGGGTCATCGCTTTCAGAGGGGCTCAGCATCCACGGCTCCACCTGCAAAGGAAGGCAGGAAGAGGTGGGCCTAGGCTCTCTGAAAACATGGCCCATGTATAACGTGCCTGCTTCACACTCTTTTTTCTCTCTCTTTTCCCTATAGTCTTCTGCTCCCCAGGGCCATGCGTTTTTACAAAGCCAGCCCTGGAGGGATATGCTGCCCCCCTTCCTTTGTGGTGTAGGCAGTTGGACACCTTTTGCAAACTCCACCCTGGCCTCAGGGCACAGGCTCTTGGATGATCTGGTGATCCCTGCATCAGAGCCTCCACTTGTTTACCTCATTTTCCTCTTTTAAATCATTAAAATTCTGCTGCAACCCAACCTGATCCTCTGTGTGATCCTTCCCTCTCAGGATGTTCTCACAAGCTACCCAGGGACACAAGCATTGTTCTGGTCAAATCAACATGACGTAAGGGCACAAGGGCACCCTTCACTATTCTGAGAGGAAGGCGGGGTTGGGTCACACTGCACTGGGAAGCTTTGTGCAGTGTCCCTTGGACCTGAGGAAGATGTTCATAGAATCATAGAATCATTAAGGTTGCAAAGGATCTCTAAGATCATCAAGTCCAACCGTCGACCCAACACCACCATGCCCATTAAACCATGACCCGAAGCGCCACATCTACACGTCTTTTAAATACCTCCAGGGATGGTGACTCCACCATTTCCTTGGGCAGCCTGTTCCAATGCTTGACAATGCTTTCACTGAAGAAATTTTTCCTAATATTCAATCTAAACCTGCCCTGGTGCAACTWGAGGCCGTTTCCTCTCGTCCTATTGYTAGTTACATGGGAGAAGAAACCAACACCCACCTCGCTACAGCCTCCTTTCAGGTACTTGTAGAGAGCAATAAGGTCTCCCCTCAGCCTCCTTTTCTCTAGATTAAACAACCCCAGCTCCCTCAGCCACTCCTCATAAGACTTGTGCTCCAGACCCTTCACCAGCCTCGTCGCCCTTCTCTGGACACGCTCCAGCAYCTCAATGTCCTTCTTGTAGTGAGGGGCCCAAMACTGMACACAGTATTCGAGGTGCGGCCTCACCAGTGCCGASTACAGGGGCACGATCACCTCCCTVYKCCTVCTGGCCACACTATTCCTGAYACAGGCCAGGATGCCGTTGGCCTTCTTGGCCACCTGGGCACACTGCCGGCTCATGTTCAGCCGGCTGTCGACCAGCACCCCCAGGTCCTTTTCCGTCAGGCAGCTTTCCAGCCACTCTTCCCCGAGCCTGTAGTGTTGCCTGGGGTTGTTGTGACCAAAGTGCAGGACCCGGCACTTGGTCTTGTTGAACCTCATACAATTGGCCTTGGCCCATGGATCCAGCCTGTCCAGATCCCTCTGCAGAGCCTTCCTACCCTCAGGCAGATCAACACTCCTGCMCARCTTGGTGTCGTCTGCAAATTTACTGAGGGTGCACTCGATCCCCTCGTCCAGATCATTGATAAAGATATTAAACAAGACCGGCCCCAAAACTGAGCCCTGGGGAACACCGCTCGTGACCGGCTGCCAACCAGATTTGAATCCATTCACCACAACTCTCTGGGCTCAGCTGTCCAGCCAGTTTTTTACCCAGCGAAGAGTACACCCRTCCAAACCATGAGCCGCCAGCTTCTCTAGGTGGATGCTGTGGGAGACAGTGTGAAAGGCCTTACTCAAGTCCAGGTAGACCACATCCATAGCCTTCCCATCACCCACTAGGTGCGTCACCTGGTCATAGAAGGAGATCAGGTTGGTCAAGCAGGACCTGCCCTTCGTGAACCCATGCTGGCTGGGCCCGATCCCCTGGTTGTCCTGCACCTGCCTTGTGAGCACCCTCAAGATGAACCGCTCCGTAATCTTCCCCAGCACCAAGGTCAGGCTGRCAGGCCTGTAGTTCCCTGGATCCTCCTTCCAGCCCTTCCTGTAGATGGGCGTCACATTGGCAAGCCTCCAGTCATCCAGGACCTCCACTGTTAACCAGGACCGCTGATAAATGATGGAGAGCGGCTTGGCAAGCTCCTCCGCCAGCTCTCTCAGTACTCTTGGGTGGATCCCATCTGACCCCATAGGCTTGTTAGCGTCCAGGTGGCATAGCAGGTCGTTAACATAGCAGGTCATGCCCAAATAACAGTGGCCACCGGGGAGGCCACCGGGGACTGCCTTGCTGTATCTCTGCCCAGAAATGCCTCTTCAGGCTTGGAATATGTCATGCAAATGGGAAGCCTGTCTTCTGCTGACCTCTGGTGAGGAGCTGGGGGCCTGCAGGTGGCCATGGTGTAGGTCAGCAGCTACACAAGCTGTTGGGAAGACAGCTCCTCCTGCTCTGAGTGGAGCTGTGTTAGAGGAGTAGGCTCAGACAGAAGATTGCCCTGAAGGATAGCAGGAATGGGATTGGGTGAATAGCCTCAGGAACAGCCACCAAGTAGGAGCATGGCAAGCTCCCATGGGCACAGATAGCAGGGACAAGGTCCACATGCAACACCATGATCACCTGGTATAGTGCCTGGCTTCATCCACCTGTTGCACAGACAGGCAGGGCTGAGGTGATTCACAAGTCAGTTTTGGCCAGGCCACAGTAAACCACACACTCAAGTCCCAATTCCATATGAATCCAACACCGCCATGGGTCAGGGCAGATCCAGGACCACAACCAGCTCCCAAAGCCCCACAGCTGTTCTGTGGTACCTGATATTCCCCAAGGTAACAGGCCCTCTAAGACCTCATCAATACCAGGACTTAGTTCTGATCCTGAAAGGCTCTGTGTGAGAGTAGATCCCCCTACCTCGCCTTGGGATGTGGTGGTTACAGTGGGACAGCTCACAGATGCACTCAGCAGTATCTGTGAGCTGTCTCTCTGGGGCAGCTCTAGGTTCAAAAGTGGTCTCACTAGCTTTGACTGATATTCCTGATCACTGGTTGGAACAACAGGCCCAGCACATCAGAGTAATTGAGTTGGAGAAGTCTCATAGGGAAGACTCTAGCTATCTAGGTCTGGGGCTGTGGAAATCAACTTACCCCAGGCAGGAAGTTGAAACCAAGCCAGAAGGTCTTTTCCTCTGCTGGAGGTCCCTCATCTACATGCTGGCCTATCCTGTGGACAGCGAGTAGTCTCTCACTGCCCAGGGGCAAAGAGGTAACGACCCTCTCTGGGGCACAAGGTTGCCAGCGGTTCCCATTCTGCTATGTACTTCCTATCTACCCTTTTTCAAAACTGTGCCTTTCCTTGGCAGACCTGTGCCTCACTCCACAACACATTCAAGGCCAAGGGCAGCAGTGGTTCCTAGAGGTGAGCCTGGAGATGTGCACATCCAATGTCTCCTGTCTGTCCACACCACCAGGATATCAACCTGTGGTCAGGGGCTGCAGGCTGAGTCCAAACATTACCCAAAAATATTCCATTTGGTAAATTTAGAAGAGGTAACATGGCCAGCATTAGATGTTTTTTTCTCTGAATTTGGATTTGGCAGATTGGGATTAGCTCAGCCATTACATTAGTGATTCAGTAGCCAAAAATCAAACCCACAGGTCCACAGGTCCTAAGGCACTAGACAGCCACCCAGTAACGCTTGTGAGCTATGGTCTACTGTCTCTGGAAACCCAAAATATATGCTCACTACAAACCCACGCAGAAATTCCCAATTTTGCAACATTACTCCAGTTTATTGTCAGTGCTGAGCTGATGGCAACAGCATATGGGGTTGTGGGGGCATCACAGGAAGTTGAGCTTTCCAGGGTCCCATAACCCTCTATCTCCACACAGATTACACAACAGATTCAAGTCATTGACTCACTTCCGTCCTTCATGTTCATGTCACTGCATCTGGCTCACTTCTGTTGTTCATGTCCACTGAGCTTGCGGTAAGGTCATATGGCTTTACTACTAATGCCCACATATAGGTATTCTTTCCTATGATACTTGAAAATTTCTTTCTAGACCTCCCCCCTCGTCTCAAGGTGATGATTAAAATGCTGGCACCCCCTGAAGCATTCACGATCCCGTGGATGCAGACAAGGAACTCCTGAAGACACTGTTGTGTTTGAAATAGGGGCTTAGGCACACCAGGGCCCATTGGACCAGGTGAGATTCCCCTCACACCATCTCCATTGCTCTGCTACTGGGTACCCTMTTGCCCTCGAGTTGGAGGGACTGTGACCTGTGGATAAGTCCACGTGGGAGCAGCACACCGGAAGCATCTGTGGCTGTGGTTATGTCAGTGCCATAACAGGTATACCTCTGAAGAGATTGTGGCCCAAGGATAAGTCCATGCTGGAGAAGGTACACCTTGAAGTATCTGTGGCTGTGGATAAGTCCATGCCGCTGCAGGTACACCTTGAAGCATCTGTGGCTGTGGATAAGTCCATGCCGCTGCAGGTACACCTTGAAGCATCTGTGGCTGTGGATAAGTCCATGCCGCTGCAGGTATACCTGGAAGCATCTGTGGCTGTGGATAAGTCCATGCCGCTGCAGGTACACCTTGAAGCGTAAGTGGCTGCGCATAAGACCATGCTGGAACACCTCAAAGCATCTGTGGCTGTGGATAAGCTTATGCCGCAGCAAGTATACCTCTGAAGAGACTGTGGCTCATAGATAAAGCCACACTGCAGCATGTATACCCCTATGGGACTGTGGCCTGTGGATAAGCCCATGCCAAAACAGGGGCAAGGGGAGGAATTAATTCCAATGTTAAACTCTATATCATCTGGTCCAAAGGGACCAGGCATGGACATTGTAACAGATATGCCTTTAAATTGTTGTAACCCATGATTTGAGTTATGGGACTGTTACAGGAAGTACTATAGCAGGAACCACTCCAGCCAATGAAGGACAAGCCTCAGAAGAAGAAGTGCAAGCGCAGCTGTGGCCCAACTTGAGCTGGCTTTAGTGCCCAGTAACTCCACGCAACATACCGCCTCTCCTGTCCTGAGTGACCACCATAACAGATGGAGCTCAAAGTCGTGGACTAAATGAACTCAATGGACATTTACGGACATTTTACAGACATTATACAGGGGTGGTCCATAGACTAAGGGAATGATATTTGTGTTTATATGAAAGGATGGGAAGAGGGGGTGGGGGTTAATGAGGATGTGTTGGATAGTGTGGGACCTGAGCATGATGTAAATGGTATGGAATAAGGGGTGGAGAATGTACTAGTTTTGGATAGGATAGAGCTAGGTTTTCTGTAGTAGCTGATATGGGGCTATGTTTTGGATTTGTGCTGAAAATAAGTCTTGATAATGTAGGGATATTTTAGTTATTGCTGAGCAGTGCTTTAATAGCGTTGAGGTCTTTTCTGTTTCTCAGTTTCCCGCCAGCGTGTAGGCTGGGGGTGCACAAGAAGTTGGGAGGGAACACAGCTGGGACAGCTGACCCCAACTGACCAAAGGGATATTCCATACCGTATGACATCATGCTCAGCAATTAAAGTTACGGAAAGAAGGAGTAAGCAGGGGGGATGTTTGGAGTTATGGCGTTTCTTTTCCCAAGTAATCGTTACATGTGATGGAGCCCTGCTTTCCTGGAGATGGCTGAACACCTGCCTGCCAATGGGAAGTAGTGAATGAATTCCTTATTTTGTTTTGCTTGCGCATGCAGCTTTTGCTTTACCTCGTTATCTCAACCCATGAGTTTTCTCACTCTTACCCTTCTGATTCTCTCCAGGATCCCACTGGAGGGATGAGCAAGGAGCTGTGTGGTTAAACCATGACAGAGTGCCAAAAGAAGGCTGCATTCCAGCCTCAGCCAGAGTCTTTTACAGCAAGATCTCCTGTTCAGTGAGAGCCTGAATCATGCCTCACTCCTGATCCTGTCCTACAAAATTATCAGGAAGAAAAACTATTGCACTTTTCACCCAAATGCCCTCCTGTGGTGAGCTCCCACAGAGTGGGGGAAAATTTATGTAGATGGTCACAGGAGTGAGCAAACACAGAAAATCTCCTTCCCACCCCAGGTGATTTCCCCTTCTTGGTTTCAGGGCTCCAGTTTCCACTGAAGCAGCATGCCTTAGATTCTTCAGAAATGCCCCATCTGGGCAGATTCTGTGATTTGTTCACAGAGACTCTGTCGTAGTTTGCGRTATGGGTTCAGATGCAGACCAATATGATCGTGCTGAATCCGTTTATTAGGAAAACTTAAGCCATTATATACTCTGCTACAGCATGGGTTAGTACTCGTGGCATGTGCTCACTGGCTTCTAAACAGATACACACATATTACTATTGGTTAAGCACAGCTGTATCTTAGTATAAACAATAGCGGAGCATATGTAATAAGTGGATCTAAAAATAGACATTCAGTATTTATGTTGGCATCGCAGCAGTTTCAGTATCAGCGTGTGAACTCCTCCTTCTTGTTAACCTTCAGACTGCAGTAGCTSTTCTGTGCAGTTTCAGTCTCTCAYCTCTTCTCATAATTCATAAGTTCATTAGTTCAATGTGTCCATTGCTTTCCAAAAAGCTTCCCACAAGACTCATCAAGTTCTTTTCTGCATGGGAAAATGGATCTCTAACCAGAGATCCCTGGGTAAATAGGGGAATTAACACCTCCAGGGGAGAGCTGAGGACCAATTCCCTAGAGCTCAGCCTTGAACAGAGACACCTGCTCCCTCAGATAGATTTTTGCAGAGCCAAGGAAGCTTCCAGCACCAGGATGTCATGGATAGCACAGAGGTATGAGGAGACCTTGACTTCCTCTAGCACAGGAGGCTGAATTTCACTGTGGTGTTTGGCAATGATGTGGTGAATGGGCTGCTCTCCTTGGAGCCAGTTGCTGTCTGATAGGACAACAACTGGGGGAACTTGTCCTCTCCTCTGCTGGTACCAGATCCTAGTGTGAAAATTAGAGCTCTGGTAGGTACAGGTGGTCTGGAAGGTGTCTCTCTCCCACCATGACTAGGTCTTTTTTCTGGGTGACAGTGGTCTGGTCCATGGTGTCTGGAAGAAAGCGAGAGACAGCAACAGTGCAAGGAAAGACTCCAGGAAGCAAATCTAGAGATGTGATGCAAGTTCTTGTGGAAGAAGTCTTCCTGTTCTTTGCTCTTCAGCAAGAACAAGGGCTGGGAACAGCAAGGTGGTGAGGGCAAGAGCTCTCAGTTCTCAGCTCAGTGTGGTCCCACAGTGTGATAATGACCACCACCTCGTGCTAGGATGCCCCTAGAGGACAACTGTATTGTGCCCCACTCCCAGATTCCTGTTCTTGTTGCTCAAAGATCCCAGGAAACAGCCTGTTGTGTCTGGCCCTTGTKCTGGGACCCACGGAGCAGCTGAGAAAGTTGCATCCTTCTTCCAATTTCCTGTCATCCAGGATGGCTCCTGGGTCCCAGTATCCACAAATCAAAACCAGAATGGAGGAAAGAGAGGTCTTTGGCAGTTTCAACATACAAGAAGAAATCAGTGGCCACAGCATGCTTCACTGTATGTGCCAGCCAGAACGGAGAGTGGGACTGCCTATTAATATTAATAGGCTGAGAGCAACCGCACCTTCTAAATATTCACTGAATTTGTGTTGCTAGGGCAGAAATTTTGACAGCAGTAGRGGAGAGAACTCCCTCAGGAACACAGCTGTGAAACATTGGCCCAAGTGGATCAGAAGAGAGAGGCAGAGAAAAATGAGTGGAGGGAGAGAGGGAACAAGGAAGCAAAGGATGGGGAAAGAAAAGCAGAAATTAGTCTGCAATGGTCCAGGCCCCACGGCCACGTCCCAGGCAGTGCTTGCTGCTCCCCTTATGGCTCTGTCAGAAAAGCCCAGATACAACTAGGCTGAGTCACGCCACAGGGACATTGACAGGAATCTGGGTGCCAGTCCTGTGCAACAGAGCAATGGGAGCAGGAGGGGACCTCTCAGGAATTGGCAACCCCATGCYCCAGGAGAGAAGCCCTGCATCCCTTGGGCCTCAGGGCCAGTCTCTGATGAATTTCCTGATGTCTTTTTGTCCTACCTGTGCTCACGTGAGGACACCTCTTCTGAAGGAGCAGTTCTGCAGGTAGAGCAGCAGCCATCCTCACACACGGGAATCCTTGGATATCTGGTCAAGGATTGCAGAGCTGGGAGGAGCTTGGCCTTCCCTGCCAATTGGACTGAAAACAATCCCACAGGAGTGCCCCAGGCCAATGTCCCCAGCCTGCAAGGGAACCCTCCAGCACTTTGGATGCACCTTATGATAACAATGCGTTGCTCCTGCCATGGAAATTCTCAGAGTTCTTATTCCAGCCCTCAGAATAAATATCCATGGGGGAATGAACATGGCATAAATACAGGAATCAAAAGATAACAATGAAGGAAACTGAGACACAGGCCATAGCATTCGCTGGGATGTTTTGCAACTGAGCCTCTCAGAAAATTATTTCCACAAAGGATTCCTCTAGGCCTGGAGCAGTGCAGGACCAGGCCAATTCTTCACTCTCTCATCTATTTCTGGGGAAATGTAGGCCCTCTCCAGTACGAAACGGGGGACCTGGTTACCCAGGATATGGAGAAGGCTGAGGTACTCAATGACTTTTTTGCCTCAGCCTTCACTGGCAAGTGCTCAAGCCTCACCACCCAAGTAGCAGAAAGCAAAGGCAGGGTCTGAGAGAATGAAGAGCCGCACACTGCAGGAGAAGATCAGGTTCAAGACCATCTAAGGAACCTGAAGGTGCACAAGTCCATGGGACCTGATGAGATCCATCCACGAGTCCTGAGGGAACTAAGGGATGAAGTTGCTAGGCCACTATCCATCATATTTAGGAAGTCGTGTCAGTCCTGTGAAGTTCCCACTGACTGGAAAAGGGGAAATATAACCCCCATTTCTAAAAATGGAAAAAAGGAAGACCAGGGAACTACATGCCAGTCAGTCTCACCTCTGTGCCATGGAAGATCATGGAACAGATCCTCCTGGAAGCTATGCTAAGGCACATGGAGGACAGGGAGGTGATTCGAGACAGCCAGCACAGCTTCAACAAGGGCAAGTCCTGCCTGACCAACCTAGTGGCCTTCTATGATGGAATGACTACATCAATGGACATGTGAAGAGCTACAGATGTCATCTGTCTGGACCTCTGTAAGGCCTTTGACACGGTCCCCCACACCACTCTTCTCTCTAAACTGGAGAGATACAGATTTGATGGATGGACTGTCTGCTGGATGAGGAATTGGTTGTATGATCACATCCAGAGGGTAGTGGTCAACGGCTCAATGTCCAGATGGAGATCAGTGACAAGTRGTGTCCCGCAGGGGTCCGTATTAGGACCAGTACTGTTTAAAATCTTTATCAGTGACATAGACAATGAGATCGAGTGCACCCTMAGCAAGTTTACAGATGAGAGCAAGCTGAGTGTTGGTGAGGCGGTTGACACGCCTGAAGGACAAGATACCATCCAGAGGGACCTGGACAAGCTCGAGAAGTGGAACCTCATGAGGTTCAACAAGGCCACGTGCAGGGTCCTGCACCTGGGTCGGGGCAACCCCTGGTATCAATACAGGCTGGGGGATGAAGGGATTGAGAGCAGCCCTGCCGAGAAGGACTTGGGGGTACTGGTGGATGAAAAGCTGGACATGAGGGAGCTGCACATGAGGGAGTACTGAGGGAGCTGGCAGAGGAGCTTGCCAAGCAGCCCTCCATTATTTATCAGTGGTCCTGGTTAACGGGGGAGGTCCCRGACGACTGGAGGCTTGCCAATGTGATGCCCATCTACAAGAAGGGTCGGAGGGAGTATCCGGGGAACTACAGGCCTGTCAGCCTGACCTCAGTGCCGGGGAAGATCATGGAGTGGTTCATCTTGAGGGCGCTCACGAGGCAGGTGCAGGACAACCAGGGGATCGGACCCAGCCAGCATGGGTTCATGAAGGGCAGGTCCTGCTTGACCAACCTGATCTCCTTCTACGACTGGGTGACCCGCCCAGTGGATGAGGGGAAGGCTGTGGATGTGGTCTACCTGGACTTCAGCAAAGCCTTTGACACTGTCTCCCACAGCATCCTCATAGAGAAGCTGGCGGCTCATGGCTTGGACGGGTGTACTCTTAGCTGGGTAAAAAACTGGCTGGATGGCCGAGCCCAGAGAGTTGTGGTGAATGGAATCAAATCCTGCTGGTGGCCAGTCACGAGCAGTGTTCCCCAGGGCTCAGTTTTGGGGCCGGTCTTGTTTAATATCTTTATCAATGATCTGGACGAGGGGATCGAGTGCACCCTCAGTAAATTTGCAGACGACACCAAGTTGTGCAGGAGTGTTGATCTGCCTGAGGGTAGGAAGGCTCTGCAGAGGGATCTGGACAGGTTGGATCGATGGGCCGAGGCCAATTGCATGAGGTTCAACAAAACCAAGTGCCGGGTCCTGCACTTTGGTCAAAACAACCCCAGGCAACACTACAGGCTTGGGGAAGAGTGGCTGAAAGCTGCCCGGCAGAAAAGGACCTGGGGGTGCTGGTCAACGGCCGGCTAAACATGAGCCGGCAGTGTGCCCAGGTGGCCAAGAAGGCCAACGGCATCCTGGCCTGTGTCAGGAATAGTGTGGCCAGCAGGAGCAGGGAGGTGATYGTGCCCCTGTACTCGGCMCTGGTGAGGCCGCACCTCGAATACTGTGTTCAGTGTTGGGCCCCTCACTACAAGAAGGACATTGAGGTGCTGGAGCATGTCCAGAGAAGGGCGATGAGGCTGGTGAAGGGTCTGGAGMACAGGTCTTATGAGGAGCGGCTGAGGGAGCTGGGGTTGTTTAATCTAGAGAAGAGGAGGCTGAGGGGAGACCTTATTGCTCTCTACAACTACCTGAAAGGAGGCTGTAGAGAGGCGGGTGTTGGTCTCTTCTCCCAAGTAACTAGCGATAGGACAAGAGGAAATGGCCTCAAGTTGCGCCAGGGGAGGTTTAGATTGGATATTAGGAAAAATTTCTTCACTGAAAGGGTAGTCAAGCATTGGAACAGGCTGCCCAGGGAAGTGGTGGAGTCACCATCCCTGGAGGCGTTCAAAAAATGTGTGGATGTGGTACTTCAGGACATGGTTTAGTGAGCATGGGTGCTGGGCTGACGGTTGGACTCAATGATCTTAAATGATTCTATGACTTAATGATTCTATGATTCTATGATTCTAAGACRTTGGGAGGGGACATAGCTGGGACAGCTGACCCCAACTGACCAAAGGRATATTCCATACTATAAGACATCATACTAAGCACATAAACCGGGGAAAGAAGGAAGCAGATGGGGACGTTCGGAGTTACGGTGTTCTGTCTTCCCAAACAACTATCACGCGTGATAGAGACCTACTTCCCTAGAGACGGCTGAACAGCTGCCTGCCGATGGGAAGTAGTGAATGAATTACTGTGTTTTGTTTTCCTTGCATGCACGACTTCTGCTTTAACTATTAAACTGTCTTTATCACAACCCATGAGTTTTCTCACTGCTGCCATTCCAATTCTCTCCCCTTTCCCATCAGGGACGGGGAGTGAGATAGTGGCTGTGTGGTGCTCAGTTGTCAGCTGGGTTTAAACAACGACATACATACATGCCCAGAGACAGTGAGCTGTCAAGAAACAGAGCACACCCGCACTTAGAAACTCCACCTCTTCTAGCCATGCTGGARGAATGCTGGCAGCCTGACTAGGGACAGACCTACAAATGACACTAAGGCAGCAGGAGGAGAGGTGACATGCTGCAGAAGCACCGGCTTGTAGTTGGAAGCCACAAAGGGAGGTGGGCGAGGAATAGCCCACCTCTCTTCCTCGGCTGAGGAAGGTTGTAGCGGGATATGCCTTGTGGCCAGAGGTRCACCRGGGAGAGATRGCAGGGAGGAGCACAGGGGCATGTGAGGAGCAACCTGTCACACAACCACCACCACCACTACCACACCCGCCRCAGGGAGAGGGGCCCTCCTGAAGCAAGAGCCGCCAGCCAGGGAGGCCTCACAGGTGCTGCTGGATGCCAAAGCAGCTCCCCAGTGCGGCCGGGGAAATGGACTCCTCACTCGGGCAACGGTTGGGCTCCCCATCATCTGCAGRGCGTGCGCAAAGGCTGAGGAGGGCATTGGTGTGCAGGGATGCAGCAAGGCAGGCCCTGAAGGCTGCTGGCCCTGCAGGAGCCAGGGACGTCTTCCTCAGCTGCAAGGGACAGTGTCCTGAATGGAGCCCATTGCCTGTGTCTCACCCTCCCCTTCCTCCGGGAATGCCAATGGCTCTCCTTTGTGCCTGCAAGATCTCCCCAGAGAGACACCTTTCTCTCTGGCAGCCAGGGAGAGCGTC